>CAWUFW010007078.1:600000-1056624 GCA_963921515.1 Calotriton arnoldi
TACCTTTTCCAGCATGTCACATATACTCAAGTAATCCATACATAGAAATTGGCACATTCTCAAACCTGGAGAAATGCCAATGGCTAGACCCCTCTTTGCCTTTAATAGTTGCAATCTCAGAGACATATTTGTCCACACAAGACCCAGGATAAACCCCAATGCCTCTCTAACTACGTTATAGTGACTCCTCAAAGTCATTAGACAGTATCCCTGTGCAAGTGTAACAAATGTAATTTCACCTAACATGACACTGAAACTGACCCATGAGAGCTACGCCAACACACCAACTGCAACAGTGAAGGGGTCATTTACCTCATTACATGTCTACGTGGACTGTGCTACATTGACACGTACATGTAAAGTTAAAATCTGCATTATGGAACATCAAAGCGACATACGTTGCTGACGTCCACCTGCTCAATTAACCACACATTTTCTTGATCTACGACTTAATGAGGACAAAAGGTGGATGGTTATTGACAAACCTAGACCTACCTTTTCCACCAAAGATCTATGCCATTTTCTGTTACTGAGGGATCAGTGCTGGGTCTACAGATTCAAGATTCATGTATCTGGACTTAATGATGACATCCCTTGGGTAACATCCTTGCAAATCTAAATTACATCCTACTTTTGTTGAGGTTTCTCTATCACCACCTACAGCCTCTTTTATCACATATCTACTACCATTGCAGAAACAAATATAGTTGCTTTTTACACACTTCTTAATACGAGGGCCCTACAGTGTAGGTTCGACATTCAATGACATACATTTCCCAAGGCAACTCTCCTCATGAGCACACTATACAGCCGATATATTCGTCACAACAACTACAACCTCCATGAGCTTTCCTCCTGACACCCACACAACATCATTCATAGATGTATTCATTACACACGTAAAAAACAGCATGAATACAGTTGCCATTTCTTTGCACATTTTTTTTCTTCTTCGGTGGTCACACTCATTCTTTGATTTACAACGTAACATGATTTTTTTGTGGATACACGTTTTACCAGACAGTGTTTGTGACATATACACCACTAAGCCTTAGTATTTTGCCCAAATTATTACAACCTTCAAGAGCCTTTACTCTCTGGATGCCCTCATGATGTCATCTACGTCTAGCAGCTGGCACATTCTAAAACCGTATGGGAGAGATACACTGTGTGTCCCCGACCTGGTGGGGCCCACAGGACTGGACAGGTAGGACCTTTCTTGCACGTTGATCTAATAGTTTTTTTGCCTTCTGTGGTAGTTCAGACGATGGATAATACATATGAGGTACACATTATTGAGGAGCTTATATCTACATGTTATTTGTTAATAGCCTTTGATGCACATTTCCACTGCTTTATCTATTCTCTACCCCTTTTCTCTCTCTATTAGAACATTGATTAATAGATACTTCATTCAGTATTGACAAGGAGTTCTTGCAGGGTTATTTTCTTTATGCTTTTTCTTTCTGTTTCTAAATGTTGTTTACTTTGTCATCTCTCATTGCCATTGGCTATGGCATCTACGCCCTCACATGAAGGTTTTGAGTTGAGGCACATAACCATCTGTGGGTATGCATAATTTTTGGCCTGAATCAGACTCCCACATGTTATGACTTTTTGCAGTGATCACTTTTTGCCGCATACACAGTGTTCACACAACAATGCCACACCAGTAAAGAATGAGTCACTATTTTGTGATTTAACTTTGGGCATGATGTAATGACAATATATAAATATTTTCTTTTTGAATGACCAAAATATCGGATTAATAATTAGTATCATGAGAAATGAATGATGATGAGATGAATTTCTAAAGCACAACTGTTACCCAGACAATGGTTTCCTGGCACTATAACACTAAAACGTACAACCTATTTCCTGAAACAACCATGTTTTCAGGCCTTTATGAAACCTTAGATGATTAGCTTCTCCCCTTAGCTGGAGGGGGAGGGCATTCCACAGTTTAGGAGCCAAAAAAGAAAAAGCCCTACCGCCTTTGCGAGTAATGATTACTCGAGAAACTTTAAACAGAAGAGCATTCGCAGAACGTAAAGGCCTGTGTGCGGGTGGTAGATCTGAAATTTTTTGATAGAATATTTCGGACCCTGATTGCAATAGGCTCAATGTGACATACAAATTGTTCGTGGACCAAACCACAGCATCTCCCTCTTGCCCCATTCAACTTTAGTGCATTGGTGCACATCAGCTGCATTGCTGAGGTCATACAGTCGAGCAAATTAGTGGCCTCTTTAGATTAATCAACCACAGAAACAACAATTTAGGCGTCATCAGCATATGACATAAGAGAAAATCCATTTTTTTTATTAGTGTGGCGAGAGTGGTGAAACATAAATATTAAACAGAGTAGAGCTTAGTAAAGATTCCTGAGTCACCCCACAGAATAGGGATTTATTTTTGGAGGAAATAGTCGGCATCCTAACAGTTTGAGTATGATTGGATAAAAAGGAAGAAAACCAATCTAAGGCTTTCACACGTGACCTCCTTAACTACTGAATTAAGATACAGTAGTAGTGCAAGGTAGTCATGCCAGCCTCTAGGTCACAGTAGCACGGGATGAGCTGTGGTTTCAGTTCTTTAGGTCACTGGGGTATGGGATGAGCCTGGCTCACACTTCTCTGGGTCACAGGAGGACAGGGTGAGCCACAGTTGCAGTTCTTTGGGTCACACTGGCACGTAATAAGCTGTAGTCACACTTCTTTTGGTCAAAATGGTAGGTCTTTGAATGGCTGCACTAAGCAGCCTGGATTCTGTGGTTCCCGCCAGGAACCCCAAGTAGGATAGTTGGTTGGTGAATGGACAAGTGTTCTACAAGGAAATCATTTTTTGTAAAAAAAAGTTTTGACAAAGAAAAGTTAAGTCATGGGTTTTGGAAGATACGAAAGAATACATCAGAGGCTTTTCACACTGTCAAAGAAACACATACAACCAAAGATGCAGATGTTTCAGTTTTGTAATTTGAAGTGTTAATTTCAAGAGACTGATCATCAAGCTGTATCCAGACAACAGGTGCTCCAAGTGATGGGGCAGTGAGAAGTGAAAATCAGTGAGCCTTAACAAATTATGAAAAATAGTACAAGGATAGATAAGTATTTACAATATGTACAAAGGGCCTATACCCATGGAGTTTAAGATAGAAACAATTAAACAAAATTATATGAGCATTTGAGTTTGGGAATCCAACAATCAATGATATGGGTAGGCCATTTTGATGTAAATGTTTAGACCCCTAAAAAGATAAATCATCTGGGATCTTCATCAGGACAGACATTTGGTAGTCACCTACAGAGTAAGGTATATATAAGGTCAGTCTCAACTCAGTAGAAAAAACTGACTGAGCAAACGGAAGACACAAGACAGGAAAGGTTGTCTTACCTAGCCCGATCAATTAGGGGCAAGTTCAAATAAAGGAGGTTCCTAGAAGTTTTTCTCTATAGGATAAAAGAGGGGAAAACCCATACAATTAGTCACTGGGGAATGGATCCCCAGTAAAAATCACAGAACGAGGTGCACAAAGAATTATATGGTAAGTGATTAGTGTCACGAGGGGAAATGTGCATGGGGACATGCTAGTGCAGAATCACAGGCATGGGCAATATCATCACAATGAAAGACATAGAGTTCAATGTTTTATTACCCTTCTGCTAGGGACAACGGGGTGCCCCTTACTTTTGTTACAGTCTCACCTGGGCCACGCAAATCACTCTCCTTTATCCTCCTTCCCCTGGCAGACCCCACCAGCACATGGTCAAGCTGTTTCTGGCTTTGCCTGTGCAGCCACCCGTCCTGTAGGGTTAGCAGCCTCCTTCCCTCTCTTGGCAGCAGGTTTGCTTCTGTGCACCTCAGGTCAAATGAGCAGCTTCTTCAAGCAAAGCAAAATGTCTGATGATATCCCCTCACCCCTGTTAGGCAGACTCCAGCCCTGGTTGCACAGCAGTCCTCCAAGTATTCTGCAGAGCACACCCATGCTTTATAATAGAGACACTGGAAGTGGAACAACAAGTGGGTCAGTCTCACTTTTATACAGTCAAAGAGATTTGGATCTACTGTTTGTACTTTCAGAGCTGTTTTAGAATGATTCTTCATTCAAGTGTCACGACTCACTAAGCCCTCCAGTAAATCATGAACACTGCCAAGCCAGGCAGGCTGCTAAAAGCAACAATCCAGGCCAGTAAACTATCCCAGAGGTTAACGAGACCCTTGGGACTACAAGTCCCATGAACCAACATAAGGAAGGGGAGGAGACGACCACTCACGCCAGCTTGAGGCCAATCCGCCCTTAAAAGCATGTCGGCCGCTGCCGCTAATTAAGGATTCCTACGAAGCGGAGCGCAGACTTCGCTCTGGTCTGGTAAGGGTGCTTTGGGCACCGCATTCTGTTTTCCGAACTTGTATGCTGCGCTTTTGACACCACCTGTGGATTTCTCGGCTTGTGTTAGAAGCGTTCATATCAAGCCTGCAGTTGCGCAACTCCCTGCGAGACTCCCGTGGGCGAGGCCCGAGTTTAGGTGCCTCTTGCGGAGAGAGTCTCAGAGACAGACATTTCCCTCTCTTCCAGACTCCGCCGGCGGGTCTCGCTGCCCGTGTCGGAGGCTGGGGGGAGTAGAGTAGCGTATCAGCGCTGCCTCTCTATATGTCGAGAAAACTGAATAAAGCCGAAATCAACTACACTATAGCGGAGAAGGGACTGTTGGCAATATGGGACGCCTTCAAAGAATGGCGACATTGGCTTTTGGCTGCCATTCACATGGTCACGGTCTTTATAGATCACAGGAATTTGCAATTCATGAAGGCAGCTTGGCATTTAACGCCCCGACAATTGAGGTGGATGTTGTTCTTCGAAGAATATAATTTTGTGGTGACGTACAGACCTGGGAGTGAGAACAGGAAGCCAGATGCACTGACACGCTAGGAATCACAGAGAGAATCAGAGGTCATAGAAGAAAGAGCCATAATCGATCCATCCAAGGTGGTTTGTGTGTTGCAAACCGACACATTTTTAAAAGGAGTGGCACGAGGAATACAATCCTTTGAATGGATGGATTGGCTAAAAAGACATGGAGAATGGCAAGAGAAGAAAAGGTAAAAGGAAAACAAATACTAGTCCCAACCTGAATTCTCAGAAACAAGTGTTTCATTGGTGTCACGAGATCCCTAGTGCTGGGCATAACGGAGGAAAGAAAACCCTGGAAAGGATAGTAAGCCAGTTTTGGTGGCCATCAGTATGTCAAGACATTGTCACCTGGGTGAAAGAATGTGAGGTTTGTAGTCAAATGAAAACAGACAAATCCAAGCAACAAGGACTTTTACAACCACTTCCCGTGCCAGAGAAACCTTGAGAAAACATATCTGTAGACTTTGTAGTAGGCTTACCCAATGACCATGGTTATACGGTGGTCCTTGTTGTAGTAGACTACCTGACCAAGATGAGGCATTTTATAGCCTGAAAAGGCATACCCACTGCAGGGCAATTGGCACACCTCTTATTAATCCACATAGTGAGGTTACATGGACTACCAAACACTATAGTGTCCGACAGAGGTACACAATTCACTGCGCAGTTCTGGAGGGTGTGGTGCTCATCATTGCAGATTTCTACGGCCCTTTCCACCAGTTTTCATCCCCAAACTGATGGACAAACGGAGCGCCTAAACCAGACCCTGAAACAGTATTTAAAGTGTTATGTAGATCGAGACACAGAGACATGGGTGGAGAGTTTATGGCTGGCCGAAATAGCATATAATAGTGCTTCCCATAGTTCTACTCGTTTTTCTCCATATTATTGTACATATGGTTTTCACCCACGTTTCATTCCATTATTGAACCCGAGTAAGACACAGAAACTTCCCGAGGTATTAGAGAGAGTCACTCATATCAAAGCCACATTGAAAGCTACAAAAGAATACCTAGAGCAAGCCAAAGCTACATAGAAAACATATGCAGATAAACACCGAAGGCCAAGCCCCCTATATAAAACTGGAGACAGGGTATGGTTGTCCACAAAAAACATCAGTTTCAGGAAATACAGCATTTTCAACCCAAAATATATTGGCCCCTACAAGGTTAAAAAATGTATAAACCCTGTCACTCTTAAACTATCCTTAACTTCCAGTTTACGAATTCACCCTGTGTTCCACATCTCACTGCTCAAACCTGCATACTCACCTGTCAAAAAGAAACCTGTGCCTATATAGGTGGATAACAAAAAGGAGTACAAGGTGAAAGGTATTCTTGATTTAAGATGTAGAGGCGAAAACTCTGGTATTTGGTAGCTTGGAAAGGGTGTGGACCAGAGGAGAACTCTTGGGAGCCGTCTACGGCGGTACACGCACCAAGGTTAGTCGCTTCTTTCCATAAACGTTTTCCTAAGAAGCCATGTCCCTGTCAGTGTTCTCCGGGAAAGGGATGTCATGTCATGACTCACTAAGCCCTCCAGGAAATCATGAACGCTGCCAGGCTAGGCAGGCTGCTAATAGCGACAATCCAGGCCATAAAACTATCCCCGAGGTTAACGAGACCCTTGGGACTACAAGTACCATGAACCGATGTAAGAAAAGGGAGGAGACAAGCACTAACACCAGCATGAGGCCAATCTGTCCTCAAAAGCATGTCGGCCGCAGAGGACTTCGCTCTGGTCTGGTAAGGGTGCTTTGGGCACAGCATTCTGTTTTCCGAACTTGTATGCTGCGCTTTTGACACCGCTGGTGGATTTCTTGGCTTGTGTCAGAAGCGGTCATTTCAAGCGTGCAATTGCGTGACTCCCTGCGAGACTCCCGTTGGCAAGCCTGAGTTCGGGTGCCTCATGCGGAGAGAGTCTCACAGATAGACATTTCCCTCTCTTCCAGACTCTGCCAGCGGGTCTCGCTGCCAGTGTCAGAGGCTGGGGAGGGGGGTAGAGTAGCATATCAGCGCTGCCTCACTAGGCGCCTCTCCTGGGACAAAGCCTAAGTCCAGGTGCCTCGTGCCCAGAGAAAGTAATTGGGTTCTATCCCCTAAGCGGTTTCCTTCCCGTTGGCTAGATCCAGGTGTGTCTCATGCGGTAGGGGGACACATATGAGCCCACACAATGTATGCAATTTGTTCTGTCAAGAGAACCGGAACAGAGACAATATATATATTGAAGAGCGTGTTTGAAATGCTATTGCTTAATTGCTACAATTATTGACTCTACTCTTCGAACCTTGGGCATAGAAATTAAGAGTTCCTAGAGTGAAAGCCGACTTTGTACTGAGGAATTGGATTCAATAGTGCTATGACAAGTAATATACACTAACATCTAATACTCCTGTTTTGCTGCTCTGTTTTGTTTTGCCTTACTACACAGGGGGTAGAAGTAGTTCCTGCATCCTTAGTTTATTCTCCCCTATGAGTCTCGGCAGCATGACATAGAGGGTAGGTGGAGTGTACCATTAACACTACCCCGATTATATATAGATGTATAGGTGATGGAGATAGTGGTTCCTTATCTATGTTGGTTTTGTTGTTTCCATTTTACAGCCTCAAACGCTCATGCCTAGATGATTATAGTTTGTCCAGGAACCAGAAGGTGTCTGGTTAAAGCTTCTCCTCTAATTGTTTACAGGTATTTGTCGAGATTCAGTAGTAATATCCTAAGTAGGTATTTTCATTCTCCAGATAGTAATTTTCTTCTTTGCAATCTTCAGGTCTCCCTCCCTGCTGTTCCCTCCCTTTCCTTCCCTCGCCTGACCCCTCCAACATTCTGTCCTATCATAGTATTCAGACTTTGGAGTTGTCAGGAGGTGGACCATTCAGAGCATTGATCCGATCCCGAGGATAACCAACCCTGACATCAAGTGTCCTTTTCAGGCTGCTTCTCAGACACAGCCTTTGTGGGAAAGATGTTCCCCAGAGCATGATAGTCTCTTGCTTGGAGTAACTCACACTCACAGAGGTGGCAGCTTTCTGCACCTGGCTATCATCAGCCACACCAAAGAGTTTTCAGGGGAACAACAAAAGTATATGGTCCCTTTCACCTTAAACAACATAGACTGTAGTCCCAGCCTTTACCCCCAAAATCTACCAAATGTCATTTCTACGGGAAGACTAATCCGCAGTTTCTCTCGGCAAGAAACCTAATTGAATTTTAAAGGAGCCTTGTCTCCTTGCACCCCACTTCTGTGTCTGTCTCCCCCTCCAGTATCAGGAATATAAACAATACATTTCCACTATCGGGAAAAACAACCTCACCTCCATCTTGTGCACAAGGCCAGGCACATCCTAAATATATCCTACAGGCCTCCATGACTCTGAACCATTCATACACACAATGCATGTACCACGCAGGCCACACACACAACACACACTTGGAGAGTTAGCGCTAGGATCCAGGTAAGAGCATAGAAGAAAAACTTTACCTGAGTTGGTCAGTAGACCTCCACTTCAATGATGCAGATAAAAAGGTCTGGTCACAACACTGGATTTACAAAAATTGATATTCTGCCACCAGTGCTCCACATGGCTAAATCCATGACAGGGACAGTATTCACCTATCAGTGAAATCAGGGCACGCTTCTCCAGGTCCAGGACCTCACTTATTCATGTAGGGGGACTGGCCTCGATTAGTGTGTTGCTAGGGCCAAAATAAAAAACGAGGACACCAGATGCATGCAGTTGGGCACTTAGGGCAGGGGTACAGGACTGTTTACCATGAGGGTTGCAGGGTACCTTCCCTTCCACACAGGGATACTTTTGAAAGTGATATGAAGCTCTTGGTTCTATTTCAGCTTTATGTAATGCTTCTGCACAGGCACCAAAGTAAAAAGTAAGTGAATGATACATGTCCTGGCTGGTGGTAACATCACACTAAGGATAAAAAAAAGCAATTAGACATAAGGGTACAATGTGTTGATGTCTATTTGAGTGAAGAAAGTTGTGGAGGGGTGAAAAGCCCAGGAGAGAGCTGATCAGGGTCTATGCCTTTTGGGAGGGACACTTTAGGACAGCTCTGACTTTATAGTTGTGATCACTTGGCATTATGGTACTGGTAGTGGCACTTTTCCTAAGGGTGGGCTGGTGATTAACCTTAGCAGGCTAATGCCTTGCAACAGCCTGCACTAAAGACTGTGGGCCCTTCTATTACCTGTTGGATTGCATCAGCATTATTGCATGCTGTTGGAAAGGCAATCTGTTGCATGGTATACTCCCATAATTTTGTTTGCCTTGACTGTTTTGCAAAGTACCTGTGCACCTCTTTCAACATTATGAAATTGGCATACCTCTGATTGGAATATTTAACTTACCTATAGGTCCCTACTATATGGTACAAGAGTGTACCAAGGGTCTGTAAGTTAAATGCCACAAAGGGACTGCAGCACCCATTCATTGCACTATCTACTACAGTGACAGAGGAAACATGGCTGCAGGCCTCCTGTTTGTAGCCTGGCTGTGCAGTTTTAAAAATGAAGATTCAAACTGTCAAAATAACCCCTTTTTACATGCCTAAACCTTACTGCCCATAAGGCAGGGTGCATGGTATTTAAAAGTAGGACATGTAAAACTTTAATGTTATACATGACCTTACAGTGAAAAGCCCCAAAGGCTATTTTCACTGCAGCAAGGCTGGCTGTTCCATAGGAAAACACTGGGATGCAATATTAAATACTAATACTGCATCTCAGGAATTGGATTAGGTCGAAAAATAATGAAACAACTATTTTAACAATTATAAAAAATCCAATACAATGGTGAAGTTAGATTTTTGACCAAATATTAAGGAAAAGTAACTTTTAGAAAGTTACCATTTTTCTGCCTGAATTTTCTTGAGGCTAATCTACATATCGCTCACAAACTTCTGTCAGCAAATAAATAGCAAGTGTTGTGTCCTTGACATGGCTTGTGATTTGGGTGGAGAAGCTTGATTATCTTCAAAGACGCCTAACCTGTCACAAGCAGATAGCCAGGGTGGCACACAGCATGAGGAAATTATTAGGGGTCATGCAATCTTGTACGGTAGAGTGAATAAGGTTTCTGTGGTCTGTAAGGTTTCATCTTGTGAAATACTCGTATAAAAGGATTTGATGTCTAGACTGATGAAGTAGTGTTTATCTGTATAGAACTCAAGGGACTCCAATACACTGATGATTTCTTTGGTATCCTTGAGAAAAGGCATAGTAGAGACTAATGGTAATTAAAATCAATCAGTAAATTGTGGCAGCGGTTCCAAAATGGAACCTATCCCTGAGAAGTTGGTGGATTTTGGGAAGTATGTGAAATAAGAGACGCCCTTGGATCAGAAGTTACCAAAAATTTGGCTTCTGCGTGTAATCGTCTAGCTTCAGCCACAGGTTTCTTAATAGTCAGGGGCAGTCTTGTGGTTGGGTTCTTTCAAATAGGGTAATAGTAGCAAGGGTCGTTTGTCTCAGGCATTCCATTCAATAGAAGTCTGGAGTATCACAGTGGCCAATCCTTTGTCAGCTGGTTTTCTAGTGATGACGGGGTCAGAGCCCAGCTCTTCAGCAAATCAGACCTCGTTGTGTGACAGATTAAAGAAAGAGCATTTAAGAATAGTTTTAGTGAGATTGAAATCTTTGATCAAAAGTGTGGACTTAAGGAGGGCTTGCATGGCCAGGAGCACTGAAGGATTACATTCTCTTGAGTCCAGTGATCTGATCAGCTGTGGGAGTAGTTTGATCAGTAGAAAGACTGAAGAAAACATTTTAAACACATTTTCCTGAATAATGCTGCAAGTTCAGTCTGGATGTTAAACTCATCAACGAAGTTGGTGGGTACAAAACCCAATCCTTTGTTAAGGACCTCCATTTCTTGAGTCATCAGGGGTTAATTACTGCGATTGATGAATAATTTGTCTTGCTGCTGGTAGTGGTGTTGTTCTCTGATCTTGCTCCTAGTCTTTCATGGCGATGCTTGGGGACTCGGGTTTACCTTTTGCATTCCTCTCGTTTGTACTCTTGTTCTTCCTCATCCTAGAAAGGACCATGTGCTTGAAAAGGGGCCATTAAGTATCTGTAAGGTTGTTGGGGCAACCATGGACTTGGTGAGCCAAATCTATAACTCTGTTAATGTGCTGAAGGTGGTCTCTGGGTATTATGTCAGTTATTGTTGCTAGGTTCCAAGTCTTCACTGCTGCTGCTCTAATCTTCAGAGTTGGATATCCGTTCTTGGGTATCCTTGTGCCAAACCATGGAACCCATTACTAATATATGGGTAGACATTCTCCTGGGTGAACCGGGCCATGTCCTTTTTTAATTTGGCAAATGTTGATTCATGTGAGGAATTCCCTGTTTTCACTCAGTTTTCTTTCTGTCTTCCAACTATTTATGTAGATGGTTATTTGGGCTGTAGTTATAATTTTACTTACAAGTGTTTGATTCTCAATCAAGACCGTATGAGAAAGTCATTTGGCTTCACCAGTTATGAAAATAAGCCAGTCCTGTGTGCAACACCCTGAGATAAATGACCAATCTTTCTTTAATGATTTATCCTCTAGAAAAATCCTGGGTGTGTTAGTTACAATCAAGCCTTGTGGAACAGCAATACTGCAGAGATATTCATTCTGTCATGATCGCTCCATGCAGGGCCATCCATGACTGCAGTTCCTTAAGGTGGTATGGTTTGTCCCAGGTGTCAGTCTGAGCTAAATCCTGTATGATTTATGTGTCTTAAAGGCTGGGAGTGGTAAATATTGATTGTACTACAGTGTTGTCAAACCAGAGGCCTGTCTGTTCTGTCATTTTGGATGGTGTTCGTTTAGAAAGGGGAAAATTAGTCAAGCAAAATTTCCACAGCATGGCCGCTGAGCTAAACCATCAAATCCTTAAAAAAATAAAGATATTGAAAAACCAACTAGAATAATCTCATGCACATATCATTAAACACACAAAGATGCAATTGAGGGCTATTCAGAGTTAAGCATTCATAAAGGTTGGCAAGAATGGCTAGGTCTTGCCTTTTAAAGAACAAAAACCCACACAACCCTGAGGTGGCATTCTTCAACATAGGTTCTCTTTTAGTACCACTGGCACAAGCCAATGGTGTGGGCTACAACCCTCCGTGGAGCAGAGAGGAGTACTTTGGTAGATGGTGCACCTATAGGTGGTCTTATGGAGTTGATGGTGTATGTATGGGTTGCAGAGTGCAATGTATGTGTAATTTGTTAAAACGTACTCATGGTGGATCAAATCAAAGAATATTATTCCTCTCCCCATGGTATAAAGGTTAATATGAAAGGAGAATAATTCAATCCAACTGTTGGAAAAGGTTGACCTGTTACTGTCTATCTTATACCTTGAAGTAGTGTACCCTGTCCTGCGCTGACCCAATTGTCCCACGTTTAAGATCATATGTAAGGAAATTCCTCTTTTTGCAAGTTCACCCCCAGATTTCTGGCCTGATGTTGCTGGTTTTTCAACTCTGAGAGTGCACTGAGGCCTGCTAACCAGACCTCAGGGCCAGTGTTGTAACCCCATACAAAGTGTATGTCGAATTGGCTATCCGCAAGTGGAAAGTACTGACTTACTTTAAAGTCCCTAGTCTATGGTACCCAGGGTACCAAGGGCATATAAGGTGGAGTCTCCACCCAGGGCTGCAGCACTGATTGTACCACCCTGTGTGTGCAATGTACAAAATGGGTCCCAGCCTGCCACTGCAGGAAGGACAGTGTTTTCACTGCCAGTTTGAATTTGCCATTCCAACCAATGGCAAAGCCATCCTTTCCCTTAACAATATATGTAAGTCTCTCCTAAGGAAGGCCTAGAGAGCCTTAAGGCAGGGAGATATATATTATTAAGTGGGATATGTATGCTTATATATGTCCTTGCAGCAAAACCCCTCAAAATGTGGTTTTGCTGTTGAAACGTTAGTAGCCCCATTGGCTAACACAGGGTTACCGGTTGACACCACAGCCTCGTTAACTTCTGAATGGCACTACCTAACTGGGTACTGTAAGGTATCAAATTAATAATGGCATCAAACCCGACCTGATGCCCAGGTCGAATTTAATGTCACTATTAAAGTAAAGCAACTTTTAGGGAGTTGCCCACTCTGTGCCCTAGTGGTCCAGTAGCCTTGCACGGGCTACGACCCTCAGACAGCTTTCTGCCCACCTGGGGAGTTGTGTGAACGACTCCCAAGCTTAGGATTAAACACAGCCTGCCTCAGGGTCAGTTGTTACATCCCTTTGCAGGAAACCACTTGGGTGTTAGCCCAAAAGGCGAGCTTCAAAGGGGAAGCTGCCTTTGATGGGTAAATGGCAATAACACTCCTGAGGTCTCCTCTTGGTTCTGCTAGACTAGCTGGAGACAGGGCCAGAGAGGGAAAGCACATCCCCAAACCGGTTTTCCCATGGGCGTGTACCCCTAGGTAGCCACACCCCTAGGGTGGGCTACTGAGCTCCTAAAATCCAAGGAAGGGTCCTGACATCTTGAGAGTAGCCAGAATGGGGACCTCTGGGATTGGCAGATGCCACCCATCACCAGAAAGTCATCACCCAGAGGGAGGGGAGCTGATAGCCTATTGGCTATTTGCCATTGTGGTTCCATCAGGGCACATTAGCAGGATAAGGGCACACCTCTGGTTGTGCTATAAAGGCTGGAACTGGACTGGAAAATGCTCTAGTGGCCAGGTATCTGTCCAAAGTATCCTCACTGGCCCCCTAGACCTTCATCCTGTCGGATTTTGTCACCCAAGCCCAGCCGAAGTAACCAAAATAACTGGTTCAGACTATCAGTTTGCAAAGTTTTTGTTGACCAATGTTTGTTTGCGGTCGATATTAAAAGTGATAACATCTTTTAAAATCTTTATCTCAGGAACCCTCGGGCGAATTTGGGTCATCAAGGACTCAAATTCATAAAAATACACTGTTGTTTGGTGCTGTCAAATGCTTTACACTAAGGGCCCTATTACAATATCGGTTGGTATGCCTCCGACCGCTCGTCGGAGGCTTACTGACCGACATCGTTGGGTTACATTCCGATAGCCAAATTATAATGTCGGCGGTCGGAATGTAAACCGGCCGGTCAAACCAACTGGCTTCCGACAGGCTTTCGGAAGTCACACATAATCCTTAACGGACCGAGTTTCCACCGTCTGGATTATGATGTTGGTTTCCTACAGGCTTTCCATGTTGGGCTTCCTGACATGGAAAGCCTGTCGGAAAGCGACTTTGGAGGCCCCTAGCAGGGCCCCTTCCCTCTGTGGCCTACGGTTGTGGGACCGGGGGGCACCTATAGTGCCCCCCTGTAAATCCCTCACCATGTGGCAGGCACCGTGAGGTACCTGCCAAACGGTGCAAGGATTTACAGAAACTCCCATTTCTCTATGGGAGCTTGTGCTGCGGCCGGTTTCCATGTGCAGTCGGATCGTAATTACGGTTTCGGAACTGCCAACCGGAGGTCGGTCGGTTCCGCAACCACAGAGATGTCAGTCAGAGGCAACTCCGACTTACATCATAATGAGGCCCTTAGTTCCTTTGTCTAAGCCTTGCTGCTCAAAGTCATAGCTACCCAGGGTTGAGCTAAAGGTTTACTGGACCCAATAAAGGTTTTTGCTGGCGTATTCCACGATAACGCTACCTAGCCATATCATATAATGCACCCAGATCCTCACATTAGTGCCTAGCGGTGGGATCCTGAACTTGTGTTTAGCTGTACCAGACAATTAATAAGTTAGCAACCAGCAAGAGAACCTGCCAAGTTAACATTGAGCAAAATGTTTTCGCAAGTATCCAAGTTCTGTAATCACAAAGGCACAGTTTTTCAGAAGTTAAAAAGTTGCAAAGCCTGCAAAAGTCTTTAAAGGTGGAGAACAGAAGAATCAACTTGGATACACTGCCCACCCTAAATTAATGACCTAAGGATGCTGTGCAGGAATAGAAAAAGTTTTCCAGTTATCACTGCCAACACCGAGGATCTAGAGAAAACCTTCAGAGCCTGGGAAGAAGCAAGGAGAGCTCAGGCTTAGCTGGAGGAGGATATCACCCATGAGAGTGGGGATTAGGAGAATGGCAGTGATCCTTTTGAAGCAGAAGGGGATGAGTAGAGTGTGCTCCCCACATATCGTTCAAGGAATAATATCAGGGAGTGAAAGGAGTTCCACGTCTGTGAGGAGGCCTAAGAACCTAGACGCCTAGCTCAGCCTCTTAGAGATTCAGCAGAGGAAGCTGGCTCTAGAAGAAATTATGTTGGCCCTAGAGAAGAAAAGGGTCAAACTGGGGATGAAACCTGAAGGACATGGTGGCAGCAACAAAGAACCAGAGGTTTCTGCAGAGGATGCCTATGATCCCAGGTTGCCCAAAGGGATTGTTCCTAAGTATGTAGGAGGGGACAACATATATAAGTGGCTGGCATGCTATGAGACAGCCCTCAGGGTGAGAAGGGTTGGTGCACAACATTGAGGGTCCTTATTGTGGGAACTCATACCAACAGTAGGGAGAGATAGACTGCTGACACTAGAGGAAGAGGTGGCAGAGTCATACCCTCACATGAGAGAGGCACTAATTTAGCTATTTGGTCACACCCCAGAGGAAGACAGACTTAAGCTCTGGGACACACACAAGGGGGCATAACAGACCTGGGTTGTTTTGTAGATGCTTCTGTGAAGTTACTGGAAGGCTGGATTAAAGGTAAAAGAGTTCATGCACAAATTGTATCTCAGAGAAGTTACACCAGCATTTGGTAGATTCTACGTTATCTAGCCCTAGAGAGCTGGGGAAGATGGCTGATGAAGGGGTAAGCACTAGAGTATCCAATAATCCCAAGGTGGTGAACACAAGATAGAGGGACAGGCCCTTCTTCAGGGGAAAGATGGGGCCAAATTTAGACCCCGAAAGATGCCTGCGGTAGGGAGCCCAGAGCCACATCCCAACCAAAGGGAAGAGGGTAGCTGGAAAGGAATTATGACCCAACAAAGGCTGGGGTGTGCTATGACTGTAAGCAGCCAGGGCACAAGAGGGGTGATTCTGCATGCACCAAGAAGTCACCCACTGGTGACAATCCCAAGGGTATGGCCAGTTTAGGGATTGGGGTAGAAATTGTCTCTGGGGATTGCAGGGGTTACACTGAGGCCACACAGGTGCCAGCATTACCATTGTCATGGTTAAGCTGGTTTCCCCAGGTCAGGTCATTCCTGATGACATGCATCAAGTAGTTAATGGTGGCAATGAAACAAAGTCATATCCCATAGCTGTGGTAGATTTTGATGGGGAGGTGTTACTGGCCCTCAGAAAGTAACTGTGACCCCTGCCATCCCAGTGGAGTGTTTGCTGGGCAGCGGTCTTGAAACGTCTGCCTGGGTCTCCCTGAGTGGGTGTGTGCCAGGGATTGTGGAGCCTGGAAATATGGCCCAAGTCCCTAGTAGCAGGAGAATGGGTCTGAAGTCTGGCAAGGCCACTTCCCAAAGTCTACAGGACCAGAAGGAGCCTGACCCTCAGGGGGAGGGCCTGCTGTCTGAGCAGGAGGGTGCTTCCTTGAAAGATCTGCAGTGAACAGGTGGTCCCTCCAGGGAGGACTTGAGCCCAGGGCAAAATACTTGTCCTACTCTTGATCACCTGAGAGACTTGGCTGTCAAGCAGGAGGAAGGTGATGCCAGTGGTTCCCATAAGGTGTACTGGAAGGATTGAATCCTATACAGTGAGGCAAGGGACCCCATACCAGAGGCAAGCAGGAGAGTGGTGATCCCCAACTGTACAGAGAATTTCTCCTTAACCTGGCCAATGACATCTCCTTAGCTGGACATCTGGGGCAGTAAAAGACCTGGTACAGATTGGTCAATCATCTTTACTACCCTCAGATATATGTGAAAGTAAAGGAGTTTTGTCGCTCCTGAGTTCCCTACCAGGCCAGTGGCAAGGCAGGTAGCAAGCCAAAGGCTCCCCTTATACCACTGCCTGAGGTAGAGACTCCCTTTGAGAGGGTGGGGATTGATATTGTTGGTCCCCTAGATTCCCCCTACTGCCTCTGGCAATAGGCTTATCTTGGTGGTAGTGGACCATGCCACCAGATACCCAGAAGTAATTCTCCTTAGAGCAGACAACTGGCACTGCAGTGGCTAGAGCCCAACTTGGTATTTTTCACATGGTGGGGTTCCTAATGAGGTTGTATCAGGTAGAAGCACCAACTTCATGTCTGCCTATCTGAAAGCAATGTAGGATGAGTGTGGAGTGACTTATAAGTTCACTACCCCCTGCCATCCCCAAGGAAATAGTCTTGTAGAAAGGTTTAACAAGGCCATGAAATGCATGCTTATGGGTTTACCTGAGAAGCTCAAAAGGAGATGGGATATTCTCCTGCCATGCCTACTGTATGCATACAGGGAGGTCCCTCAGAAAGGAGTAGGTTTCAGTCCATTTGAACTGCTCTTTGAACACCCTGTAAGAGGCTCTTTATGTTTGGTGAGAAAGGGTTGGGAAAGACCTCTCAAAGAGCCCAAGCAAGACATACTGGACTATATGCTAGGCTCATGAATGGCTGAGTATATGAAGAAAGTAAACAGAAATGTGTAGGCCAGCCAGGAGCTTGTGAAGCACAGGTATGACCAGAAGTCTTCCATGGTTGAGTTCCAGGTAGGACAACTGGTGTGGGTGTTAGAGCCTGTAGCACCCAGAGCCCTACAAGACAAATGGACTGGGCCTTACCCTGTCTTGGAAGAAGGGTGAAGTCACATACCTGTAGATTTAGGAACCCCCAGGAACCCTCATAATGTGATACATGTGAACAGGCTCAAGCTTCATCATGACAGAGCAGACACTACTATGCTCATGGTGACAGATGGTGCAGAAGAGGAGGAGAGTGTAACTCTTCCAGACCTACTGTCAGTCAATGGTAAAGATGGGTCAGTGGATGGAGTAATCTTCTTTACCACTTTGTCCCAGCAACAACAAAAAGACTGCTACAACCTGCTCAGTCAGTTTGCTGATCTCTTTTCCTTGACCCCAGGTTTGACAACATGGTATACCCATGATGTGGACACCGGTGACAGATTACCTGTCAAAAGTAAGATATACAGGTTGTCAGACCAGGTCAAACCTAGCATTAAAGCTGAGGTTGCAATGATGCTAACGTTGGGGGTGACTGAGCCCTCTAGTAGTCCATGGACTAGTCCAGTAGTATTGTTGCCTAAGCCAAATTCTGAGGGTGGGAAACCAGGGATGAGATTCTGTGTAGACTACAGAAGCTTAAATGCAGTTACCAAGACTGATGCTCGCCCCATACCAAGAGCAGACAAGCTCATAGACAAGATTGGGGCTGCAAAGTATTTGAGTACCTTTGATCTGACTTTAGGTTATTGGCAGATAGCCCTCACCCAAGGAGTCAAGGAAACTTTCAGTTTAAGGTGATGTCCTTTAGATTGCACCTGTCACCTTCCAGAGGTTGGTGAGCACAGTACTTTCAGGTTTGGAAGGCTTTAGTGCAGCATATCTGGATGATATTGCTGTCTTTAGTTTCACCTGGGAGGATCACTTGGTCCACCTCATGGAAGTGCTTCAAGCTCTTTAACAGGCAAGGCTAACTATCAAAGCAGGTAAGTGCCAAATAGGTCTAGCGTCTGTAGTGTACCTGGGCCACCAATTAGGTGTGGGCCAAATACAACCTCTCCAACCCAAAATCCAGACAATTCTGGCCTGTGAAGCTCCGAAGACACAGACCCATGTCAAAGCCTTTCTTGACCTGACTGGGTACTATACTAGATTTCTGAAAGATATGGTACCATTGTGGCACACTTATCAGAGTTTTTTAAAACGTATTTTTATTGACATTTAAGAAAGACAATGCAATTATGCAAGTGGTAACAGGAGCATACAACAGGTGAGAGCCCTAAAAGCTTAGACAATATATATCGCCATGGGTCGATACTCTCCATCGTTAATATGTACCATTTCCTACGTTGACATTTATAGGCTGATTCAGTCATGGCACATCCAGAGGGAGGTGGAAGGGGGAGGGGGGTAGGAAGGAATTTATTTCCTCCAATGTTGACTAGCACTTTGGACATTTATGACCTCTTGTTAAAAATAGATCTAGTGAGATGGATGCGGGGGTAAATTCAAGTTAATATGATCGAAGCATATTTATGCATATGGTATGCCATTTCGCACTGAACCACGATAAGAAAGGGATAAATCTGCCCATAGGGTGGCCAACAACACTTATGTGCTATTAAAGGACTATGCATGATTACCTGTGAAATATGCTCTTGTTTTATAAAACAATAAAAATCTGTTAAAAAAAAATCTGAGTATACAACAGGTGCAGATTCATGAAAGAGTCATTACATCCCCAATGAAGTATCAGCATTCTGCTAGACAAATATCGGCTGTAAGTAACAAACGGTTGAATACCATCATCTATATACTTACAACCTTTAACAAAACTACATTCTATGTCGGCGTGCACAGTACGAGAAGTGTTGTGTTGTTATCCGCCGTACCCCGTGACATTACAACTACGTACATCAGTGTGCTCAATTGTCCATAACATCCTGGTCCTCCGGGAGTTATGATTGCAGATACAGACATATTGATGACATTAGCAGAATATTAAAACATGCAATCTGTTATAGTAGAACAAAAAAACAAATAAAACCACAGTCACCCGTTGGGCATAGGGGGTCAGGTGACGAGGTAATATGTGGCAGGAGAACTAACATAGGTATAAAGTGTTGTGCTGGGAAGAGTAGGGTGGCGATGAGGAAGACTCCAGCACGCCAACCCAGGCATCCCCCCCTCCAACCTGTACGGACCACTATGGGAGGGGATGCCACCACAGCCTCTGTTGATTGTGTGCTTATCATTGTTTTATCTGCCACAATAGCATGTCATGTGTCCCAGGCTTGGAGCACCTCCGTCCAAAGCTCCGCCAATGGGCGGCACCGGAGTCCTCGGGCATCCTCCCATATTAGTGCCATCTCTTCTGCCCTGGACTATGCATCTACATCCCTTTCCCAGGCATTGACTGTGGGGCTCGCCTTAGACATCCACTTTAGGGCTATGCGACGTTTCGCCAGAATCAATGCTAGGCCTATAAATTTGGTGCCAATCTTGCGTGACTTGGGCCTGGGGAACAGACCGAGGAGGCAAACCCTCGCCGTACATGGGAGAGAGCTCTCCAGAACCCCATTAAGAGCAGTAATGACAGCCTCTCAGAAATCCCTCAGTCCTGGGCAGTCCCACGTCATGTGGGCAAATCCAACATCAGGTGTCCCACACTTTGGACAGGCCCGGGGTTTCCCCCCCATGCATAAATTGGAGTTGGTGGGGTCAAGTAAGTCATGTGTAGATAATTGAATTGGTTATACTTAAAGCTAGTGTTCCTAGAAACACGCCTAGGGCTTCCGGCAACTCTACTCCACTCTGCAGCTGTCATGTCCCTGCCCAGTAGTAATGTCCATTTGTCTTGTGTCCCCGACATAGGCCCCGTAACCATCTCCATTTGAGCTCTGTAGAGCCATTTTACAAGATGTTGCGCCGAGCCCAGAGTCACCAGTGACAGCAAAACCGCATGAGTGTCTGGTTCCCCCTGACTCCCAGGCCACAGATCTCTATAAGTCCTGACCATAGCGTGGTAGGTCAGGAACTGACCGGAAGACAGCCCATACTGTTCCACAAGGTCGGTGAGAGGTGAAAACAGTTGGAAACAGTCTCCCACTGTCATCAGTCCCGCCATCGTCTAGTCAGCCAGTTGAGAACTCATAAATGGAGAGGGAGGATCTCCGTGCGGCACGCCCACTAGGTGTAGGTCTGGGGCATAGAGAGGTGCCCTTAGTGTACACCCCACACATCTCCTCCAGCACTGCAGTGCCACCTTCAGCAATACCCCAGGGGTGGGCGTAACCATTTTCGGATTAAGTAGGTTCACCAGCAGTAGTTCCTGGTGGGCAGCCTATCAAATAGGCCCTATTAAATCAAGGTCTCTACCATTTAGCCAGTGAGCCAACCACTGAAGCTGGACAGCCAAATAATACAATTCAAAATCTGGTGCGCCCAAACCACCTATGTCACCCACCATCTCAGATCAGGTCTCGGAGCAAGCAATCCAGGTCGTTAAACCAAGAGTGGGACAACAAGACATGGAGGTTCACAAAGTAATATAGGAGTCTGGGGAGTATGATCATTTTGGAGAGAGAGGTATGAGCCATCACCGAAAGCTTCAAGGAGTGCCGAAATTGTATACACGTTTTGAGCAATCAAACCACCCTATCCAGGTTACCATCCCTAAGGTCGTCTAGGGTATGGAACACTTGTATACATAAATAGCCAAAAGACTGGGGCGACCACTCCATACCTATTGGCACGCCGAGCAGCCGTGCCATGCCAGCCCTCATGGGTAACAAGTGGGTCTTGGCCCTGTTAACGCGTAGGCTTGAGAGTGTCGAAAACTCCTCCAACAACTCAATGGCATTTGACACGCTCGCCTGACAGTCCCTCAGATAAAGCAACAAATCGTCAGCATTTAGTGATAACATGCTCTCTTCCCCCTATGGCCAGTCCATGCCCTGCTCCTCGCTGCCGGAAGAGCACCACCAAGGGTTCAATAGCTAAGGTAAACAACAGGGGCGACAGTGGGCACCCCTGTCTAGTACCTCGATGGACACCATATGCCACCGAGACCATCCCCCTGTCTTAACCCTCGCCGTCGGGCTAGAATATAACAGGTGCACCCAGTGGGCCCAGCCCTCTCCCAATCCCATCCGCTTCATGACAATGTGTAGAAAGTCCTATTGTAAGGAATCAAATGCCTTCTCCAAGACAATGAACATAATCAAGGCATCCGGATATCGGGAGGCGTCCTGATGGTGAAGAATGTGGAACAATCTACGAAGGTTCCCTGAGGTGGACCTAGTGGGGATGAAGCCATTCTGGTCCTCATAGATGAGTTCCTTCATATGGGGAAGCAGTCTCATTGCCAGTATTTTACTAAGAATTTTAAAATCTACGTTTAACATAGATAGGGGGCGATAACCCGACGGAGCCACAGCAGCGGACTTAGATTTAGGAAGGGGGTTCACCTTTGGTTCTCTGGACGACGTTGGTAAGGAGCCCAAGCGCAGCGACTCAGCAAATATGGTTTCAAGTTTTGGGATCAGAAGTGGGGCAAATGCAGAGTAGAATTCTGCTGGCAGGCCATCTGGGCCAGGTGTTTTCCCTCTAGCCATTTCTTTGATGGCTTGTCGAATTTCCAGCACCGTCACAGGCCCTCCGAGGTTCCCACAAAGTGTCGGGTCTAAAATGCTTAACGGCAGAGATGTAAGGAAATCATCCATTGTCGCCGACGAGATATATTCCGGTTGGCCATAGAGAGTTTCGTAACAATCATGGAAAGCCTCGTTAATGGCCCGTGGGGCATAGAACGGCATCCCCTCATTGTTGAGGATCTGTGTTATAGGTGATCCCCTAGATTCTGGATGCACCAACCAGGCCAAGAGCCTGCCCAAACGTCCCCCTTCCTCAAGCACCCGCTCCTGATAATCTCGTACGTCAATGCAACGGAGTCGCTCTAGGACAGCATTATACCTGTCCTTCACCTCTAGGTGATCTGTCCTGTCAGGCTTTCCGGGCTGCGCTGCCCGTAGCCGCGCTCGTAGCCCCGCCTGTGACCGCCGCAGAGAGCCCCGCCCGCTGACTCCTGTCAGATGGGGAAGGCAGCGTCAGAGCAGAATAAAGGGAGGGGTCCTCAGGGGAAACGCGCTTCGCGTTCCATTACGGACCCCGCCAGGCCCTCGCATGTACATTGTGTCTTCTGGGACACTTACCTGCCATTTGTCTTGCTCTCTCGCCGAGTTGGTGCGACGTTAGGCTCGTCTCCTCAGTTCCCTGGTAATTCCTTTCGTTTCCGGGTTACTGGAGGCTCTTCCGGGGCTTCCAGTGTTTTCGTGTCTCCGTTGCCAGCTGGCAACATTGTTTCCTTTTGGTTCCCCTTTGAGCTCAAAGGCTTAACTCTTTGGTGTCCAGCAGCCCCCTTCTGTAACAGAGAAGGAAAAGACTTTAAAGTATTGTTATTTTGTTGTTTGGGGAGTTTGCTTTTCTTCTCCCACTGCCCTTCCATACTTATCTGAGGGCTATATTCCTTGTTGGTAGAGGGTCGTTTATCCGGTTCTCTCCTGATTGCGTTGAGTCTCTTCGCCCTACAAGATAGTGAAATAAGAGACAGTATTAGTAATCCATTGTTGTTTCACATTATTCTCATATTTTGACCCTGCACTTTTTGCCCTCTTTTTTATCCTTATCTGTCTCCTGATATGGGAAATTAGTTTTTTGGTTTTTCCCAGGTTCAGGTGAGATAGACACCTTTTTCCTATGGGTCTTTTAGATCTCTGAAGGCGATTTCTAATTAGATACCTTGTGTGTTTTACGCTCTGATTGTGAATATTCTCTGCGTAGAAAGAGCACCATATTATGCAGGTATAATATCATAGTAGCGATATATATATTCATACAGCAAGCTGTTTAGAGAAAAGAACGTACTTACCTTTGTGTCTTTTCCTATCAGGCACCTTGGTGATACCCAACGGACGTTCCAGTGGATTCTACTTCTTCTTCATTCCTTGTTTTGTTTCCCCTGTTTCCCCAGCCTTCCCTCTTTTGCTTTGACCTTGTTGGGCAGAGGAGGTGGGTGAGGGAAGCTGGGACCTAGCATCGATTTCTTACATTGCGCCCCTGCAGAAAATCCAGGTGAGCCCTACAGAACGCGAAGCCCACGTTTTAATATTTCTGCCTGGGCGTAATGGAGGAACATCAGATAACACTAGCCGATGTGGCAAACATGATAGGTAACTTACAAAAAGAAACCCAAGCTTTGATTCTCAGAGTAGATGCTCTACAACAGGCTTCCCGGATTCCACCACCACCTGATCCGGTGCCCGGTACCCATAAAGCCTTTTTTGCGTCACATTCTTCTCAGTCGGGTAGCACGTCTCCTGTATATCACATTTCTACTCCCTCTTCTATACCTTTAGCACCTCCAGAGCGGTTCTTCAGTGACTCAGCTAAATTTGCAACATTCATTAACCAGTGTCAACTGCACTTTATGTGCAAGGCATCCTGCTTCCCCACAGAGCAATCCAAAGTAGCTTTTGTCTTGTCATATTTGGGTGGTACAGCAGCTACCTGGTCAATCCCTTTAGTGGATAGAAACGATCCCTTATTGTATAACTACAGTGCGTTTAAGGAGGAGCTATGACGCCTGTTCGACAGGCATTCTTTCATGCAGTCAGTAGATACTGAGCTTCTGAACCTTAAACAAGGATCAAAAGACCTTATGACATATATCTCTTGTTTTAACAGGCTAGTTGCTGAGGCTGGATGGCCTGAAACCAAACGTAGTGCTCTCTTTTACAGAGGCTTGAAAGACGACTTGAAAGACGTGCTAGCACAGGTGGTAGATCCCCCAGAATCCTGTGATGCTCTAATTGATTTAGTAGTTAAACTGGATCACCGCTTACATGAACGAAAACGGGAAAAAGGACTTATTGAGACCAGATTCTCTGCCGTTAGAGAAAAGAAATCAGAGGTAGGCAAACCTGTTGAGGATCCAGAACCTATGCGGATAGGCAGTATTAAAGGGCCCCTCAGTAAGGAAGAACGGCAGAGACGACGGGCGGATAACCTATGTTTGTACTGTGGCAAAGCCGGACCTTTCCTTAGAGACTGCCCTATTAAACCTAAACGACGCACGGAGTTGGGAAACTGACTAGCCTGGGCATGGTGGAGACAAATTGCTCGGGTAAGACAGGTTTAATTGTCTCCCAATTGTTAGGTCTTGACCACGCTCCCTACCCCATGCACCATTTTTTCTTTTTAGCGCGGCTGAATTGGGGACACGAAAGTGTAGAAGTTCAAATCATGCTTGATTCAGGTGCCACAGGGAACTTCATAGATACTGCATGGGTCGAGAAGATGAATGTTCCTGTTGAACCAAAGAAGACAGTGGAAGTTGTTAAAACCATTGATGGGAGTCATATGAAGTCTGGTCCTGTTACTCATTCCACCATAGACTTAGGATTCCAAGTACATGACGGACATTCCGAAACCATTCAATTTGATGTCATCTCTTCACCTCAGTTTCAGGCAATAGTAGGTCTCCCTTGGTTGATGAAACATAACCCTCAAGTCAACTGGAGAGACCATACTTTTACTTTCACCTCAGAGTATTGCAAGACACACTGTTTAGAAAGTCATGCTCCATTACAACGCATAGCTGGACTCATTGATTCCAGCTTGTCTGCGTTACCTGATCGCTACGATTCCTTCAGAGAGGTGTTCGATAAAGAGAATGCCTCTGTCTTACCACCCCATCGGCCTTATGATTGCCGCATTGATCTGGTGCTGGGAGCTAAAATCCCCTGCAGTCGTATATATGCTTTGACTGAGAAGGAAAACACATATTTGAGGGAATATCTGAATGACATGTTACAGAAAGGATTTATACGACCATCCCGATCTACAGCTTCATCCCACCTTTTCTTCATACCTAAATGAGAAGGGGGTCTTCGGTGCTGCATAGACTACAGAGCCCTTAATTGTGTGACGATCAAGAACAGATACCCTCTACCTCTGATCCAATCCTTGCTCGATCAAGTAAAACAGGCCACTGTTTTTACCAAGCTTCCCTTAAGGGGTGCCTACCATTTGGTCAGAGTAAGGGAGGGAGACGAATGGAAAACTGCCTTTCGCACTAAGTTTGGGTTGTATGAATATATGGTTATGCCTTTTGGGCTGTGTAACGCCCCAGCCGCTTTCCAGATCTTTATTGATGATGTACTAAGGGAGACATTGGATATTAACACTATCGTCTACATAGACGATATCCTAATATATTCTTCCTCCATAGAAGAACACATTGGACATGTGAAGAGTGCATTAACACGTCTTAGCAATAACAACCTGTACGTGAAACTAGATAAGTGTGAATTTCACTTTCCTGAAGTCACCTTTTTAGATTTTGTGTTGTCAGCAAAAGGGGTGACCATGGATCCTAAAAAAGTAGCTGCCATTACCCAATGGCCATCTCCCTGTTCAGTGAAGGAGGTACAGAGATTTTTGGGCTTCGCTAACTTTTACAGGCGATTCATAAAAGGGTTTGCATCTCTGACAGCTCCTATTACCAAACTGTTGAAAAAAGGAATACCTTTCACATGGACACCAGCAGCTGAAGAAGCCTTTTCCTGCCTAAAAGAGTCTTTTGTCACTGCCCCCATACTGCAACATCCTGACACTTCCCAACCTTTCATAGTAGAAACAGACGCGTCCCAGGTGGCCATAGGAGGTGTTTTGTCCCAGAGAGATAGACAAACCGGTCATCTACATCCAGTTGCCTTCTATTCCCATAAACTTACCCCTACTGAAATAAACTATTCAGTAGGAGACAGGGAATTACTGGCCATCAAACGGGCCTTTGAAGAATGGCATCAGTACCTACTTGGGGCCTTACATACAGTTATGGTTATCACAGATTACAGAAACCTGCAGTTCATGAAGGCAGCTAGGGCTTTATCCATGAGGCAGTTGCGATGGACACATTATTTCAGCAATTATGACTATGTCATACAATTTCAGGCGGGCATCAAACATGGCAAAGCAGATGCACTCTCCCGATTCGGATATGATCTATCCGAGGATCAAGGTGTACAAGATCAACCCCTCATTCTGAGTCCTGATCGTATTCTTGGAGGTACCTTTACGGAGGAGTCATTTTTTAAGACAGTACTTCATACACATAAATCCGAAGAAATGAAAGACTTCGAGACCAAACACAAAGGTATCAGAACTAACAATCTGGTATATGTTCAAGGGGGCTTAGTTCTCCCTACTAGAGACTTACAGTTACAAGCATTGGACCAGTGTCATACACATGTGCTAGCAGGACACCCAGGGCACAAGAAAACCCTTGCTCTGCTCAAACGTCATTTCTGGTGGCCCTCCATGACTCAGGATACCCAGTCGTATGTTCAGCACTGCTATGTCTGCGCACAGAGTAAAAGCTCCCACCAGGTCCCTGCAGGACTCTTGACCCCTATGCCCACTCCTCCTACACCATGGCATTCTGTTTCTATGGACATTATTGTAGAATTGCCCCCCACTAAGCAGGGGCATACTGTCATATTCGTGGTTGTTGACATGCTATCCAAAATGTCCCATTTTATACCTCTAAAACACTTGCCTGATGCTAAAGAGCTTGCTTGTATATTCCTCCAACATGTAGTACGCCTTCATGGTCTCCCTTCTGTCCTTATATCAGATAGAGGCCCTCAGTGTCTGTCCAAATTCTGGAAAGGATTGAATACCTTGCTGGAAATAGATGTAAGACTCTCTTCTGCTCATCACCCCCAAACAGACGGTCAGACTGAAAGGGTCAACCAGTGTATAGAGCAATACCTAAGGTGCCAACTATTACAGGTAGATAGAGATTGGGACACTTTTCTCTGGACTGCGGAGTTTTCCTACAACAATGGTGAGCATACCTCCATAGGAGTATCTCCTTTTTTTTGCAATTACGGTTTTCATCCTCGTTGTGGTTTTGTATCTCCCCAGGTGACTGCTACTACTCCTGCGACTTTAGACTTGGTAACTCGTCTTCATGACATTCACTTGATGGCCAAACAGACTCTGGAGGAGGCAAAAGATAGGTATAAGGAGGCTGCTGATCACGATTGTCGACCGCCTCCAGATTATGCAGTAGGCGACAAAGTTTGGCTATCCACCAGAAATATCAGGGTTAAAGGGTCAGGCAAATTCAAGCCGCGTTTTATAGGTCCCTATGTTGTTTCTAAGGTTGTGAGTCCTGTTGCTATGAAACTTGAGCTGCCTGACTCCTTGCGGGTCCACCGTGTTTTCCATGTGTCTTTGCTGAAACCTGTTGCCCCTGGTACTGTTATCCTGGCGCAGCCTCCGCCTGGTTTGGTGGATGATGAACCTGAATTTGAGGTCACATATATCATGGACTCCCGTAGAGTGCGGTGCCGATTACAGTATTTGATACACTGGAAGGGTTATGGGCCTGATGGACGATCGTGGGAACCTACTTCTCATGTTCATGCTCCCCGTTTGGTGCAGTTGTTTCACCGCCGCTATCCCGACAGGCCTAAACCTGTTCGGGGGGTATCTTAGGGGGGGTGTGCTGTCAGGCTTTCCGGGCTGTGCTGCCCGTAGCTGTGCTCGTAGCCCCACCTGTGACCGCCGCAGAGAGCCCCGCCCGCTGACTCCTGTCAGCTAGGGAAGGCGGCATCGGAGCAGAATAAACGGAGGGGTCCACAGGGGAAACGCGCTTCGCGTTCCATTACGGACCCCGCCAGGCCCTCGCATGTACATCGTGTCTTCTGGGACACTTACCTGCCGTTTGTCTTGCTCTCTCGCCGAGTTGGTGCGACTTTAGGCTCGTTTCCTCAGTTCCCTGGTAGTTCCTTTCGTTTCCGGATTAGTGGAGGCTCTTCTGGGGCTTCCAGTGTTTTCGTGTCTCCGTTGCCAGCTGGCAACATTGTTTCCTTTTGGTTCCCCTTTGAGCTACAAGGCTTAACTCTTTGGTGTCCAGCAGCCCGCTTCTGTAACAGAGAAGGAAAAGAATTTAAAGTATTGTTATTTTGTTGTTTGAGGAGTTTGCTTTTCTTCTCCCATTGCCCTCCCATACTTATCTGAGGGCTGTATTCCTTGTTGGTAGAGGGTTGTTTATCCGGTACTCTCCTGATTGCATTGAGTCTCTTCGCCCTACAAGATAGTGAAATAAGAGACAGTATTAGTAATCCATTGTTGTTTCACATTATTCTCATATTTTGACCCTGCACTTTTTGCCCTATTTTTTATCCTTATCTGTCTCCTGATATGGGAAATTCGTTTTTTGTTTTTTCCCAGGTTCAGTTGAGATAGACACTTTTTTCCTATGGGTCTTTTAGATCTCTAAAGGCGATTTCTGATTAGATACCTTGTGTGTTTTACGCTCTGATCATGAATATTCTCTGCGTAGAAAGAGCACCATAATATGCAGGTATAATATCATAGTAGCAAAATATATATTCATACAGCAAGCTGTTTAGAGAAAAGAACGTACTTACCTTTGTGTCTTTTCCCATCAGGCGCCTTGGTGATACCCAACGGACGTTCCAGTGGATTCTACTCCTTCTTCCTTTCCTTGTTTTGTTTCCCCTGTTTCCCCAGCCTTCCCTCTTTTGCTTTAACCTTGTTGGGCAGAGGAGGTGGGTGAGGGAAGCTGGGACCTAGCATTGATTCCTTACATTGCGCCCCTGCAGAAAATCCAGGTGAGCCCTACTCGTCCTTGCAATATCAATTGTGCCCAATCTATTACCGAGGTCATGTAGACGCTGTTCCAAGGCCGTGTCCCTTAACAGAGTTAACCTCCAAACACAGCCAAGGAAGCTTATATGGACTAACCAGTGTCCAAAGGCCTTTGACAACCTTAAGGAAGCTATCTGTTCAGCACCTATCCTAAAGGCACCTGACTTTAGCAAGGCATTTGTTATCCAAACTGATGCTTCAGAGCATGGGAATGGGGCAGACAGTGTGTCACAGCTATATGACCAGGGTCAAGATCAACCAGTTGCCTTTATAAGCAGGCGACTCCTCCCAGGAGAGCAATGTTGGATTGCAATCGAGAGGGAAGCATTTGCTGTGGTTTGGTCCCCGACGAAGCTGAGACCCCACCTGTTTGAGACTCACTTCAGAGTTCAAACTGATCACAGCCTTCGCAGATGGCTGAGGCAGATGAGAGAAAAGAATCCAAATTGCCTTTCGAGGTTCTTCCACTTAGACAATGAGAACCACCAGGATAAGGGTTAGTTACTCATCACCTTTTGTCTGGAGGGTGCCATGTAAGGAAATGCCTCTTTTTGCAAGGACTGATGTAGCTGGTTTTTCGACTCTGAGTGCATCGAGGCCTGCTATCCAGACCTAAGTGCCAGTGTTCTAACCCCATACAAAGTGTATGTCAAATTGACTACTCCCAGTTGGCAAGTACTGACTTACTTATAAGTCCCCAGTATCTGGTACCCAGGGTAACAAGGGCATGTAAGGCAGAGTGTCCACCTAGGGCTGCAGCACTGATTGTGCCATCCTGAATGTGTGCCAAAGTACAAAATAGTGCCAAGCCTGCCACCGTAGACTGGAAGGACAGTGTTTTCACTGCCAGTTCGACTTTGCCATTCCAACCAATGGCAAATACCACCCCTTCCCTTAACTATATATGTAAATCTGCTCTAAGGAAGGACTAGAGAGCTCCGAAGCATGGAGCTATATATTATTAAGTGGGACATGTATGCTTATATATGTCCTTGCGGCAAAACCTCTCAAATTGTCGTTTTGCTGTCGAAAAGTTAATAGCCCCATTGGCTAACACAGGGTTACTGGCTGGCACCCAGCCCAGCTAACTTCTGAATGGGACTACCTAACTGGGAACTGTAAGGTATCAAATTAACTGTGACATCACACCCCACCTGATGCCCAGGTCGAATTTAATGTCAATATTAAAGTACTGTTAGGAAGTTGCTCACTCTGTGCCCCAGTGGTCCAGTAACCTCGCACAGGCTACGACCCATAGACAGCTTTCTGCCTGCCTGGAGAGTCGTGTGAACGACTCCCAGGATTAGGATCAAGCACAGCCTGCTGCAGGGTGAGGTGTTACCTTCCCTTCGCAGAAGTCAATCAGGGTGTTAGCCCAAAAGGCGGGCTTCAAAGGGGAAGCCGCCTTTGATGGACAAATGGTGAAAACACTCCAAAGGGGCTACTCTTTGTTCACCTAGACTAGCTGGAAACAGGGTCAGAAATTGAAAACCCGTCTCCAAACCAGTTTTCCCATGGGCATGTAGCCCCCAGGTAGCCACACCCCTAGGGTGGGCTAATGAGCTCCAGCTCCTAACATCCGAGGAAAGGTCCAGAAATCTTGTGAGTGACCAGAATGGTGCACTCTGGGATTGCCAGATGCCACACATTACCGGAAAGTCATCACCCAGAGGGAGAGGACCTGGTAACCCATTGGCTAGTGACCGCATGGTCCCCCAAGGGCACTTTAGCGGGATAAATAGAGCACCATGGACTATTAGATCACGCTGGATTTGGAAAGAAGGCCGAAGAAGAACTGTCCTGCTGCCCTCGGAACTGTCCAAAGTGAGGCTGCACTGTCTATTGGACTACACCTGCTGCACTTTGGGCTAGTGAGGTTTGGACTGTACCTGTGGCTCCTAGCTTGGGGAAACGTTGATCCCCAGACCAGTGAAGTGACTCAAGGGATCAGCCTGCTGATCTCCTCGAACCAGTTCCAGGTACAAAAGCCCAAACCGACAAGTAATAGCCACCAGAGGGATTTGCTGCTTTCTGCCGTTGGGTGCCCCAAGAGACAATCCTTGAGCGCCAAAAGTTGCCCCTAAGTTAGCCGGACCCAGGAATGCTGTGAGAATCTGGCTTAGTTGCCCAAGAGGGACACTAAGCCCACTAATGATGTGACTCCAACCACTATATCTGGAGATCCAAAGCCCAGCTGCTGCTGCCATTCCACCCCCGGAAAAAGGATGTCATGGGACCCTAACCTCTGTGGACCAAGTCGCCCCACATCACCCATGGACTGAGGAACTACAACAAAAGCACCCCCGTTGACTGCACGGCAACGGGAGCATCTTTCCATCCTGCATCCCCAGCATCAGGGGATCCATTGTCCCTTTCCATTGTCATCTATGGCAGTTGTGCTGCAAAGGCTGGAACTGGACTATAAAATGCTCTAGTGGCCAGGTAACTGTCCAAAATATCCTTACTGGCCCCCTTGACCTTCATCCTGTTGGATTTGGGTTGCCCGAGCCGGGCCGGGGCAACCAAACTAACAGTTTCAGACTATTGAAAAGTGTGAAAAGTTTTTGTTGAATAATGCTTGTTTGTGGTCAAAATTAAAATTGATTACAAATCTGTATCTCTAGAACCCTGCGGTGGATTTTGCTCATCAAGGACCCTGAAAAGTCATAAAAATTAATTTATGAATTGGTGAATTGGTGTTGTGTTTCTTTCGTATTGTGTGGCTTTCTTATTTCGTTGTTTTGTACTGTTAAATGCTTCACACTGAGTTCCTTTGTCTAAGCCTTGCTGCTCGAAGTCACAGATACCCAGGGTTGAGCTTACATTTTACAAAGAAGCCTGACCAAACCCAATAAAGTTTTTTGCAGGTGTATTCCACGATAAGGCTACCTAGCCATATCATATAATACGCCCAAATCCTCACATCAGGACAGTCCAAGTCGGCAAGAGGGTCAGGACCGACACTGCTCAGCGGGAAAGTCACATAGAACTCAGTTGGAGTCAGCTCATTCAGCTGCCCACCTGTGCACAGGCAGTTGAGAGGGTACCAGCAGATACTAGGCAGGTCACAAGCAGATAAAATCCATTGCCCTTGCAGCAGAGCTGCAGATTACCACTGCAGCTCTCCCATACAGTGAACGTTTCTTAGAGCTGGAGGGAAATGGTGGTAGGAGCAGGATTATAAATGCGTTAATCACATCGCCACTAAGGCTCTGTCCTGACTCTTCTAGGCGCTCTCATCCACAGACACTCAAGCACACACCTCGCAACCAACACGCTACACAAACGTTTCAATTAAACACACAAACGTTTGTCACAGGCGGTCGAGTTCAACCCGCTTGTAGGTTTACAAGTGTAAGCCAATAAACACAGGGTGTTGATTAAAACTGAAACCAAACTCTTACTGACCTGGCCACTTAGGGAGAAGTAGAAGGAATAAATAGCTGTTTAGCCAGTTAAGAGCGGCGCTGCTCATTTATACTGTCAAATGACTCATTATAACACATTATAACTAACAAATAGGTATTCTCTTTTAGAGGGACTATAACGCTGTTATCAGTTCTGGAATTCATCCTTCAAATGGAGACCTATCAAAAAGGTTTCTACTAGGTGCAGTCTGATTGCTTCTTACTAAAAATATAACATTTTAAATCACTGTAAGTACTTAAATACTGAATCTTTATGCATATTTTTCATCACCTTATCTTTTACTGAATGAAGACTATCTTATACCCTGTGTAATACATTTCTTCTGTTTTTGGCTATATGACTTCACTCTTAGTTAAAAGGACATTGAACCCTCTCTCACAGCTTGTGGCATGTTTCATCATTGGCTCCGCTTCTAATTTGAAATAAACATCCACAGTGTAAGCATGTGGTAAAATGTCAAGTTGGTTCAAAAGATGGATAACTTCAAAAAGGAAAAACTGGAGTATATTACCAAAGCAAAACTTAATAACCACAATGCAAAACAAAATCCTGAAACATAGAACGAGAAGAGCTTGATGTGGGCCAGATTATTATAGCAGCCACATGAGATAATTGTGCTTGTATTGAAATTATAGGATGTTGTGAAAACCCGGCACGCTGGCACAATCTTGGACTTCCATTGGTCTCCCAGCACTTTACATTTTTTCCGTTGCCTCTTCATTTGATTTTACCGGCTTAATCTGAAAACGTTGAATTGGGGTTTACCCATTTCGATCCCGTCATCTTTCCCCGAGTGCAGCCGGTGTCTCACATGTTTGTTTTGCTCCAGCACCACCCAAGGAGATGGTTTTGGTGAAATCATTGCTTTTTTAATACGAACCCTTTTTTTCTGCGCCTCACCCTTTAGTGGAGTTACCCACTGCTGTGCTTTCAACCGCTGAGTAGATGGTTTACCATAAAAAGTTTCTGCCCTCCTTGAGACCAAGAAGTGCCCTCCTGGACCAGCAGTGGAATTACTACAGGAGGAATACCGGTGATGCTGCTGATCGCCTCCCCTGGAGGCACCATGATGCTAATACCCCTCGATTTTGTCTTTTTATAAAAGTAATGAGTTCTAAGCATAATAATGTAATTCTTTCTAATAGGTGAGCACTAAATCAGACACCGTACTATAAATGTATGCGCTCTTTCCCCCCGCATTAGCTTTAATAGTAGTTATTTACATAAGCACACATCCCATTACACGCCACCAGGGCTGGAAAACATGCTAAATTCTTCATGTATTTATTATTATTTTTTGCTGTTTCTATATAGCGCGAACTCTACCTGAAAGTATTGGAGCGCTTTGCATGAGCACGAGTTACATTACACAAGCAAGCACACATTCATTTTGGTAGGCACGAGGAGATTGAGTGGTTTGCCCAGAATCGCAGGGCAGGCCCACGCCGCGACTCGAACCTAGTTCCACAGCTCCAAAGCAGGGAGATCTGGTCATTACGCCACACCCTCTCCCACACTCAAAGGGATTGATTTGCATTTCTAAAGAGTGATGATGTTGCTGCCGGGCTTCGGAATGGTACCTTCACATACTCCCTATTTCACATCCACTTATTTGACCTCGTTCCATTTTACGCTAATCTGCTTCCCTAGAACATCATCCGTGGGACTGATCCTGAGACTTTCATACACAAATCAGGGACACTTCTCCCCTCCCTACAATTGCCAGAACGGCAGAAGCAGCAGATCGACACTTTTGTCACTGTAACAATACATTTTGTGGCTGTTGAACAGCTGCATTACTGAATATCTCGGAGTGGGATTAACTTGGAGCCCCTCAAACCTAATGTTTGAAGGTAGCTGTAATGCGACTGAGGGAATGCGACGCTGTTATCTATGCGCGGCTCCCCATCCTACGTTTGATGGCTCACCGGGGTGCTGCGGCACACAGATTGGGTACCGCTGGGTGGGTGCGTTATATTTTCCATTGAGTTACCTGCAAGTGAAAAGCCAACCAAACAGTTGTAGAATATTCAGCTCTTTTTGAACTACACCTCTGACCCCACTCCAGTTGTACTCATGGCACAGTTCCCATATTTTTTATGCAGTTTGACGGCTGTGTTTTACATCTTCTTCTCTCTAACATGTTTCAAAGAGTTAGCTACTGGTATAGGGCGTAGTGTGAAACTTGGCGAGGGAGAGAAAAACGTCAGAGATGATGATAGGAAACGTGGAAAAAGTGAGAAAAAGAAACAGTGAAAGAGAGTGAACAGGCAGTAGACTCAATCAAGCAATCATTAATTTTCAAGCGCGTCTTGTCACCTGAGAGCGTATCCAGGCACTTGCTGTAGGTCTCAATCGAAGAGCCAAGTCTTGAGCCCCTTCCGGAAGTCGGTCAGCGAGGAGAGGTACGGAGGTGGAGGCGGAGGGTGTTCCAGGCTTTGGTGGAGAGAAAGAAGGAGGATCCTCCGGCGTGGCAGTGGCGTATATGAGGGATCTGCGTGAGGGCGAGGTGTGTGGACTGGAGGTTCCTGTAGGGCGGCGCAAGTGCAGATGGTGATTCAAGTAGGTGGCAAAACCAAAGGGGATGATGGACGGAGTGTTGAACATTGCAAGCACTCACCCCCAGTCAACTGATCTGGGTTTAATCCATCATCATTCTTTAGCTCACTCCGCCACCCCAGTTCAGACATGGCCATATGCAAATCAGTCTGACCCTGTGCCTCATGGGAACAGTCCAGCTCGAACTGCCAAGCCATGTCTTCCCTGGACCGGAAACAAGCATCCTGGGACCGGTTTCTGGCTTACAGCCGTCATCAGCCAGGCTATCTTGAATCCAGTGGCAAAGTCCATCCGTCCATCAACTGTGTGTCTTTTGTTTTCTCGCCCTAAGTGCGCCAGGTATGCCCAGACGTGGGTCCTGGGCTCACTGTGCCACTGGAATCAAGCTATCCTGGCTGAAGAGGGTGAAACCCGAAACCGGTCCTAGGATGCTTGTTTCCGGTCCAGGGAGGACCTGGCTTGGCAGTTCGGGCTGGACTGTTCCCATGAGGCACAGGGTCAAGACTGATTTGCATATGGCCAGGTCTAAACTGGGGTGGCATGGTGAGCAAAAGAATGATGGATTTAACCCAGATCTCTTGACTGGGGGTGAATGTTTTGATTTGTTCTGCATTCCGTCCATCAACTGTGTGTCTTTTGCTTTCTCGCCCTAAGTGCGCCAGGTATGCCCAGACGTGGGTCCTGGGCTCACTGTGCCACTGGAATCAAGCTATCCTGGCTGAAGAGGGGTGAAACCCCTAAACCGGTCCTAGGATGCTTGTTTCCGGTCCAGGGAGGACCTGGCTTGGCAGTTCGGGCTGGACTGTTCCCATGAGGCACAGGGTCAAGACTGATTTGCAGATGGCCAGGTCTAAACTGGGGTGGCATGGTGAGCAAAAGAATGATGGATTTAACCCAGATCTCTTGACTGGGGGTGAATGTTTTGATTTGTTCTGCATTCCGTCCATCAACTGTGTGTCTTTTGCTTTCTCGCCCTAAGTGCGCCAGGTATGCCCAGACGCGGGTCCTGGGCTCACTGTGCCACTGGAATCAAGCTATCCTGGCTGAAGAGGGGTGAAACCCCGAAACCGGTCCTAGGATGCTTGTTTCCGGTCCAGGGAGGACCTGGCTTGGCAGTTCGGGCTGGACTGTTCCCATGAGGCACAGGGTCAAGACTGATTTGCATATGGCCAGGACTAAACTGGGGTGGCATGGTGAGCAAAAGAATGATGGATTTAACCCAGATCTCTTGACTGGGGGTGAATGTTTTGATTTGTTCTGCATTCCGTCCATCAACTGTGTGTCTTTTGCTTTCTCGCCCTAAGTGCGCCAGGTATGCCCAGACGTGGGTCCTGGGCTCACTGTGCCACTGGAATCAAGCTATCCAGGCTGAAGAGGGGTGAAACCCCGAAACCGGTCCTAGGATGCTTGTTTCCGGTCCAGGGAGGACCTGGCTTGGCAGTTCGGGCTGGACTGTTCCCATGAGGCACAGGGTCAAGACTGATTTGCATATGGCCAGGTCTAAACTGGGGTGGCATGGTGAGCAAAAGAATGATGGATTTAACCCAGATCTCTTGACTGGGGGTGAATGTTTTGATTTGTTCTGCATTCCGTCCATCAACTGTGTGTCTTTTGCTTTCTCGCCCTAAGTGCGCCAGGTATGCCCAGACGTGGGTCCTGGGCTCACTGTGCCACTGGAATCAAGCTATCCTGGCTGAAGAGGGGTGAAACCCCGAAACCGGTCCTAGGATGCTTGTTTCCGGTCCAGGGAGGACCTGGTTTGGCAGTTCGGGCTGTACTGTTCCCATGAGGCACAGGGTCAAGACTGATTTGCATATGGCCAGGTCTAAACTGGGGTGGCATGGTGAGCAAAAGAATGATGGATTTAACCCAGATCTCTTGACTGGGGGTGAATGTTTTGATTTGTTCTGCATTCCGTCCATCAACTGTGTGTCTTTTGATTCAAGTAGGTGGGTCATAGGTCATGAAGGGCTTTGTAGGCGTGAGCCAGGAGCTTGAAATGGCATCTTTTCTGGACCGAGAGCCAGTGGAGGTCTTTCAGGTGCTGGGTGATGTGGATTCTCTTGGGCAAGTTGAGGATCAGTCTGGCAGCTGCGTTCTGGATCGTCTGGAGTGTTTGCATGAGTTCGGTGGTGGTGCCTGCATAGAGTGCGTTGCAGTTGTGCAGTCGGCTGGTGATGAGGGTATGCGTGACCGTCTTCCTGGTGGTGATGGGGAGCCACTTAAAGATTTTGCAGAGAATTTGGAAGCATCAGGGCTGGATTGGCTACCGGGCTTTCCTTAATAAACAATGCAAAACAAATGTTTTAAAAAGTACGCTTTAAAGCTATTTTTTTGCATTGCTCATTTAGAAGCGCCGGCAGCTCCCCAGCAACAAAATCAGCCCCTCAGCAGTGAACCTGGACCCCACCCTGCCACCCCAGCAAAAAACGTCCGGTAGCCAGTCCGGCCCTGGGAAGCATGCTGAGGAGACGGCGTTGACCTGACGTTCATGGAGAGTTCTCTGTCTAGGATGATGCCGTGGTTACGGGCTTGTTCTTTCGGCATGGAGGTGGGTCTGAGTTTCGATGGCCACCTGGAGTCGTTCCAGAGGGCGGTGTATTTGCCAAAGATGAGAACTTACGTCTTGTCCGTGTTGAGCTTTAGGCAGTTTTCCTTCATTTATGCTGAAATGTTCTTCATGCAGTTGTGGAAGTTAGACTTCGTTGAGGTGGGGTCGGCAGAGAGTGATAGGACGATCTGTGTGTTGTCGGCGTTGGAAATGATGTTGATGGAGCGCGTTGGTGCTCTTTCAATTGTAGGGGTGCATTGTAATCACGGGTAGTCTGCACCTACATTTATTCTTTTGTCGTGTTAGCAATTGGTCATTAGGGGGTTTGTGGAATAACATGTGAAAGTGAAATGTTAGAACTATTACATGCCATGCAAAGAAAAACGTGGCAGCTGTGTTTTGAATAAGGTAGCCTTTTTGCGATTGCTTAGCGAAGTTGCTCATTTATAATGTAATGCAGGGAGATAAACGTGCACCAGATTAAAGTTGTACGTGGATGTGGCAACTCGAATTTAAATGTGTAAAGGTTATAGGCTGCTTATGATGATTTGCGTATTCAAATGTGCTCATGTAATATGATGACTTAGAAATGCTTGAGGAAACCCGTTCATTTATATGTATCCTTGTAGGCCCTATGTGCTTCATTCTTATGTTGGCCGATTTCTGTAGTCCTGAAATGTATTCTCCCTGACGGCTCTCGTGGTGGGGTAAGGAGATGAATTTCATGTGTGTGTTGGATTTGTTCTGTTCTCACGTTTCTGTTGCAGGTGGAGAAAGTCGCCTTTGTTAGTTAGAATAACGTCTTTTGTTTTAGGAGTTAGGTTCAGGGAGGAGAAGATACTTTTATGCAAGAATGCTGATAATTGGGAGCCGGTGTTCTTTCTCACTAAAGGAGGCCTGGGAATCAAGGTCATCGAGCCAAGAGCTGGGAGTATCGAAACTAAATGGAAATTCACCTATGAGAAGTGCCCGCAGGATGAGGTGATCGAGATGCAAGCAGTGGGCGTGTTTTACGTTTTGCGTTTGAATTAGGGACAGTGCCCCAGGGGTTGAGTCAGGAGAGGAGGTGAGGAGATCGATGGAGAGGGAAGGAGCATCTTAGAACGAGCTCTGTAGCCTTGGCTACTTGACCCATACGACGTGAGTGCACTTCTTAGGAAGTCTTCACGAGCTGACACCTTTTCCTGATCTTGCCTGGGAAATGTTAAGTAGGGATGTCACGGTAGTGGTAGTGTAGGGATAGACTAATGCTTTTCATTTATTCACCCCAGATGAAGACTGATCTTGATGTGGGGGCAATCATTGCCTGCGTTTTGGTTCTGGAATTTGTCATTCTTTTCATGATCCAGCGTCTTCGTCTCGCCCGTAGATTTGGATTTGGATTAGTTCCTATGTACTTGTACAACCTCGTCTTGAGGTGTTTGTATGTCCAATTATTTTTGGCTTTGTAATAAAGCCACTAACTTGGAATTTGGAGTCTGTAATTCCTCAGAGCCGTATCCATTTAAAGTTGTTAAGTTTGCTGTAATGTGTTATTTCTCCCCTCTACACTTCTCAGCAGGCAACAAAGATTTATTGACCAGGGGTTCCAGAGTAAATTGGTAGTGAGGATCCCGGCCCTATCAGTTGGTAGCAAGAGGATGGTTGCCTCTGCAGTGAGGGGAGAACGTTAGGGAAAATTAGTCATAGAGCCCCAAATAGCCCAAAGGATGAAAGCCCAGAGGATTGGGAGCGGAGGACGACGGAGTTTGGCCGAGCCCGACGGAGAGTGACGGTGCGGCGGAAACAACGGTTCACAGTAGAGTGAGTATGAATAGGGATGTGTGTGTTAGATTGCGGTGATGTTATGATTGTGTGATGTCTTGCAGAGTTGGGATGAGAGTCAAGTGATTGTGGTTTCGGGCCAAACGTGCGCGGTCCATGTGATTTGTTTTGGTTTTGTGTCAGGCTCGACGAGTAGGCTAAAAGCCCGGGATAGGTTTGGGGTGTAGAAGACACCAATGCTGTAATTGTCTGATCAAGGTTGTGGGAGTCATGGAGCGCTATTGCAACCCACTCGTGATAGGGAAACGTGTGTGAGAGAGCTTGATAGAGTCGTGTGGAAAGCTTGTGCAGAAAGGCGGACCACGGCGATTCGAGTGGCCGACGCCGGTATTGGGTCACTGTGTGTGAATGATCTTGAGCGACTGGATCCTATTGATTCGTTTATGACTGTCCGGCCATTCGTGGGTAGATGGTCTGAGGTGACTGTCTGGTTGTCTCGCGGACAGACAGTTGCCAGTGGTGAGACAGACAATTACTTGTGAGACTGTCCGGTCGTTTCGTGGACAGACAGTCGGGTATGTGACTGTCCGGTCGTATGGTGGACAGACAGTTACTTGTTTCTATGAATGAAGTGCGTGAATGCGTAAGGAAGAGATTGTGAAGGAGGGTGAACTGTTGTGTGTAAGGAGGAAGAAGAGACTCCAGAGTGTGCCGCGCTGCGATAGGTCGGTTAGAGTAAAGCCTCGCTGGGATTGGTGGATCGTCATCAAGAAATAGAAACGAAAACATCTTGTGGGCAAAAGAATTTGATTCAATCATGGGATGCTTTAGGGTATTACGAGATCTTTGTAGGGGAGATAGAGGAGTGGTAACTCGAGTGGGTGAGGAAGCACCACCTGAGGATACTCCAGCCCATTACATGGCCACAAATGTAGGACTTCATACCATTGTTTAGCTTCAAAATTGGCATAAGATTACCGAAAAGGAGGGAGATTTGGCTTTTCCACGTTATGGCTCATTTAGGTTAGTGGTGTTGTATCAGTTAAGGGCAGTGATGACTTCATTGCGACCTCCACCCAGACCAACGCAGTTTGAGGCATTAGATGCATGGATGAGAGCAGCACAGGCAAAGAAGAGGGAGCGAAGTCAAGGAAGGATGAAAAAGGCGATGAAGGCATATCAGGATGCCCGTTGGGACGCACAGTTGAAGAGGTGGACAGTAGACACCATTGAGGGAGAGAGGCTATTCCCACTGTTAGTGAAAGTAGGAGACCCACAGAAAAGGAAGGAAGAGGATGATAGTGACACCGACGACAGCTTGTTAGATAGGTTGCTAGCCTAGCGTCCGCCTCCATACAATCCAAGCTCGTCGGAGGGAAGGTGAGCGCTTATGGAGGGAATGGGAGAACCACAGGCGAGTCCTAGTGCAAGAGTTATGGGAAAGATTTCAACAGGGATTGAAGGAACAGGGTGTTGCGTGGGCAAAGGATCAGAGAGGACACCAGGGTGCGGTAAAGAGGGTTTTATTGGGATTGACAAATGTTTCCTCCTTGTTGCCAAAGTCTTGGTCACGTAGGGGCCGGGGGTGGGTGTATGGGCAGGACTCCGTTCCACTCTTATCGACTCCCTCCTTGACTGGCGACGGGTCCTCGGTGATATCGTGGCCATGTAGCAGGAAACATAAGGAGACAAAAGCTGGGGTAAGGGATTGATTCTGTTTGTTTCTATAGTGAGAGGGAAGGGTTGTGATGGGACACCAGCTCACTCGTGATTTTCACTCCTCAGACGTGTTGTGCTCAAGTGATGGGTGACACCGCACACCAACCCGACAACCAAAGTAGAAAGAGAAGGGAAACGCGGCTTCAGGGGCTAAGGGGGTACGCTATCCCGCCTCCCGTACCAACCCACGAAGCGTTTGCGTACCTGTGAAAGCCACGCTCCTCCTGGAGCGTGGCTGGGCGACTCGTGGGGTCGTTGGCCTCCTGGCTCCGTCGGGACTCCCGCTGGCTCTGCCTCTCGCTCCGCCTGCTCTCTCGGTGATCCGCTCTCTCCGTACAGGGCTGTAACCTCCTTCGACTCCGTCGCCGATGTTAACACACACCTTCTTCCGGTTCTCCGACTTCCTTATGGGTCCAGGGAGTGTGACGTCAAGGGGCGGAGTTACGTCCTTCAGGATCCCCCATCCCGTCTCGTCATCCTCTATGGAGTCGTCCAGGTCGGAAGGGCTTCTGGGACCTGTAGTCCAGGTGTCCTGCCGGGAAGAAACAAGAGGTGGAGAGGGGGGCTAACGGCCCACCATTCCATAACGTCCACGTGTTTCACCGCAGATCGGCCCACCTTGTTACATTCCTCCCCCCCTGGATTCTCCCGATCGGGGAGAGGGAACACCCTGGATAGGTAGTCTGCACTCCCATTGTCCTTTCCCTTTTGGTGGCGGAGTTCAAACGAAAAGGGCTGTAGCGTCAGAAACCAGCGTAGCACCCTGGTGTTCTGTGATTTATTTTTATACATCCACTGTAGGGGGCATGGTCGGTGTACAACGTGAATGGATTCCCCTCCAAATAGTATCGTAGTTTATCTACTGCCCATTTTATCGCTAAACATTCTTTTTCTATAGTCGGGTATTTGGTTTCTCTTGGAAAGAGTTTGCGGCTAATGTACAGAACCGGATGTTCTACCCCCTCCTCAGACAGTTGTGACAGAACGGCGCCGAGCCCATGATTTGAGGCGTCGGTATGTAAGATGAATGGTTTGTTGAGGTCTGGGGAGGCGAGCACAGGGCTAGTGGTGATGACCCCCTTGAGGGTACGAAAGGCCTCCTGCATGTCTTTGCTGGGGTGTTGGTACTGTTGTGGGCGGGTGTCTTTACGTAGCATGTCTGTGAGAGGGGTGGCTATCTCAGCGAATCGGGGTATGAACCTCCTATAATATCCAATCAGGCCTAGAAAGGCCCGCAGGACTCTTTTGGTCAGGGGAAAGGTAGTTCCAGCTATTGCTCTCACTTTGTCTGCTTGGGGAGCTATTAGACCCCGTCCCAATACATAACCCAGATATTTCACCTTCTGATATGCAGCTTTGGATTTCTTTGAGTTTATGTGAAGACCGGCTTGTCCCAAGGCGGTCAGTATGTTATGTATGTGGTCGAGGTGTTCATCCCAGGATTTACTAAAGATGACGATGTCATCCAGGTAGGCCGAACAATGATCGCTATATCTTCGTAATACTGTATTCATGAGCCTTTGAAACGTGGCCGGAGCTCCATGTAGGCCAAAGGTGAGAACGTTGAACTCGTAAAGACCGTCCTCCGTGGAGAACGCTGTCTTCTTCCGGTCTTCTTCTCTGAGAGGGACTTGCCAATATCCCTTGGTCAAGTCTAATGTTGTTATGAACCGTGCTTCCCCCAGTTTCTCAATTAACTCATCTATTCTTGGGATAGGGTATGCATCGAAAGAAGAGATGGCGTTTAGGGCTCTGAAGTCCATGCAGAACCGCGTCGATCCGTCCGGTTTGGGTACCATGACTATTGGGGATGACCAATCGCTGGTTGATGGGCGTATGACCCCGAGCTCTAGCATGGTCTGGACCTCTTTTCTGACGGCCACTCGCTTGGCTGCTGGTATTCTGTATGGCCTTTGTTTCACGATTTTGCCTGGGGTTGTCTGTATTCGGTGTTCCTCCAGGGTGGTTTTCTCAGGCAGGTCGGAGAACAGGGGGGTAAAGGGGCTCAAGGCCTTCAGCAACTCTGCTCTTGCTTCGGCCGATAGATCCTCGTTAATCACGAGCTGGTCAAGGGTGGTTTCCTTTCCACCAGATGAGGGTAGGGTCAGACGAATGTCTCTGGGAGGACTCCCCAACCACTTCTTCAGGAGGTTTATGTGATACGTCTGTTGTCGGTGGGGTGTGATTTGCAGTCGGTAGGTGGTATCCCCCAAGACGCCAGCCACTTTATAAGGGCCTTGCCAGCCTGAACACATCTTTTTGATGGATGAGGGGAGCAGTACCAGGGCCCAATCTCCGACGGCCAGCTTTCCCCATCTCTTGCCCCGGTCATAACTGCTCTTTTGCCGCTTCTGACTTCTTTCCAGGTGATCGTATGCCAAGTCCCTCAGTTTCCATAGTTTGGCCTTTAACTGTTGGGTGTATTCCAACGTCTCTCTGTTTTCTTCTTCTACTTCTTGCTCCCATGCTTCCCGTGTCATTTCCAGTAATGACCGGGGTTGTCGCCCGTACAGGAGCTCAAAGGACGAGCATCCCATACTGCTTTGAACCTGTGCTCTGATGACATAAAGGGCCAGTGGTAATAGGCGATCCCATTCCTTTCCTTCGAGGACTAGCATTTTCTTCAGGGTGGTCTTGATGGTTCGGTTATATCGCTCTACGAGGCCGTCTGTTTGTGAGTGATAAACCGAGGTACGGATGTGGTGGAGATCCAACACTCCGCATACTTCTTTCATCAGCCGGGAGACGAAGGGAGTTCCCTGATCCGTTAGGATTTCCCTAGGGAATCCAACCCTTGAAAAGAGTTCCACCAGTCTGTCTGCGATCGCTGCTGAGGTAGGAGCCCTGAGGGGAAAGGCTTCGGGAAATCTGGTGGCATAATCCACAACCACCAAGGCGTACTAGTTTCCTTTCCTTGTCTGTGGTAGCGGCCCGATCAAATCCATTCCAATCCTCTCGAACGGATTCCCAACGATAGGTAGTGGTTTCAAGGGAACAGCCGGCGGTCGCTGCATGTTCTTCCTCTGGCACTCCTCACAGGTCTGGCAATGTATTTTGACATCCTTATAGATACCGGGCCAAAAGAATTGTCGGAGCACGTTCTGGGTTGACTTTTCGGCTCCGATATAGCCAGCGGTGAGGTGCGAGTGGGAAAAGAACAAAATCCGTTCCCTGAACGTTGTCGGTACCAGGAGTTGTTCTGGCTCTCCAGGGTTACCCTGTCTATACATCAAATCGTTTTTTATTAGGAACCGCAGATAGACCTGGGGAGCTGTGTCCTGACTTGCGTGGGCTGCTTCCCATTCATTAAAGAGGGTTGGATCGTTGGTTTGAGCAAACCTATAGCTTTTATCCAGGATCCAGGGTTCAGGGCTGGTCAACGCGACGGAGGGCACTTTATACTCCCTCCTCACTTCGGGTCTCCCAGAGCGACCTCCAATGGTGTGTGTAAATAGCCAGAGGAAGTCAGGATTGTCTGTCCCTATGAGAAGTTCCTCGGGGAGGGCCTCTAACACCCCAACCCTTACCGTGCATGGAGGCCCCTGGGGAGGAGTAAGAGAAATGATAGCCAATGGATAGGGTTTTATGTCCCCGTGTACACATTTAATGTGGACCACTGCACCTGGCACGTATTGGTCTGCTCTGACGATAGAACTACGTATTACTGACTGCTTACACCCTGAATCTAGTAATGCTTTGACCCCCCTTCCATTCACGTGTACACTTACATGGAATGCCGGTCCCATCTCAGGGTGTAGAGGATTGACCTTGGAACATATCCGACCTCCATGGGTTCGTCACTGGCTTTCCTTTTCGGGCACATCCGGGCTAGGTGACCCCAATCCCCACACTCGAAACACTGGGGTCCACGGAAGGAGGGGATTTCCGGTCTGGGGGTCTTGTGTCGAAAGGGCTCTGCGAACGGGCGGGGTTTCCTCTCGGGCTTGCTGGGGAGGGCCTTCCCTTGTCTTTCGCTCTCCCACGTAGGGGTACGAGGTTGAGCCCTTGCGTACTGTGTGGCCATTTCTACTGCCTCTTCCGGGCTAAGGCGGGGATGTTGTCTCAGCCACCTCTGAGTACCATAGGGCAAAGCCTCCAAATACTGTTCCAGGTACACCCTGTTCATGATCTCCTCCTTGGTACTCGTGAGTGGCTTTAGCCATTTATCTGCTGCCATCCTGAGGCGAAACCATAGAGCTTTGGGGTTCTCCCCGGGCTGTCCTCGTTCCCTCCTGAAACGGACTCGGTAGGCTTCGACGACCAACCCGAGGTGGTCAAGGATCACGTCTTTTACTTCATTGTACGGGGTGGTACCCGTGGCATTGGCCACCTGGTATGCTGATTGTGCTTCCCCGGTTAACAGGGGGGCCAGGAAAAACGGCCACCTATCCTCCGGCCATCCACATGCCCTCGCCACCCTCTCGAAATTCAACAGGAAAGCGTCTGGGTCCTCACCTGGGACATATTTTTGTAGGGCAAAGCTGGAAGGTCCATGTGGCACACTACGGGGTACGCTAGAGGAAGGTACCGGAGACGCCCCAAACATCTGTTGTAATCCATCAATCTGGGCTGTGAACGAGTCCTTAAAGACGTCCCTATCCGCCTGAGCAGATGTCATCTGGCGCTCCACGGCCCATTCGAGCCTCTCCTGTCCCTTTATTATGTGTTGGATGAGGGCGTCCATCATGGAAGTACTGATGGCTGGAGATCCTACTTCTGACACCAGTTGTTGCGTGGGCAAAGGATCAGAGAGGACACCAGGGTGCGGTAAAGAGGGTTTTATTGGGATTGACAAATGTTTCCTCCTTGTTGCCAAAGTCTTGGTCACGTAGGGGCCGGGGTTGGGTGTATGGGCAGGACTCCGTTCCACTCTTATCGACTCCCTCCTTGACTGGCGACGGGTCCTCGGTGATATCGTGGCCATGTAGCAGGAAACATAAGAAGACAAAAGCTGGGGTAAGGGATCGATTCTGTTTGTTTCTATAGTGAGAGGGAAGGGTTGTGATGGGACACCAGCTCACTCGTGATTTTCACTCCTCAGACGTGTTGTGCTCAAGTGATGGGTGACACCGCACACCAACCCGACAACCAAAGTAGAAAGAGAAGGGAAACGCGGCTTCAGGGGCTAAGGGGGTACGCTATCCCGCCTCCCGTACCAACCCACGAAGCGTTTGCGTACCTGTGAAAGCCACGCTCCTCCTGGAGCGTGGCTGGGCGACTCGTGGGGTCGTTGGCCTCCTGGCTCCGTCGGGACTCCCGCTGGCTCTGCCTCTCGCTCCGCCTGCTCTCTCGGTGATCCGCTCTCTCCGTACAGGGCTGTAACCTCCTTCGACTCCGTCTCGACTCCGTCGCCGGTGTTAACACACACCTTCTTCCGGGTCTCCGACTTCCTTATGGGTCCAGGGAGTGTGACGTCAAGGGGCGGAGTTACGTCCTTCAGGATCCCCCATCCCGTCTCGTCATCCTCTATGGAGTCGTCCAGGTCGGAAGGGCTTCTGGGACCTGTAGTCCAGGTGTCCTGCCGGGAAGAAACAAGAGGTGGAGAGGGGGGGCTAACGGCCCACCATTCCATAACGTCCACGCGTTTCACCGCAGATGGGCCCACCTTGTTACATTCCTCCCCCCCTGGATTCTCCCGATCGGGGAGAGGGAACACCCTGGATAGGTAGTCTGCACTCCCATTGTCCTTTCCCTTTTGGTGGCGGAGTTCAAACGAAAAGGGCTGTAGCGTCAGAAACCAGCGTAGCACCCTGGTGTTCTGTGATTTATTTTTATACATCCACTGTAGGGGGGCATGGTCGGTGTACAACGTGAATGGATTCCCCTCCAAATAGTATCGTAGTTTATCTACTGCCCATTTTATCGCTAAACATTCTTTTTCTATAGTCGGGTATTTGGTTTCTCTTGGAAAGAGTTTGCGGCTAATGTACAGAACCGGATGTTCTACCCCCTCCTCAGACAGTTGTGACAGAACGGCGCCGAGCCCATGATTTGAGGCGTCGGTATGTAAGATGAATGGTTTGTTGAGGTCTGGGGAGGCGAGCACAGGGCTAGTGGTGATGACCCCCTTGAGGGTACGAAAGGCCTCCTGCATGTCTTTGCTGGGGTGTTGGTACTGTTGTGGGCGGGTGTCTTTACGTAGCATGTCTGTGAGAGGGGTGGCTATCTCAGCGAATCGGGGTATGAACCTCCTATAATATCCAATCAGGCCTAGAAAGGCCCGCAGGTCTCTTTTGGTCTGGGGAAAGGTAGTTCCAGCTATTGCTCTCACTTTGTCTGCTTGGGGAGCTATTAGACCCCGTCCCAATACATAACCCAGATATTTCACCTTCTGATATGCAGCTTTGGATTTCTTTGAGTTTATGTGAAGACCGGCTTGTCCCAAGGCGGTCAGTATGTTATGTATGTGGCCGAGGTGTTCATCCCAGGATTTACTAAAGATGACGATGTCATCCAGGTAGGCCGAACAATGATCGGTATATCTTCGTAATACTGTATTCATGAGCCTTTGAAACGTGGCCGGAGCTCCATGTAGGCCAAAGGGGAGAACGTTGAACTCGTAAAGACCGTCCTCCGTGGAGAACGCTGTCTTCTTCCGGTCTTCTTCTCTGAGAGGGACTTGCCAATATCCCTTGGTCAAGTCTAATGTTGTTATGAACCGTGCTTCCCCCAGTTTCTCAATTAACTCATCTATTCTTGGGATAGGGTATGCATCGAAAGAAGAGATGGCGTTTAAGGCTCTGAAGTCCATGCAGAACCGCGTCGATCCGTCCGGTTTGGGTACCATGACTATTGGGGATGACCAATCGCTGGTTGATGGGCGTATGACCCCGAGCTCTAGCATGGTCTGGACCTCTTTTCTGACGGCCACTCGCTTGGCTGCTGGTATTCTGTATGGCCTTTGTTTCACGATTTTGCCTGGGGTTGTCTGTATTCGGTGTTCCTCCAGGGTGGTTTTCCCAGGCAGGTCGGAGAACAGGGGGGTAAAGGGGCTCAAGGCCTTCAGCAACTCTGCTCTTGCTTCGGCCGATAGATCCTCGTTAATCACGAACTGGTCAAGGGTGGTTTCCTTTCCACCAGATGAGGGTAGGGTCAGACGAATGTCTCTGGGAGGACTCCCCAACCACTTCTTCAGGAGGTTTATGTGATACGTCTGTTGTCGGTGGGGTGTGATTTGCAGTCGGTAGGTGGTATCCCCCAAGACGCCAGCCACTTTATAAGGGCCTTGCCAGCCTGAACACATCTTTTTGATGGATGAGGGGAGCAGTACCAGGGCCCAATCTCCGACGGCCAGCTTTCCCCATCTCTTGCCCCGGTCATAACTGCTCTTTTGCCGCTTCTGACTTCTTTCCAGGTGATCGTATGCCAAGTCCCTCAGTTTCCATAGTTTGGCCTTTAACTGTTGGGTGTATTCCAACGTCTCTCTGTTTTCTTCTTCTACTTCTTGCTCCCATGCTTCCCGTGTCATTTCCAGTAATGACCGGGGTTGTCGCCCGTACAGGAGCTCAAAGGACGAGCATCCCAAACTGCTTTGAACCTGTGCTCTGATGACATAAAGGGCCAGTGGTAATAGGCGATCCCATTCCTTTCCTTCGAGGACTAGCATTTTCTTCAGGGTGGTCTTGATGGTTCGGTTATATCGCTCTACGAGGCCGTCTGTTTGTGAGTGATAAACCGAGGTACGGATGTGGTGGAGATCCAACACTCCGCATACTTCTTTCATCAGCCGGGAGACGAAGGGAGTTCCCTGATCCGTTAGGATTTCCCTAGGGAATCCAACCCTTGAAAAGAGTTCCACCAGTCTGTCTGCGATCGCTGCTGAGGTAGGAGCCCTGAGGGGAAAGGCTTCGGGAAATCTGGTGGCATAATCCACAACCACCAAGGCGTACTAGTTTCCTTTCCTTGTCTGTGGTAGCGGCCCGATCAAATCCATTCCAATCCTCTCGAACGGATTCCCAACGATAGGTAGTGGTTTCAAGGGAACAGCCGGCGGTCGCTGCATGTTCTTCCTCTGGCACTCCTCACAGGTCTGGCAATGTATTTTGACATCCTTATAGATACCGGGCCAAAAGAATTGTCGGAGCACGTTCTGGGTTGTCTTTTCGGCTCCGATATAGCCAGCGGTGAGGTGCGAGTGGGAAAAGAACAAAATCCGTTCCCTGAACGTTGTCGGTACCAGGAGTTGTTCTGGCTCTCCAGGGTTACCCTGTCTATACATCAAATCGTTTTTTATTAGGAACCGCGGATAGACCTGGGGAGCTGTGTCCTGACTTGCGTGGGCTGCTTCCCATTCATTAAAGAGGGTTGGATCGTTGGTTTGAGCAAACCTATAGCTTTTATCCAGGATCCAGGGTTCAGGGCTGGTCAACGCGATGGAGGGCACTTTATACTCCCTCCTCACTTCGGGTCTCCCAGAGCGACCTCCAATGGTGTGTGTAAATAGCCAGAGGAAGTCAGGATTGTCTGTCCCTATGAGAAGTTCCTCGGGGAGGGCCTCTAACACCCCAACCCTTACCGTGCATGGAGGCCCCTGGGGAGGAGTAAGAGAAATGATAGCCAATGGATAGGGTTTTATGTCCCCGTGTACACATTTAATGTGGACCACTGCACCTGGCACGTATTGGTCTGCTCTGACGATAGAACTACGTATTACTGACTGCTTACACCCTGAATCTAGTAATGCTTTGACCCCCTTCCATTCACGTGTACACTTACATGGAATGCCGGTCCCATCTCAGGGTGTAGAGGATTGACCTTGGAACATATCCGACCTCCATGGGTTCGTCACTGGCTTTCCTTTTCGGGCACATCCGGGCTAGGTGACCCCAATCCCCACACTCGAAACACTGGGGTCCACGGAAGGAGGGGAGGTCCGGTTTGGGGGTCTTGTGTCAAAAGGGCTCTGCGAACGGGCGGGGTTTCCTCTCGGGCTTGCTGGGGAGGGCCTTCCCTTGTCTTTCGCTCTCCCACGTAGGGGTACGAGGTTGAGCCCTTGCGTACTGTGTGGCCATTTCTACTGCCTCTTCCGGGCTAAGGCGGGGATGTTGTCTCAGCCACCTCTGAGTACCATAGGGCAAAGCCTCCAAATACTGTTCCAGGTACACCCTGTTCATGATCTCCTCCTTGGTACTCGTGAGTGGCTTTAGCCATTTATCTGCTGCCATCCTGAGGCGAAACCATAGAGCTTTGGGGTTCTCCCCGGGCTGTCCTCGTTCCCTCCTGAAACGGACTCGGTAGGCTTCGACGTCCAACCCGAGGTGGTCAAGGATCACGTCTTTTACTTCATTGTACGGGGTGTACCCGTGGCGTTGGCCACCTGGTATGCTGATTGTGCTTCCCCGGTTAACAGGGGGGCCAGGAAAAACGGCCACCTATCCTCCGGCCATTCACATGCCGTCGCCACCCTCTCGAAATTCAACAGGAAAGCGTCTGGGTCCTCACCTGGGACATATTTTCGTAGGGCAAAGCTGGAAGGTCCGTGTGGCACACTACGGGGTGCGCTAGAGGAAGGTACCGGAGACGCCCCAAACATCTGTTGTAATCCATCAATCTGGGCTGTGAACGAGTCCTTAAAGACGTCCCTATCCGCCTGAGCAGATGTCATCTGGCGCTCCACGGCCCATTCGAGCCTCTCCTGTCCCTTTATTATGTGTTGGATGAGGGCGTCCATCATGGAAGTACTGGTGGCTGGAGATCCTACTTCTGACACCAGTTGTTGCGTGGGCAAAGGATCAGAGAGGACACCAGGGTGCGGTAAAGAGGGTTTTATTGGGATTGACAAATGTTTCCTCCTTGTTGCCAAAGTCTTGGTCACGTAGGGGCCGGGGTTGGGTGTATGGGCAGGACTCCGTTCCACTCTTATCGACTCCCTCCTTGACTGGCGACGGGTCCTCGGTGATATCGTGGCCATGTAGCAGGAAACATAAGGAGACAAAAGCTGGGGTAAGGGATCGATTCTGTTTGTTTCTATAGTGAGAGGGAAGGGTTGTGATGGGACACCAGCTCACTCGTGATTTTCACTCCTCAGACGTGTTGTGCTCAAGTGATGGGTGACACCGCACACCAACCCGACAACCAAAGTAGAAAGAGAAGGGAAACGCGGCTTCAGGGGCTAAGGGGGTACGCTATCCCGCCTCCCGTACCAACCCACGAAGCGTTTGCGTACCTGTGAAAGCCACACTCCTCCTGGAGCGTGGCTGGGCGACTCGTGGGGTCGTTGGCCTCCTGGCTCCGTCGGGACTCCCGCTGGCTCTGCCTCTCGCTCCGCCTGCTCTCTCGGTGATCCGCTCTCTCCGTACAGGGCTGTAACCTCCTTCGACTCCGTCTCGACTCCGTCGCCGGTGTTAACACACACCTTCTTCCGGGTCTCCGACTTCCTTATGGGTCCAGGGAGTGTGACGTCAAGGGGCGGAGTTACGTCCTTCAGGATCCCCCATCCCGTCTCGTCATCCTCTATGGAGTCGTCCAGGTCGGAAGGGCTTCTGGGACCTGTAGTCCAGGTGTCCTGCCGGGAAGAAACAAGAGGTGGAGAGGGGGGGCTAACGGCCCACCATTCCATAACGTCCACGCGTTTCACCGCAGATGGGCCCACCTTGTTACACAGGGACACAAGCACTAAGAGTGCAGAGATGAGTGGAATGCACGCTGCTACATGGTTACCGGATGCCCTTACGGTACCGGTCACCATTGGTCCCATAGTGTCAGTGTATGATCCGAGTCAGGCAGAAAATAGCAGTCAAACACCGTCAGCAGGGGGGTGTGGCTTGGCAAGTCATCATGGCGGACGTGTGTTGATCGCACTCCGTCCGGCCCCATGATATCCTGCATGTTTATCCTGTTTCTCCGGCGCTGACACGATCCCTGAGCTGTCCCGCCGAATACTGAATGTGGCGGCGTACCCCTGGGCCGATCTCCGTGCTGCTGGGGATCTGCTAAGGACATCGCGGCGATCGAGGGAGGACGCGGCCTGCGGGAGGCGTGCCCACACAAGGAGCAGGGGAGTTGCCTGATCCCTCGCCCGTCCGGAGGTGCCATCGCTGCCACGGCGGAGGGGGCGGGTCGCGCCTCGGCGATCCCGCGGAACCGGGCTGGTGCCGACGGGGCGGGGCTCATCCCCGGGGTGTTGGCGGCCCTTGTTCCGATGAGGCCTGGCCGAGTTGCAGAGCGGCTCAGTGACCGGATCTGGTCACGGAAGCGAGGCGCCGTTGAGGATATGCGACGCGATCGGCTGGCCGCCATCTAGCGGTAGAGGATTGCTCCGGGAGGCGCCAATATTGGATCCCTGGGAGTGTGTGGGCCCTTCAGGACATTGTGTGCGGTGTGGGGTCTGGGGACCACCTGTAGGCCCGCTGACATGAATACGCCCTTGACCCGTGCCTGCCCGCCGCCTCCCTCTCCCCCCCCCCTTTTTTTTTTTTGAGATCATACTTACTGGGGAATTGGCGGCCGGTCGGGCCTCAGGGGGAGCGGGCATTGGTAGAAAGACTGCATCACCGGGGGGCTGCCCTGATTTGCTGGCCGTGTGGAGGTGCTGTCGTGGCGTCTGCAGGGGGTGCAGGCCGCGCCCCGGTGGCCACGTGAGCTCGGACTGGTGCGGAAGGAGCAGGGCTCATCTTTGGTGTGCGGGCGGCCCCTGGTCCGGCGGGACCCGGCTGCGCTGCATTGTGACTCGGTGGCCGGATCGGGTCACGGAGGTGAGGTGCCATTGGGGGTCCATGTTGAGGCCATAGACTTCTCTGGGAGGCGCCCCTACTGGCTCCACAATATCATCTGTGCCGCTGGGCCTGGGGGCTGTTTGGGGCCTGTCACCACCAATACGACGCTGTGAGGCGCCTGCCTCCCTCTCCTTTTTGCGTCAGCTCCTGCAAGGGATTCGGCGGCCGTGTCGGGTCGCGGCTGAGGCGGGGATCCGCTGACCACCAACACCCGTGCTCGTCTTGGTGGGGCCTCGGCCCATCTGTTCCACTGCTGGGTCCGGGGCGCAGTTGGGGGTGTGATCCTGGCTCCATCCTGAGGCGAGGGGGCCCTTAACCGTCTCGGGGTGACCGGGACCGCGGGAGAGGTATCCCTATCTCCCTTGTTTTCTTGGGCCACTATGACACGGGACAAACCAGGCAGTGGCTCTGGCAAGCAAAGCACTATGGATAAACATACGGGACAGGGGGCTTCCGGCAGCTGCATCCGGGGGACCACAGAGTGCGGTGCCTGATAATGCGGCCCTCCTGGCAGCTATTACCCAATCCAGAGAAGCTTTGGAGGCTAAGATTGGGGCAGTCGGATCTGATGTTATGCTCTTACGCCAAGATTTGAGGAATGCGGTCGCCCGCATTACTGAGACAGAGACGAGGGTCTCAGGTGTGGAAAACGCGGTCGCCACCCTGCAGCAAAAAGTATCGTCCTTGGAGACTACGCAGCGGGGCCTAGCATCGAGAGTGGAGGATGCGGAAGGGAGGGCGCGACGTAACAACTTGCGCTTTGTGGGCTTTCCGGAGGGCTGCGAGGGCGGCAGCATGGAGCGGTTTCTTGCAGACTGGCTCAGGGGCTGGCTCCCCTCTGAGGAGCTCTCGGCATGCTTCGTGATAGAACGGGCTCACCGGGCCCTGATGCAGAAGCCCCGCCAGGAGCCCGCCCGCGGCCTGTCATTGCTAAGCTTCTTAATTACCATGACAGAGATACCATTCTTAAACAGGCCCGGGCAAAGGAGCCGTTGCTGTTCGACAACTCCCGTATCATGATCTTCCCAGACTACACGAAATTAGTGCAGCAACGGCGGCAATCGTTCCTAGCCGCCAAGGCCCGCCTTCGTGAACTCAAGCTCCCCTACGCGTTGCTATATCCTGCCCGGCTGCGGGTGGTGTACCGGTCTCGCACCCACTTTTTTGATTCACCGGAGGAGGTGTTCCTATGGACAGATGAGACGGTGCGGCTGCGTCCCTATTCGCCACCGGGGCGTGAGCCCGACTCCTCCTCGGGGGGGACCGGCCCGGGATCAGCCCCGGCCCAGGGGGAGAGGTGGCAGGCGCTCTAAATCCAGGCGTCGCTCCCGATCTGTGGGGGCCTCGGTGCGTGAGGGGTCTACTACTCGACAACATGCTTCGGCGGACTGAGTTCAGGGTCCTCTTATGGGGGTTTTGTTTGGGATGACCTGTATTGACCGGAGAAACACGTCTGAAGGTCCATCTCCTCGTGGGGCTCTACCCGTGGAGAAAGGGCCGGTGGACCATGGGCTGTGAACTGGGGATCCATTGGCGGGGGAGGGGTGGGACTCTTTGTTTGGGTCAGCCTGCTCTGCCTGCCGCGACAGGTACTTCACTGTTCTTGAGGTACAGGGTGGGGGGGGATTTGTTGGGTCGTGCTTGAGGGGAGGGTGGTTCTGGGTTGTTGGGAGGGGGCGTTGTTGGGTTGTTTGGGGGTAGGGGGGTTCTATTGTTTAATCGCACTGGCCTACGCTACATCAGAGCCACTGTATCCAGACCGCATACTCTGGCCTTGTACACATACATGCTCTGACTTTTCTCATGGCTGGGTCTTCTAGTGCTGCGCAGGATCCCTCTGGGATCCTCCACATAATGAGTTGGAATGTTAGGGGGGCGCTGGATAAAATCAAACGTGGCGCCATACTTAAACAGGCAAAGCTCGCGCGTGCGGATGTCCTGATGCTGCAGGAGACGCATCTTATGGGGACTAAGGCGCTATGCTTTCAGCGCTTTGGGTACGTACATGTCTTTCACTCCGGGTTTGTGAGGGGTTCCCGGGGGGTTGCGATCCTTTTACATCGACGAGTTCCATACACACACATGAAGGCTTGGAGGGATACACAGGGCCGGTATTTGTTTCTTCAGGGACGGGTGGGGATGGAATCCGTCGTTTTGGGATGTGTCTATGCTCCCCCGCCCCTGTCATGGAGCATGGTGGAAAAGATCATGACCTTGTGGCCAGATATGCCGGATGGATTGACTGCGGTGGGGGGGGACTGGAATGACGTGCTGGACTTGGTCGGGGACCGTTGGCGGCCTGGGGCCCAGTTGACTGTGGGTGGGACTACTAGGCTGCAGTCACTGATGGCCGGTTTGGACTGGGTGGACCCTTGGCGTCGCCTACATGGGTCGGCACAAGGCTATACATATCTGTCGGCCGTCCACGGTTCCCTCTCCCGCCTCGATTACATCTTCGTCCCCCGAGCCATGGTCGATAGGGTGGTTGCCGCAGATATTCTTCCGCGTGGACTGTCCGATCATTCACCGATTACTCTCACATTACGTGTGGGTCGGGCACAGCAGCCATTTCGGTGGCGTTTATCGGTGTGGAACCTCCAGGGGGAAGAATATAGAGAACTTATGGAAACGGCCATTGCCCAATATTTGTCGACGAATGTAGGGACTGTGGAGGGGGCTGACTGCCTCTGGGAGGCGATGAAGCCTACGCTTCGTGGTGTCGATATCTCATTTTGTGCAGCTGCCCGCAGATCGCGTAGGGAGGCTCTCGTCCAGGTGGAGGCGAAGTTATTTGATTTGGAATCTCGCAGCAGAGAAGGAGCGGATCGGCAGGCTTGTCACCGACTCCTCCTGGCGCAGCAGGAATACGCCCATATTCTCCTAGACGAAGCCCGACAGGCGTGGTTGGCGACACGCAGCAGGATCTACCAGTGGGGAGATAAGTCTAGCAAACTATTACACAGGTTGTGTCAGAGGTCGCTGTGTCCTCAGTCCCTTCTGGGCATTTTGGGTCCGGATGGGTCCACTCTCACGGATCCCTCCGTGATCGCCGAAAGCTTTGCTACATATTATACAGACCTTTATGCCCCTCGGGAATGCCTTCCTGCAGCCACCGTCAGCCGCTTTCTCGACGATCTGCCACCTAAGACCCTCGCTGATGATGTGCGCGAGAAGCTGGATCTCCCGCTCACGGAGGAGGAGCTGGGCGCGGCGCTGGGCGAGATGCAATCTGGAAAGGCCCCCGGGCCGAATGGCTTCCCATGTGAATTTTTTAAACGTTATTTCCTGCAATTGGGACCCCATTTTTGTGGGGTGGTTGAGGAGGCCAGGGAACAGGGGTACCTGCCTCGTGATTGGCGACATGCAGAGATTGTGGTGTTCCATAAGCCTGGAAGACCCCCAGACCATCATGCGTCATACCGTCCCATATCCCTTCTTAATGTGGAGGCTAAGGTGTTGGCCAAGGCGTTGGCCAATCGTCTGCGGGCACATATTACATCTTTGGTCCACCCTGATCAGGCAGGGTTTATGCCCCAGAGGGCGACCCGCCATAATATTCGGCGCGCACACGTAGCAGTGGTGACTGTCCAGGGGCTGGGGGAGCGGGCCGCGTTATTGCTGGCGGATATGGATAGGGCTTTTGATTCCCTTAGTTGGGTCTACCTATTCGCTCTCCTTCGCAGATTGAACTTTGGACCGCGTTTCTTGTCCTATCTGACTCTCCTGTATACAGATCTGACGGCGTCGGTGCGGGTGGCGGGCTCTGTTTCCCCCGAGTTTCCTATCGGTCGAGGCACCAGGCAGGGTTGTCCGTTGTTCCCCTATCTGTTTGCTTTAGCGATGGAACCCTTAGCGTCTTGGGTGCGAATGGATGCTCAGGTGACGGGTCTGGAGTGGGCGGCGGGTTTGTCAGATCGCATCGCTCTGTATGCTGATGACGTACTCTTTTTCCTTACGGACATAGATAGAACGGGACCGCGCCTTCTCCGCATTATGCAAATCTTCGGGGAGACCTCGGGCCTCTACATGAACTTGAGCAAATCTACACTATGGGTCATTGGGGGAGGGGCGGGTCCGGGTTCCTGGGCCTCGTCTGTTCGGGTGGCCACGGAGGGATTGAAGTATCTGGGGGTATTCCTGTCGGACTCGCCTACCATCTCTTGGGAAAGGAATTTGGTTCCTGTGTGGGACCGTATGCGCGGGGATCTAAAAACCTGGTCCTGCATGCCCCTGTCGATTTATGGTCGGTCGGCCATTTTTAAGATGGTGTCGCTTCCCCGTCTCCTCTACCAACTACAGAATCATCCCTATCCGATTTCCCCCGGATGGTTTCGACGCATTAATACGGCCCTGGGCCAGTTTCTGTGGGCTGGTGGAATGGCGAGGGTGGCTCTGCGGACCTGCTTCCAATCTACGTATTGTGGGGGACTGGCGACATCCGATATTCTATCCTATTATATGGCTTCTCACCTGTTGGTTCTCAATGAGTGGTGGTATGGGGATAGGGGCGACCCAGCCTACGTGGTCGAGCGGCGTTGTATGGGAGATCATACCTTGCACACTATACTATATTCTGCGCCACTACGCAGCTCCCTACCACCGGCTACGAAACTCATCTTTCAAATATGGCGACAGGCGCTGCGGCGGACCGGGTGGTGGAACAAGTTGACACGGGAGACTCCCCTTTGGCACAATGGCCAATTGCCGCAATTAGCTGCATTGTCCGGTTTTAGAGGCTGGGACTGTATTGGTATCTCCACTCTTGGGGATGTTATGCGGGAATTGGTACTGAAGTCCTTTCAGGATCTACAAAAAGACTTTCAAATGCCTAAGACTTAATTTTTCCGATATCTGCAGCTTCGGCATGCTATTACCCCCTATATTGAGGGATTGGAGTCCTTGGCTGAGTTTAGTCCTATAGAGGCAAAGGTCTTTATGGGTGATCTCTGTGACCACAAGATCTCCAAGATATATCAGTTCTTGGTCACGCATAGTTTCCCCACACTGCAGCGTCTTAGGGAGGCCTGGGAGGGGGATGTAGGCCCACTGGAGGAGGAAGACTGGGTGGAGGCCCTGTCCTCCCCACGAGGGTCCTCCATAGCCGTAAGTCTCCGCCTTATCCAGTTTAAGTATCTCCACCGGGTCTACTTCACTAGGGTCAGGCTCTGGAGGGCGGGATTGGTGGCCTCCCCGGTGTGTCTCCGTTGCCAGCATGAGGAGGGCACGTTGCTCCACACTGTTTGGCACTGCGCTGCCTTGGCACGATTTTGGCGGGGAGTTCTGTCGTGCCTCTCTGAGGTTCTGGGATGGGATCTCCCCAGCTCCCCAAAGCTGGTCCTATTACATGTTATGAATGATATTGGAGGTAACATATATAAGCGCCATCTTCTGTTGTTGGGATTCACCTTGGCCAAGAGAGATATCGCCAAAGCTTAGAAGGCTCCGAGGGCGCCCTCGGTATCTGTGTGGAAGAATGGCATGGATTTCTGTATGGGGCTGGAGACCCCGGTCTTTGTGGCCAGGGGGTGCCCGCTTAAACATTATAAAATCTGGCAGAGGTGGGCAGAGTACCGCGGCCTGGAGTTGGAACCTGCCTCAGTAGCTAGGTCTACTGACCTGGCGTCCCTTCCATAATAGTAGATGTACCGTTGCATTGTAGATGTAGGCATGTTGTGTCTGGATGGAGGCGACTGCTCTTACCCGATGCTGCTTTGGGGTAGGCGCCAGTGCGAAGGGGGGTGGGTTTTGGGGTTTGTTATCTTTTTATGTTCATGGGTATTATTTCAAATGTATCGCTCTTAATTTGTCCTTATACCTTATTGAAAGTGTCAAAGTCATTTCTATGTACATTGTATGTGCATGAGTTGCTGGGTTACAGCACTCTGCAGTATATTTGTTATTTGGCAAATAAAATTTGTTCATAAAAAAAAAAACACCATCAGCAGTAGGAGAGGGTACCAATTCTGGAGGAAATAATGCGGTCAGCAAAGGTGGTCCCTTTATGAGACCTGTAGAGACTAGAACTCCATTGCCAGCCACTGCGGACTCTTCAAGAGGGCACATTGAACCCAGAACGACAAGATCAGTGTCGTTAGCAGATTCACGTTCTGACTTGAGGATGTGGGAAGTCCCAGTTAGAGGTCCCATGGGAAGGACAACAGGAGGAGTTGATCAGGGAGCTTCTAGGAGTCAGGATGTCCCACGGAACATGGCTGAAGGGAGCCACCGTGGTAATCAGAGCAGTGAAAGTGGAGAGCTGAGTAGTACATCGAGTCAGGGAACGATTAAAGCTGCTATAAGGGCTAAGGTGCTGGACGTAGTGAGGTTAAAGGCGGAAGCAGATGAGATGATAAGTGGAAATTTGCCTCTGGAAAGGATGGAATTGTATAAACATGATGAGCTGTTGTTTGTGGCAAAGGATGTGACCCGAAAGGCAAGGAAAGCTCATGAGAAGTTGACAGATTTAGCACAGAGGTATGATGTGGATTTGTCCAAAACGAAAATGTTACAGGGAGGTCATAGGCTAAATCACAGTGATCAAGAATTGGAAGAGAAAAGAGTCATAAGATTGAAGACTCATATTCGAGAATTGATTGTAGAGATACGTGCATGGAGCATGCTTGACAAGTGGGAAGAAAGGTGGTCCAAGAAAAAGAGTGTCAAAAAGGGCATAGGCGATACGCCGCCTCCAGGAGGGGAAACAGCAGGAGTAGAGGCTTACCCGTTGCGAGAGGTACCGAGTGGAGGGTATGTGCATGTGCCTTGGAGCACAGGTGATTTGGCAGCATTTAAAAATGATTTTCCTCAGTTGAGGGAAAAACCCGTTGAGTGGTACAAGCAGGTCGATCGTTTTGTCAAGATTTCAAAAGTATTGTGGATTGATTTGAATACCTTGTTTGACATTGTGGTACTAAGTGATTTATGGTCTGCTTGTAAAATTGCTGTTGAGTGGCCAACTTCAGAACCTGAACGAGACCCCATAACGCATGGTCCTTCGCTCATAGTTATGAAAACGTTTGAGTAGGTAATCACATGGTTACAGTCCAAAATATTGCCACAAGATATTGATTGGGTTAAAATAGATCGAACGACCCAAGAGCCCAAGGAATCAGTTCATGCTTATTATGAAAGGCTCTTACAAGCTTTCAAGCAGTACAGTGGATTAGACACTCTAGATTCAAAGGATATGGGACAGTTCATTTCCAAATTTGTCCTGGGACTAAGGCCCGAGATTAGCTTTATGATCCAATAGCATTTGATCTGTTGGCAGAACAAATCTGTGGATGAGATTTTGCGATATGCCAGATATTGCAGTGATGAAGTAGACTCGAAGCATAGGAAGCTCAAGGATAAACTGATGCTAGTTCAGATGAGGAATGCAGAAAGGGTGGACCAACCACAGTCGAATGGAGCGACTTTAGGGCGAAGGCAGGGAAACAATCACGGAGGAGCCCATAATGCATCAGGTCAGGGAAGAGGAAAACCCGCAGACCCCAAATCGGGGGTAGACATTGGTACTCTAAAGAGGACCACTGCATGTCATTATTGTCACAAGATCGGGCATTGGAAGCGCAAGTGCAGGTCAAATCCAGCTAATCAGATCCCAGATGAGGAAGTGGCACAGGCATCTGAGACTGTAAGTCCCGTGGCAAGGCCCAGATCTGTGAACGGAGGGGGTTTGAGTTCCCCGACCTCCGAGAATCCCTCAAGGAAATCGGACGTACCAGCAGATGCCACTCATCGAGACATTCGATGAATTCAATTCAGACCTGTTACAATGACGGTGCCTGAGGGGGGAGGAAGACTGTACCCTTGGAGCAGTCTTGGAGGTAAACCCGAGAGGACCGTACGTAGAGGCGGATGTTGACGGTCATCCCATCACCTTTCTGATTGATACTGGTGCTACCCGTTCTACTGTAAGATCTGCAGTTGTCCCAAACCTACCCCTCTCGGGACAATCGATCCAAGTTGTAGGAGTTGTGAATAAGAAAATGACCAATCCATTGACAGAGGAGATACCTGTGAGAATAGGAACCTACTACGATTGACACCAATTTGTGGTGTGCAATTTGAGTCCAGTCTGCTTGTTGGGTCGTGATCTTTTGTGTAAGCTGAATTGTACCATCTATTGCACGCCCAAGGGAGTGGAATTGCAGGCTAATGATTGGTGACGTTGCATTCAAACTAGCGAATCAGAATCTCTGCCTAAAGATGTACCCCGTATTGACAGTTGAGGATTTACTGCTCGATTTGAGAGACTCGGTTTCACTGGATGTATGGGATTTCACAGGGGAAGAGATAGGATTGATCAAAGGGGTTGAGCCGGTTAAGATCCAGATTAGGCCAAACGCTGAGTTCCCAAGAACGCCACAGTACAATCTGACACCGGAAATGGTGGCAGGAATCAAGCCTGTAATTGAGTCTATGATCGAACAGGGAATCCTGAAGGAGATAATAGGGAGTCCATGTAATTCCCCTATAATGGGACTGCAGAAACCGAGTGGGAAATTCAGAATCATGCAGGACCTGTGAAAGGTTAACACAATTGTAGTTCCATGTTGTCCTGTGGTACCGAATCCATCAGTGATTTTATTTCCGATCCCATGTGAAGCTGAATGGTTTACCGTAATTGACTTGTGCCAGGCATTCTTTTCGATACCCTTACACGAAGAAAGCCAATTCTTATTCGCTTTCCGTCTAGAGAATCGTGTGTTAACGTGGTGTCGTATCCCACTAGGGTATACATAGAGTCCATCGATCTTTAATCAGATCTTGAAAAAGAACCTTGAGAGTCTGGTACTGCCACAGAATTGATGACCTTTTCATTGCATCCGAAACGGAAGATGCTTGCAGGATCGATACCGTTGCCTTGTTAAATCACCTGGCAGAGAATGGACACAAGGTGTCCCCGAGCAAGCTACAGTACTGTTTGACTGAGGTTCAGTATTTGGGTCATCGCATTGAGAAAGGCAAGAGGAAGATGTCACCAGACCGTATTGAGGCGATCATGAACATGACTGCACCTACCACACAAAAGGAAATCAGGATGTTTTTGGGAATGGTTGGGTATTGTAGCCAGTGGATTCCCAACTTTTCATTGAAAGCAAAACCTCTGCAAAGGTTGACACACAAGGATGTGAGTGATCCGGTACCGTGGAACAACAACTGTTTGGTTGCCTTTCTGGAGCTGAGAGAAAGCCTGTGTCGCGCTCGGGCTCTAGGAATGCCTGATTACCACAAGTCCTTCTCACTATTTTGTTGTGAGCAGGAGGGTTGCGCAGTATCAGTACTCACACAGACTCATGGAGGTGTCCGTAGACCAGTTGCCTACTTCTCAGCTCCCTTAGATCTGGTAGCTTCAGCATTGCCCGGATGTCTCAAATCCGTTGCTGCAACAGGTGTCAGCATTGAAAGGTGTGAAAGTATTGTGATGGGTCATCCTCTTACTGTTTATATTCCACACTCAGTAGAGCTTCTGATGACGAGAACCAAGACACAACATTTGACAAATAACAGACTCACACGCTATGAGCAAGTCATACTTGCCTCGGAGAATGTGACTCTGAAAAGATGCTCTGTATTGAATCCTGCTACTTTGATGCCTCTTCCAACTGTTGATGGTGAAGATTGTGAGGACCATGACTGTCTTGATGTGACTGAACTTTGCATCAAACCGAGACCTGACATTGTCGATGAACCTCTGCCTGAATCCGATGAAATCTTCTTTGTAGATGGTTCATGCTTAAGGGACAATGTGGGTCATCTGAGAGCAGCGTTTGCTGTATGTACTATTTCTGGAGTTGTGAAAGCTGTTTGTTTACAGGGAGTATATTCCGCACAAGTGGCTGAGATCATTGCCTTGACATGTGCATGCCTGGTTGCTGATCAAATCCGAGTCACCATCTACACCCATATTCAGTAAGGATTCGGTGTGGCTCATGACTTCGGACAGCTATGGTCACAGAGGAGGTTCCTAACGTCATCAGGATCTCCTATCAGAATATGTAAGACAACTGTTGGAAGCGTTACAACGTCCTAAGGAAATTGCTGTGGTGAAGTGCAGGGCTCATGGGAGGGGAAATTACTTTGTAACTCTTGGCAATAGGTATGCTGATGAGGTTGCATATTTCTGTGCTGAACAGGGATGCATTTTCACTGGAGACTACACGGGGGAGAGCATAGAGAGAACCAAGCTCAGCATGATGTTAGCCATAGCGGACACTTGGGACGAGGTTAAGCGTCTGCAGGGAGAAGTGTCAGGACAGGAAGAAGCTGGTTGGATCAAAGCAGGTTGTGATAAAAGAGATGATGGTATTTGGGTTTCAGCTGATGGTCGAGCAGTGTTACCAGACGATTTACTGAGCCATATGGCAAGGCAGATTCATGGAGCAGTTCACATTGGAAGGGACGCCATGGTGCGAGTGTTCAGACAACCTTGGTTTAATCCATGGTTCCGTGCGTTTGCTGAAGCAGGGTGTCACAAATGTGTTACATGTCAACAAATAAATGCCGGAAAGAAGACTGTGGTTGCATTGAGTCACATTGGGAGATCGGGGGGACCCTTTAACAGGATCCAACTCGATTTCATCGAGATGCCTAGGTGTAATGGATTGAGATACATCCTGGTTGTGGTGTGTGTCTTTTCACGGTGGGTAGAAGCTTATCGAACACGAAGGTGCGATAGTCTCACAGTAGCGAAGTTGTTGCTTAGAGAGCTTATTCCTCGGTTCGGATTTCAAACCTCATTGGAGTCGGATAGAGGAACACACTTCCATAGTGAGATTATGAAGTTACTTTGTGCTGCATTACAAGTTGATCAGAGACTGCATTGTAGCTACAGGCCCGAGGCATCTGGCCTAGTGGAGCAAATAAATGGAACTCTCAAGATGCGAATGGCAAAGGTTTGCTCGTCCACGTCTCTGAAATGGCCTGATGCGTTGCCCTTGGTGCTGATGAGTATTCGTAGTATCCCGGATAGGAGAACGGGTCTCTCGCCCCATGAGATCCTGATGGGGAGGGCGATGCGCTTGCCAGCAGTGCTGTCTACAGCCTTGATAAACATCATAGATGATTTGATCCTTGATTATTGCAAAGGACTTGCTGATGTGGTCCATTCTGTGTCTCACCAGGTTGAAGCTGCGACTGCACCGACCTCGAAGGATCTGTGTCACGACGTGTCCGGATGACTGGGTGCTCGTTCGCAAGCACGTGAGGAAGAGCTGTCTTGATGCTCACTGGAGAGGTCCATATCAAGTGATTCTGGTGACAAGTACGGCTGTGAAGTGCGGAGGTTTGTCGAACTGGATTCACGCCTCCCATAGCCGCAGAGTTTCAGAACCCTCAGAAGAAACAGCTCCTCTCCCAGAAGAAAATCCAGCTGTGGTTGCAAGGCCACAGGAGAGGACAAGCCAAGCTGTGAGGGTTGCTGATGAAGCTGGTTGCCCACCAGAGCAAGCCAAGGGGGGGTCACGCTACACAAGGCCCATGTATTGACTCTGAGGGAGATGGTAACGTTGTGAGTGGCACAGAGTCAGACTCAGCTGAAAGAACAGGTGCGCAAAGTGGTCGGGTACAGTGAAGAAAAGCAGAACTTGCCAGTGAAACATGGCCTGTGAGACAGAGAAGGCTAAACTTGAGACTGGCATCTGAGAGAGATCTTGCTCCAGTGTCTGAAATGTCTGAATCGGAGCTGAGTGACACAGAACAAGCACCAGAAAGCCCGAGGAGGTCGAGAAGAGCAGGAGTGCCCTATCAGAGGTACGCTGCCCCAGAGTGGACTTATTTGATCACAGATGCCGGAAGCAGTGGGGACCGGGAGACTGAGGTCTTCACGACTGATCAGCAGAACCCCAGAACTGAAAATTGATATTGAGCTAGTAGTCCCTGGACTGGAAATCGAGGTGGTGCTGACAGTGACTGTCCCGAGACCTCTGTTTTTGAGTAAAGTGCGAGTTTTGATTTTGCGAGATTTGTCCTTTCCAACTTTTGGATATCAGCCACCAGCACAGAAAAGTGCTGCTGTCAGTCTGGAGATTCTACAATGTGTCATTATTGAAATTGGTTCTGAGCTTATAAGAGACTGTTGGTTGAACTGTGAATTGTAAATAAAGTTTGCTAAAAAGAAGATAACCTAGGCCCGAGTGGAAGAAGAACAAATTTAGGGACGTTCTGTAGAAGAAGAAAGAGGGCTAAGGAAGTCTTTTTGAACTGTGTAAATAAAGGTGTCATGAACTGTGAATCGATTTCTAGGACTTCAACGAACTGTGTGTCACTTGGTTGAACAGCAATTTGAGGTGAAGAGAAGAGACTTTGTGTTAATCCTCTTGCTGCGCTAAACCGACAATTTAAAATGTAGTCTGGAAATTTGAGCCGTAGGTCTAAGTGTGTGATAGGTACACTCATAGCAGGAGTGATAATAGTGATATCTGTAGTCATTATTGTGTCTGTAAAAATTTCACATGAAGCGGAAGTTGAAGGGGTGGGAGTGCAAGGCACAACCCCACCTGTTACTTCTAGCACAAAAGAGGGTGTCATAGGATCTGGAAAGGCTATGCTAGATCAGACTAGTCGTATGCTACACGTAGATTTGTCCAAAGGTGATTACACACCTAATGCTTATGCAAACCTGCTATGAGTATGTGAGCATGATGGATGTGAGAGACTGCTATGTGTGTATGCAGTTACCTGCATCTGTGGAGGAGGGAATTCGTTATCATCACCTTCCTCTAACGTATAGTATTTCTTGTAGTTTATTGCTTATTATGTTTTACGGTAAGGGACATTATGAATATTATTTCTCAAACTATGACTTAGTGCTTTCAGAAGTTACAGCCTATAAGCACTTGAACAAGTACGATTATTACAAGCAGTAAGATAGAGTGGGAAAGTATTTCATACCTACCGTTACTCTAGATACAGCTTATGCACATCGTCATAATCTAACATGCATTCTAACAGACGTAAAGAAGTTGTTTATAGATCAAGTGGAAGACAGACATAGACAACTAGTGGCAAAATCTGATAGAGGAGGGAAGGTTGAATGGACCCAGGAAGAGTTGTTTCACAAAGAAAGGGGGAGTTCCACTCCAATATCTTTAGATTTTGAGCAGAGGGAGAAGCTTTGTATCCGACAGGTACAGACGTACTATGATAAGGTTTTTGTGGGACAGAGCATGTGTGATCACACCTTCACAATTGAGGCCACTGCGAAGACGTTCTTGGAAGATGCAGTGCAGGTGGGGCCGAATGTGTATTTTGTGTGTGAAAAATGCCTATGTGAGATTGCCGTCACCTCAGACTTCACTTCAGACTTCACCCTGCTACGTGCCGACCACCATAAGCTGGTAGAAAAAGCCCACTCACAAGAGTAATCTTTGACAGAACTGAGGCCCATCACGCAGAGTCATACTGCGGCCCTGCAAGACCTACTGGACCGAATGCACGCACTAGAAGACAAAGTAGAAGACGCTGAGGGGCGCTCCCGCCGTAACAATGTACGCGTGGTGGGCCTTCCGGAGGGCGTGGAAGGCTGCAACCCGGAGGAGTATGCCGAGCGTTGGCTCATAGAACTGCTGCTGACTGGCGTGATGTCGCTGCAGTTTGTGGTCGAGAGGGCGCATCGTGTGCCTGCGCATAAGCCTCCCCCGGGTGCTCGCCCATGCCCCTTCCTATTCAAGCTGCTCAACTACAGAGACAGAGATGTGGAACTGCGCGAGGCTCGCAAGTTGGCAGACATCACGGTTAGTGGCAACCAGGTTATGATGTTCCCCGACTACACAGCACAGGTGCAATGGCGCAGGAGCACTTACACTGCGGTGACACGTCAACTCCGTGATCTAGACCTCAGTTACTCCTTGCTATTTCCAGCCAAACTCTGCGTGGTTGCGAAGGGTGTGGCCCGCTTCTTCGACTCGCCCTCTGAGGTCTGGGACTGGTTAGAGGAGTCGGGGCTGTGGACAGGATCAAGGCCAAGCACAGATGATGCCCTGTGGAAACCTGGCAGGAGGGGGTGTCGTCGGGGTAGGCGCGGTAACCCCCACAAAAGCGTGGCCACAACGTCTATGGCTCCTGACCCCAAGCAGAGGAGAGCGGAGAGACAAGAGGCGTTGCAGGTGACTGCAACAATCGGAGCTGTGGTACGATGTGTGGATTGTGATTCGAGCCCCACTGGTTCAAGAGCTGCCAGTGGTTCGACGTCCTCCAGAATTGATGATTTCGAGGGCCCTCAACCACCAGATGTCACGCCGCAGACGGCAGATGACATCATATGACTGCATACAGGCCCACTGAACTGAGAAGAGACATGTACACGCCAGGAGAGACTAGCATGCTATATCCTTTTCAGAATACAAGATTTTCCACAAGCATGTGCCAGTATGGGGGAGCCCTGTATGTTGACACGCACAACTTCCGCATGGCGTTAGGGCCGGCGACATGCGCGCCTCACACATATTCACAAGTGCGTTCTAGCAGGGATCATTCACAACGCAGTCACAACACCTAGGGTCTTTCACATCCCAGGTAGCCGCACGTCACACCCACCCATACCAGACACCTCACTGGCATAGCTGTTGCCGAAGTTAGGCATCTTAGTTTGGACGAATGTCACGCTTGAATTCGCCCTTCATAGTTACTCACGTTCAAGTTCAGATATATGTTTTGTTTTTATCATTTGCGCTCGGGAGCACACCCACACATGACATGCCTTGCCGTGCCCTGCCCGTCCCCAGCCGCCATGTACAATACTATGCCCAGACATGACACACATAAACATAGTCACATGGAACATACGCGGTATGCACACGCCGGCGTGTAGATACTCAATACACTCCTATCTACAGCGTAGGTCCGCTAGCATTGCCCTACTTCAAGAAACGCATATGACACACACAGAACTAGAGCGATTGCGTAGGAGATGGAAAAGCCAGGTTTATGGTACCGCCTACTCGGCTCATGCACGCGGTGCTTTAATATGGATAAGAGCCGGGGTCTCATTTATACAGGAGGAGGAGGTAACAGATACCGAGGGAAGGTATGCGCTGGTGAGAGGGTGACTGAACGGACAAATGCTACTGATGGGCTCCATCTATGCCCCGAACGCGGATCTGCCCCCCTTCTGGGACAGCCTATCTGGAATACTGGCCAAGTGGAGTGGAATCCCATGGCTACTGGGTGGAGACTTCAACGCAGTACTCAATGTAGATTTGGACAGATCATTCCCACCCCTCACTAGAACCACTGTGGAAAACGCGTAATATTTTTACTTAGCATAAGCAACAGCCTTTTTGGCTATGGTGTCCATTTAAGTTTCCTTCGTAATTCTTTCGTCTTTTCACTCTGCTTGTGTTATCTATTTTTGTTGACTTCCTGACTCAGCTAAAGCAATGTACGTGCTGAGGGTTTATAGTTGTCAGTGCACCTGGTCTCAGATGTTAACTGTCGACCATTTACTGCTGCCATAAGCATTCCTGCTCCCCTCCCACTTTGCTGACCACATGGTTATTCATCTGCCCTTGTTTGCTGATAGCTATTCCTAAAACTTGTTCTTCCTATTTCTGTTCACATGCTTACAGTGCAGAAAACTGGTATAAAAGGGAAGATGGTTTGTGAATTCAGTGTACTACCTCCTGCAACACTTGAGAGTGTTGTATGGACGTGGTCCCGCTCATGAGTGATTAATAAACTTGTTATTTATTCCAACTCCAGTGCTGATCTCTATTTTGTTGGTCTTTGAACCCGTGGACAAGAGGGTGACCCTGCACAAGTGTACCCCTAAAAGGTACATTTCCACAGTTGGCGCCCGATACGTGGGGCCCCATCGGAGACGCGGCCGTCCGAAGGAGTGGTCTTGACGGAGGACCAAAATATTACTGAGGAAGCACACTGCACGAGGAGACCTTTGTCTTTGCAGGCCGACGTGACTTTTCCGGTTTTCCCGATTTGACCCTCCAGGTGGTGGCCGGTCTCGACTGGGGTTTTCTTTGGCGCAAATCTGTAGTGACCATTAGGTCGACCGGAGATCGGCAGGTGGGAGTTGGAGTCTCCTGTTTGGTAAGGTCGCTAAAGCGGCACTCTTGATTTGTTAAGCCTGGGCTTTTTGTTTAAATTTGTTATTCAATCTTTGCAAAGTTTGAAGGCAGGTAATGTGGAGATTTTTCTCCTTTTGGAATATTTGCTTGGAGTAGTAATATTTTACACATATTTTGGTAAAACATGCCTGTTCTCAGCACACTCCGTAGGTGGTGTTGCTGTTCTGGTGGTACCAAAGAAAGCTTAGAAAAAGTCAGCCGGCTCCCCCAGAAGGGACGCCTAATAGAGATATGTATGTCAAATATGGTATTTCTTCCATAATGTACGGTCCACTGTGGAACAAATACACAAAGAAAGATTCCGATCTGCAATGGCCAGTGAATGGGTCATTTGATCTTAAAAAGGTTCAATATGTAGAGCAGTGTTTGTTTAAAAGAAGAAGTCGACAGGATATGTTTGATTGTGTGCGTATGTGGGAGAAAGAAGTGCGAGAGAGAGCGAAGAGAGCTGAAGCTATAGAAGAAAAAGTACAACGTAAAACGATATATCAAAAAGCGCTAGAATTAAAAAATAAAGAAAAGAAGGAAAAAACAGAAAAAGAAGATAGAGAACGTCGATTAGAGATAAATGGCCAGTATCCTACTAGGCACCCTCTCTATTCCCTACTTGATACAACTAAGGATGATTACATCCTATTAGAACGTCCCCCACCCCCGTATAAACCTCACACTCCAAGTGCCCCTGATGAGGCTTCTGACGACAAAGAACAAGATAAACAAGATGGGCGACAGACTCGCTCTACTTTGACTAAAGCAGAAAAAGATAAATTAAAAACTGCTGCTAGGGAGGAGGCTCGTCGGTCTCACCTGGCATCGCTCATTGTAACTATGGTTCAACAATGGAACAGTGCAGAGCAATTTTATTTTGTAGAAAAATTCGTTTGGGAGGTAATATTTGATTATAGACAAATTTCTCAGGAACTAGAGCCAGCTGATATAAATACTGATTACAAACGATTAACAGAGGGGACTTTTCCTTTTTCAAACCTATCTGATATGATTAGACGAGTGGTTAAAATACGAGACGCAACATTGCGTTTACGAAAGGAGCAAGAATTAGCTAGAAAACAGAGAGGTATAGAAGCGGTTCAATCTCAAGCACAGAATGTAGATGCTCCGGTGGAAGAGGCTGCACCCAGTAGTACTACAGTTACTGTAAAACCTATGCGTGAAGCTGCACCCCTGTATGTTCCTCCGAAGGGTGCGAGAACAAATGATGACAAAACTTCGGATGATGCAAAGGGATATTTTATATATAATTGGGTTTACACTCCTTGGAGTAGAGCTGATGTGATGGCTCTTAAAGCTGCTTTGCCCGACCCCGGAAAAATCCTGCCGCCTTCTATGAGGAGGTGGAAGGAGCCATTAGCTCCTGCACCATGACTTTGCCAGATATTGATATGTTCTTTGGGCTTATTTTGCCCCCTGATATGTGGAGAACGATACGTAAAATAGATGACAATGTAGCATATGGTGATACTTGGGAACATTTAGAACAAATAGATGCGGAAAGGGAGCCTGTGCAGAAACCTCAGAAGGAGATATTAGATCTTCCTAAAGCTATTGTGACTAAGTTAAAGACTCTCAAACCTCCTAAGAAAATAGATTGGACTACGTTAGCATCCTGTAAACAGAAAACGGATGAGTCAGTCTCTGATTTCTTTTCAAGGTTTGAGGAAACATTCCATGATTTTAGTGGTCAGTCATTGGCCGATGATTCGGGTAAGCATTTGTTTGTCGATAAATTTGTCGCTAATATGTTACCGGAAATAGCTAGTCGCTTAAAGGCCAGTGAGAGTTCTTGGACTACATCTTCCCCAGTTTCCCTTTTGACTATGGCCCAATATTATGAGTGACAGGAACAGGAAGCGAAAGGCAGGGAGGATAAGAAGGATAAAGCTTTAAAGACGAAAGTTATGTTGGCCCAAATATATGGTCCACCATTTAGGGGAGGTGGAAGAGGCGGACGTGCAATGTATACACCTGGAGCACCCCCTCTCCCTCGAGCAAATTTGTCCCCTGATCAGTGTGCTTATTGTAAAGAGACTGGGCATTGGCGTTCTGAGTGCCCTCTTTTGCGAGGTCAGCAGTATCAGCGGGGAAGGGGCAGTATAAGAGGTCGCCCAGGGAATTTAGGAAACAGGGGAGGTACAGGAGCTCGTCCCAGGTTTGAGGCAGTTGAACAAGGACCAAATTACTCTAATACTTTTGATAGACGAAATCAATATCAAATGTCTGTTTATTCTGATGAGGTCCTTGCAGATTCTGATTACGCATAGGGATGCCTAGGACGGGGTAAGGAACCGGTTGAGGTACCAGTAGATCAAATGGGTCCTTATGTTGATGCAAACGTCTAGGGATCTACTGATCGGTTTCTGGTTGATACAGGGGCTACTCGTAGTGCCCTGTCTAAAAAACTGGTTCTTAGGGCTCCCCTGTCCGGCACAATGATAACATCAATAGGATTCGATGGGACACCTACACCTAGACCACTTTCACAGCCACTTGAATTCAGACTTGATAAATTCACTGCAGCATGTCCATTTTTGCTTTCCCCTACCACACCGGACAACATTGTGGGTATCGATATGCTTAAATATTTTCGTGCCACAATACGTTGTTCTCCAGAAGGTGTGCGTGTTATTTTGAATGATAATTACCCAATGGTAGAGAGATCTTGTCTTATCAATGAGGACGTTGGTCTGGCCTCCTTACTTAGTACTTTGTGGGCTAAATCAGAACTGATGTGGGTCAAATGGTTATTCCACCTGTACATATTCAAATAAAGGAGGGTGTTTCATTGCCTCGACTGCCTCAATACAAAATATCTCGAGAAGGTGAAGAAGCATTGGCACACATTGTTCAGGATTTGATTAAAGTGGGGGTAGTGGAAGAGGTCCCCTATAACACTTGCAATAGCCCTATCCTTCCTATTTTGAAAAAAGACACTGATACTAAAATCTACAGATTCATTATTGATTTGCGAGAGGTTAATAAAATTGTAGTGCTCCAATATCCGGTGGTTTCTGACATCACTACACTCCTCACTATGGTCCCTCCTACTGCCACTACATTTTCGGTGATCGATTTGAAGAATGCTTTCTTCTCGATATCCATCCATCCTGACAGCCGTTATTTGTTCGGGTTCACCCTGAAAAATAGATCATATCGGTTCTGTAGAGCTCCACAGGGCTATACAGAGAGTCCCAGTATTTACAGTTAGGCATTAAAAAGGCAGCTTGGTTCCTTTTCTGTACCCAAAGGGGTGGCCCTTATCCAATACGTCGATGACATCTTGTTGGCTGCAGATACCCCTGAGCAGTGTGAAGAAGGAACACTGTTATTGTTATCATTTCTTGCATCTCACAATCACAAAGTCTCGTGAAAGAAATTGCAATTTTGTAGACAGCAGGTTACCTATTTAGGTCACCTCCTGTCTAAGTAGGGACGTGCACTCACATCAGACCGCATTCAGACTATTCTAGACACTCCTGTACCCCGCACTCAGAAGGATGTCCGTGCACTGATTGGCCTCACTTCTTTTTGTAGGCAGTGGATCCGCAGTTTTTCGCACATTATTAAACCTTTGTTGGCCCTTTTGACTAAAGACACTCCGATGCCCCTCCCATGGACTACTAAGTGCCAGAGCGCCTTCCAATAGTTACGCCAAGCCCTTTGTTCTGCACCAGTATGAGTGACTATTTGTCCCAGTTAACTGATAGCTTGTCTTCTATTTATCAGCAGGTGTGGGAAGCTCTTCCTTCGTGAGCCCTGCTGTGCTGACAGATCATTGCGACATTTTGGTCACCAAGAGAGGACGAGCTGCGTCACCTGAAGGGCCTGAGGAAGTCTTCCTGGACCACACGATCCCTGGTACATCCAGATATCTGCTTTGATCCAGGAAGAAAGACATTTCATCGCAGAAAGAGACTGTTTGAGCCACTGTCCTGGGTGGTTAAAGACTGACTATAAAGGGGGGTAGCCTATTAGTGACTACTCGTCTCAATGTTAGTGAAGAAACCAACGCCTGCCCAGGACCTTAGGGCATCATCTATTTTGTTGTTTGCCGATGAAAATGAGCTCGCCTAAGAAGAAGGAGATTGCTGCGACAACGTGCAACGGCTGTACAATCTGCATCCTTGGTCTGACTTTGACTGCTGCCATCATCGCTACTGTAATGTGGGTAGTGGAGGAAGTAATGCCCGGAGCCTCCTTACCTAACATTACTGTTACATCACTTGCTGCAAAAAAAAGCACCATCATTTTGATATGCCGCAACATGAACAGGGATACCGGCAAAATCTGAGAAACAATTCATTTCGTCAAATGTTGCATCAGACACACCAGCTAAGCAATGCTACTAACTGTTGGGTTTGTGGCAAAATTCCTCCTCATCAGAACATAAAAGGAATCCCGTTGTCACTGCTGCCATTCTCTCACAATGGCTCATGCCCAGCTTGGTTCAAACTTCTATATGCCTCTAAGGTATTTAATCTCTCAGAAACATGGGATGTGGGTGACCTCAACTCCAAACTGAACAAAGTCTGTTACCCCGATGAGGAAGGGGACCCACAAGCCAAAGGAACTGTATGGGAAATGGAGGAGTATCGCAAAGGAGATACCTCCACAAGCCATGTTTTCCCCAACACTCGAATGGCCAAGGGTAATGGGCCTCCTGTTATCGCTGTTACTTGAGCCCGAGCAAATCTTTGTGTGAGCAGTTTTGGCAGTATTCCAGTGGGAAAAAGTGACTGTACTACAGTATTGAACATTACTGGAACGAACAATAGCAGTTTTCTGTCTTCACACAACACTTATTTCATTTGCGGAAATAAAGGCTACTATCATCTACCAATTGGATGATCCGGAATATGTTATGTATCCTTCTTGCTTCCTCCTGTGTTCTTAGCACCTGCATCTTATCATAAAGATCAAAAACTGTTTAATGACATTTCCTTGAATCGATTTTAAAGAACTCTAAATAATGATGAAGTGGATCAAACTGACACTGCATTACAGCAATATGTTGACTTTAATTTGGGACTCTTTTTCTTTGTTGGTGCGGCTTTAAATAATAGGAAGATCAGACGCTTGACCCGTGTAGTAGTTGCTGTGTCAATCAAATTGCTTTATTTCGATAACAAGTATCATAAAAGCTTTAACACGCCATATTAAAAATATAAATTTTTAGACAGAATAAAAAACATTTTGATAAGAAGGACGTGAGAAGTACATAATATTTGATCGATAATAACATAGAAAAAAAAAGCATTTCATCATGGTAGCATTATTGGTTATAATAAAAACGAGTTTAAAAAAAAAAATTTTTGATTAAAAGAATAAAACCCTGTATACTTTCTATAAATGACAATGCATGTTTTGTGAACAGGAATAATCATTCATTTTTAATTTTCCTTATTCTCCATGGGGGTTTTGGAGTAATGTTAGATCGCTCTTCTTTAAAGCTTTCTGTCTGGCTGTCCAGGCGCAATTAAAAAACTTGGCAACTCCGCAAACAAAAAGGGTGCTTACATCAGATTTTAAAATGCGTAAAGCGATGCAGTGATCTCGAGTGCCTAGTTGTTTGCAGATTGGTGTAAGCCATCTAGACCTTGCCTTCTCATGCGCCGGACAGGCAAACATAAGATGGGCGATACTTTCCTTTGAAGCCCTGCAACAAGGGCAATCTTTAATTGTCTGGTTTGGGGGGCGCCATTTAGCGGTCAGTTCGTGGGCCGGAAGTGACCCAAATCTGAATTGTATATATAGCGCCCTATCTCTTGGTATCTGGATTGTATCCAAATATGGTTCGAGGCTTCTACATTGCTTGTGCTGAAAGAATTCTACCGTTAGCCTTCCCATATTTGGGTTTCTAAGGTCCCGAGTGTCAATCCAGTCCCAATAGATGCGTTTTAACTCAGCCTTACTCAGCCTTACTCGGGGGGTTTTGGCTATCCCAGGAATCTTTAAGACAAAGATTAGTCATTAGCTTCTTAAGATCGGATATCCACTTGACCTTGTGACTAGCATCTAAGCTCATCACTTCTGTAAATGCCTTGGCATAGTTCGTAAGCTCAGCGGTTCGCCGAAGGCGAGCCCAGAAGAGTAGGGGGCGTAGTTTGGCAATATCGCTGAATGAACGTCTGCCCATGTCGTACATCATGGCAATTACCGGAGCATTCCGAGGAAGCATAACCAGATCTCTCAGGAACTTATGCTCCGATCTGCAGATCTCACCGAGCTAACTGCCTTTGCATCATAAACCGTGAGGGCCGGGTTAACTGGCCTGCTCTGCGACGAGCGATGTTCTTTACTCAGTGCCCCGACCAGACGTTTATGGCTCAGGAGCATTTTATCAAGATGGGGCCTCCACTGCATTTTTTCTGAGATGCGAATTCCAAGGTAATCAAATGTGCTAACTCTTTCTAATTGTATCCCATCTAAGGTGAGGTTATTTCTAAAAGATTTGTGGGGATGGAATGTCATAAACTTGGTCTTAGAAGTGTTTATGACCAACCCCCGGGAGTTGCAGAAAGACTGAAATCTATTCAGTAGTTTCTGTAGCCCAGCTGGTGTCTTGGAGATCAACAGTGTATCATCAGCAAACAGGAGAGTAGGTACCTTGTCCCCCACCAAGGCCGGGGCATCGGCTGGATCTTTTTGTAAATAGCTAACCACCACGTTCACATACAAGGAGAACAGGGTGGGTGCCATTACACAGCCCTGACGAACTCCCCTGTTTACTGGAATCCTCTCCGTCAATTGGCCTTGGGACCCCCATCTCACCTGGGCAAAATTGCCCTCATGGAGCCGGATCAATAAATTAAGAATTATAGGAGAAATGCCCAAGTCTGCTAGTGTTTGCCACAATTTTGTTCTGGGGACCAGGTCAAATGCAGTCCTTAGATCTATAAAGGCAAGGTAGAGATTACCTCTACCAATTACAACAGTCTTCCAATAAATCAATAAAAGCCTAAAGACCTGGTCCATCGTTCCCGTATTGACCCTCAATCCCGCCTGATACTGGGAGAGGATGTCTCCATCCTCAACCCAGGATTGGATCCTCTGTAGGAGGACCCTGCCCACTATCTTCTGAATTGCATCAATCAAACTGATTGGTCTGTAGTTGGCAGGGTCGTCCCTAGCTCCCTTCTTGTAAATCGGGACCACCTCCGCCCCCTTCCATGATTCCGGCACAGGGCAGCCGCCAGAGATAGAATTAATTAAGAGTGATATAAAGCATGCCCAGTTATGGGGATCAGCAAGGAACAGGTCTCCAGGGAGACCATCGGGTCCCGGTGCTTTTGCTGGAACTATCCTGCTTATGGCAGTTTCAACCTCGGCCAACGAGAAATGTTCGCTAATCCCACTATCAATTGGAGTAGAAAAATAGTCATATAACCCATCCGGGCAAGCATCATCAGACCCAGAATAGAGTTTTCCGAAGTGATCATGCCAGTCGTGGGATGAGATATGATTAGGAATTTGATCTAGATCCCTCTTATCTGCCTGTCTCACAAGATTCCAAAAATGTTTGGGGTCCCTTGCTGAGCTGGCATCCTTTAGATCCTGCCAGCGACTCTCATCCCATTTACGTTTTGCAAAAAGCAAAGCTGCTCTATAGTCTTTTCTTGCGAGTTTGATCCCAGGGCAGTCCTTACTTCTAATTGCTACCGATAGTGCCTGTCTCTTCACTCTGCAGTCTTTAGTGTACCATGAGTGCCTATACTTGGATTGCTCACCAAATTTGGTCAGCTTACCAGACCCTTGGAAGTATGCACCAATCTGTTCAATTGTGTTTGAGTAGATGATAGGGACGCTTGTGGACTCATCTGCGCTTGTCGTTGCCTCCTGTATCTCTAAAATGTTCCTACACAATGCTTGCCTATTCCATTTATTTTAACATCTTGTGCCGCAACCTTGGGCCATTTGAGAAACCTTCTACAGTTCGAAGGGACCACGTCTTTAGTTAACAGTGGTCTATGAGTGCTAGAAGAAGGGCAATAAGGGACCCATAGAGACTTCATTGTCACATACAGGGATTTGTGGTCATTATCTGTTGTATTTCCCACTTTCATGTCAATACAGTTTCCCCACAATCTTATATCTAATAATACATAATCAATGCGAGAAGGGCAACTGGGTCTATTGTAAGTATTTGCCCCCTCAATATCTGATGAAGTTCTGCCATTTACTGCCCTTAAATTAAATTCCAAGGTAAGCGCATTGAGCTGGATAGCCAATTGCGACCATCTTTTAACAGGGGGCAAATCTAATGGGGGGACCAGTCATCTTCTATCCTCTTCCTCAATCCCAAGCATATCCTCTGTGCTCAGGGGCTCAAAGGTACAGTTGAAGTCGCCTGCGACCACAACTCTAGAGTGTGACAGACAACTAGATAAACCCTGTTCTAATAACGTAACAATGGGTGAAGATTTGCCCCCTACAGTCCCCCTTATATATACATTAAATAGATCAAGCGAATAACCCACTCTTGGACCCTTAATAGTAAGCCTCATGATATCTGGGCTCCCACTATTTTGTACAGTGATTCTGCAGCCCAGTGCGATATTAACCCAAACTATCAGCCCTCCTGAAGGACGTCTTTTCCCCACATTAATTGCTGGTATATGAAAACAACTATAGCCCGATTTATATAGAGGAACCAAACTCCAAGTCTCTTGGAAAGCACAAATGTCAAAGCCCTTTATCAGATCATTCCAATGGGGCAACGACATTTTCCTGCCGAGCCCGGCAACATTCCAGGAAATAATCTTTAGCTGATGATGGGAGGCCGGCTCGCGGGTTAGATCTCTACTAAAGATGTTTTGACTAGGGGTTACAAGGGCTGGCGGAGCGGCCAGGGGGTCAGCGGCTGTTTTAAAATTAGCCACACAGACACTTATTGCGTTAATGTGCTGGTGGTTTTGGACAATAGGTTCCAAGTTGGTCAAAGGTGGCTCTGCGCCAGCGCATGGGGTTGAATGGTTTTGAAAACTGTCATTAGTTAATAGAGAAGTGACATGTGGTTCCTGGTACAACTGTGGGTCGGATTGTAGTCAATCATAGGCTTCTAGTGTGGACCTACCACCTAGGGCCCTTGTTGGATGTTTATCTTGTGCCCTGGCTGTTAATATACTAGGAAACCGCCTGAACTGGATAGCCGATGGAGCAGGGGGGCAGGTGCGATACTCCAATAAAAGAAGATTTTCAGCTAGCTCAGCTTTAATCAGGGTAAGCTCGATATAATCAAAGGGTTCGGTGGGGGACATGCATCTCCGAGCCCTGACAATATCTTCGCGTATAACTGAGCGACAGCCCCTAACATGGCGAATCCAATGTATTGATTTGTTTATTAAAGACTCCTCGTTCTCAAAGCTACCCATTGGATCTAGCTTTGGAACATTGACCATGCAAACTTTTTGCACCTGCGGGGTGGGAGAAATTGTCGTGGATCGCCTCTGCTCGTTAAGTTGGGGGCAGACAACTAAGGGTAAAATTGGCCATCTAATGCAATTATTAGAGGCTTGAGGGGTAACTTGAATCTGGTGGATGCCTTTAAAATTACCAGCCTGTTTTGGCATTAGAGGTATTGGAGTCTGTTTAGGTGTTACTGAGGAAGGCAGGAAGATCCATATCCCAACGGGCCTCTTTCTTGGTGGGCCGGTGGATATACTTGGTTGCCATATGGACGTGGTTCAAGCAGGGAATCTGCAAACTGTGGATGTTTCGGGAATGTAACATTTAGGGATAGGAATCTGACCGTGGTAACAAGCTCTTCGATCATACTTCGCATCATTCCTATCTCCGTCCTTAGGGAGCTAACGAGTTGAATAATATGATGAGGTGATGGAATTTCCTCTTCACTAACCTCAATTGGAAATGTGGGCAATAATTGTGACGACTCGACCCCGAGGGCTTCAACTGTATCTATATCTTCAACTATATCTGCCAAAGGTGTGTACCTATTAGAACAAGTAACGTTGGGGCCATATTGGCTCTCGTCAATGTTAATGGGAGAGTTAGTGGGAGGATCAGTAGATTGCTGGAAAGTATCATGGGGGAGAGAATTGTCACCTGCACTGCATCAGAAGGCAAAGGTGCATCTTTATTATGTTTTAAGGTTCCTTTCCGAGAGGACTTCTGAAACATTGTAGGGATAGTAGTTAAACGGCGGGAAAAACGGGCACCTTTGGGGGGCGACTCGATGTCAGGACGGGGAGCTGTTGGTTCAGCCTCAAGGATGTCTTCACAGTCATGGATGAGGGAATCTATTCTATCCATCACACACTTATTAGCAGCGTGCCTTCGAACTTTCTTTGCCTTTTTCCCCTTTACTGCCCCCCATTAGCGCCATTTCCCGCCCCCACTCCCTCCATCGTTTTCCTTTTACCCATCTTCTGATGCCTCACAAATCAGTAACACATGATATTTGTGTCTAACTCCCACGTTTTGTGCCCCCAATGCCCAGTATCGTATACTTGGTGTAATATGATAGTGGCTTATGCCAAGAGCCAATACAAACTTACTGTCACTGGTGCCCTACTATATTCATTTAGCAATAATAGCTCCCCAATGCGATCTCAGTTCTTGGCGGCTCTTTGCACAGTACCTTGTCCAATGATGACCAATGATAGAGTTATCTGCCTTTCAGAACTCGCAGTCAATGTTAGGGGGGCGGCCCTGCCCTGCCTCTTCCTGGCGATGACGGGCAAGGACGGGCCCGCCCTTGACCCGGGCTTCGCAGCCCGCGCGCGTCCCGCGCCGCGTTGATCTTCGACGTGTTTTGAGCGCGCGTGTGGTGGCAAGCTCCTCCCTCCTGGGAGCAGGGTGGATTCTGGGGCTTGTGGTCCCCCTGTGCAGCAAGACAGCGGCTGGTGGCAGGCAAGAGGCGCGTCCCGCTGATCTTCGACGCGTTTTGAGCGCGCGTGTGGTGGCAAGCTCCTCCCTCCTGGGAGCAGAGTGGATTCTGGGGCTTGTGGTCCCCCTGTGCAGCAAGACAGCGGCTGGTGGCAGGCAAGAGTTGCTGTGTATTTATCCCTGACCACGCCCCTTCTGTTCATGATGCTATTTCCAAAATGCATAAAATAGCTACTGAGATACATCAAGACTCAGGAACATGGGCTTGGGCTGGATGGTTCTGGAACATATTTTCTGTATGGGGTCTGAAAATATTGTCAGCCTTATTCATAATTATTGCAATTCTCTTCTCCTGTTGTTTATGTATCCAATGCGGACCGATGCTTTGTTCCCTCTGTATTTCTACTTGTACTATTTGTCTACCATCAAAAACGAATGTCCAAAATGTAAATGCCCGTTTAGCAATAGATCGAGAAGTTAGCGACATGATGCTAATTGATATACATGATATTTATCGTACCCCTTTTAAAGCATAAGAAAAATGTCTTAGCTTATGCTAAAAGGGCCGTCTGTGGAAAACGTGTAATATTTTTACTTAGCATAAGCAACAGCCATTTTGGCTATGGTGTCCATTTAAGTTTCCTTCGTAATTCTTTCGTCTTTTCACTCTGCTTGTGTTATCTATTTTTGTAGACTTCCTGACTCAGCTAAAGCAATGTACGTGCTGAGGGTTTATAGTTGTCAGTGCACCTGGTCTCAGATGTTAACTGTCGACCATTTACTGCTGCCATAAGCATTCCTGCTCCCCCTCCCACTTTGCTGACCACATGGTTATTCATCTGCCCTTGTTTGCTGATAGCTATTCCTAAAACTTGTTCTTCACATGCTTACAGTGCAGAAAACTGGTATAAAAGGGAAGATGGTTTGTGAATTCAGTGTACTACCTCCTGCAACACTTGAGAGTGTTGTATGGACGTGGTCCCGCTCATGAGTGATTAATAAACTTGTTATTTATTCCAACTCCAGTGCTGATCTCTATTTTGTTGGTCTTTGAACCTGTGGACAAGAGGGTGACCCTGCACCAGTGTACCCCTAAAAGGTGCATTTCCACACCACTGCCGCCTCCAATGCGCAGGCTTTGGCGAGCTGGCTCACGCATTGGGCACTACTAGACATATGGTGTACCCTCCACCCGGATCTGCAGGTCTTTTCATACTATTCTGCGGTGCATGGGCTCCATGTGCGTCTAGACCGTATGGTGGGCTCACGCGTCTTGCTCCCCTCATGCGGAAAATAGAATACCTTGGTCGGACACATTTCGATCACAACCCCCAGCTGCTGCAGCTTACCTGGGAGGCAGACCGCCCCCTGGTCCCCACATGGCGACTCTAGCCAGCCGCGCTAGAGGACCCAGCGTTCCGCTCATCCCTAGGAATGACGATCCTGGAATATTTCGAGATCAATGAGGGCACCGCGAGTGATACATTAATGGAATGGGAGGCCTTAAAGGTAGCGATGAGAGGGCACTGCTTGGGAGCCACCTGGAATATACGAAGGCAGCTGTCTGAATCCCTCACGAAAATAGAAACGCAATTATTGCGGTATGAAACAGAAGGGGAGGGTGGAGGCAGGGATGCTGCGTACAGAACACGCTGAACAATTAGAACGCCTCCGCTGCCATAACTATGCCGCACACACGGCTTGAACACATGCCACTGCAGACCGGGCGGGTCGCATACTCGCTTGGCTAATATGACAAGAACAGACCCGTAAGCCAATAGGCGCACTGCGTATAAGCATGGGGCAAACGCTGTACACACAGCGGGACATCCACGTAGCCATGACTCAACATTACACACAACTATATCAATCCAAGGGGCAGCGCAACATGCAGAGTCTGGAACTGTTTTTAGACCATATACATCTACCGGAGGTGGCATCAGAGCACAGTGAAATACTGAACGAACCATTATCGTCAGACAAGATCAGGAATGCGATAATGTCCATGGCCACAGGGAAGACACCGGGGCCGGATGGGTTACCGGCTGAGTACTATAAGGCAAATCAAGTGTCACTCGCGCAGCGCCTACAGGCCCTATATGAAACCGCGGCTGAGAAGCGGCAGCTCCCCCCATCCATGCGTGAGGCACACTTAGTGTCTCTACTAAAGCCCGACAAAGACCCCATGGATGTTGGCTCTTATAGGCCCCTTGCTCTGCTTAATACTGACTACAAGATACTAGCAAAGGTCCTGGCAGACAGGCTCGCGCAGGTGGTCCCTGAGATGATCCGTACAGATCAGAATGGCTTTGTGCCATCTTGCAGCACTTCACTCAATTTACGCCATTTCTTCCGGATAGCGTCCGAATCCCACCGCGCTTGGCCACGGGCAGGCTGTCTTATACTAGACTTTGAGAAAGCCTTTGATTCCCTAGAATGGGACTATTTATTTGCGACACTCGGAAAATACAACTTAGGTCCTACCTTCCTGCAGATGACTCGCTTGCTCTACACTGAGCCGGTAGTTGGGGTCAAGATGGGCCCATACCTATCAGATGCAATACCAGTGCAGAGATGGACGAGGCAGGGGTGCCCACTGTCCCCTCTCCTCTTCGCTCTGGCGATTGAGCCACTCGTGGAGATAATACGCACACAGCTATGTGATGGTATCCCTTTGGGCGATGGCATGCACAAGGTGTTGCTATACTCGGATGACCTCATAGTGTATCTTAGCGACACTGAAAATGTACCCTGTCAACTAGCCCAGATCCGGCGCGACTTCGCAGCAGTGTCGGGCCTGCGGGTAAACGCTGATAAGTCCAGCATATATTCATTTGCCGAAGGGAATCACGACCCGGGCCTCATTTTAAATGGTGGGAGGGTGCAGTGGAGAGCGGACACATTCTGCTACCTGGGTATTAAAATCTATCGCCAGCCAGCGGACCTATTCGATGGAAACTTGGGCAGGGCCCTGGTAGCCACCAGATCCCAGATGCAGTTCTGGAGCACACTTCCGCTCACTGTAACAGGTAGAATAGCGTTAACCAAAATGGTAAGCCTCCCGAAACTTCTATACTATTTTGTAAATCTGCCGTTATACGTTTCCGTCCCCTTCTTCAACACCCTGGAGAAGACGGTCAGAGATTTCATATGGGGTAACGCCCGGCACAGGGTAGCAATAAAAAAGCTATACTTGCCCACAGGCCAGGGAGGCCTAGCGGCTCCCTGCTTTGAACATTACTATCTTGCAGCCCAGCTGCAATGGATAGCCAGGTGGATGGTGGACCAGCACCGTGATGACAGAGCAACCATGCGCCCGCCCTATACACTACCGCAGCTGATCAAGCTCTTTCACCCCAGCGCACGGGCACGGCCTCCAGAGCCTCTGCTGCTTGGCGTGGCATACAAATGTTTCCGCAGAAGCCTATATATAACCCGGAACATAACATCCTACGCACCAGCGCTGGCCTTGGAGGGCTCTCCCAGTGGTCAGTCAAAACTTACAGCTGCTGAACAACGGGTCTGGCACGAGGCGGGCATACAATCCCTTGGGGACTTATTTCGCAATGGGGCGCTTATCCAGTATATGACTCTAGTGGAAGAGGAGGGACTTCCCCCGGGCCGCTTCCTTCTACATCACTTGTTAGTGACCACGCTTACTGCTAAATGGGGCGACCTCACAACAGGACCGCAGACGCACCTCACCATGCAATACATTCATGTCATGGGACAGGGTAGACATCTCACTCGGTGGTTTGCGGCCTCGCTTAAGCAGCATGCAGCGATTAGCCTGGACCCGCTTCGCCACAGATGGGAGCAAGACCTCGAATGCCAATTTTCAGATACAGAATGGACACAGGTGCTGGAAAGCCCGGTGCGCATTCCCAGAAACATGCGATTCCGGCAAATACAGTACTATATTATTCAAAGAGAATACATCACACCTGCCAAAATTAACTGCTAATTTAGCCGCACTGACTCTGCATGCCCAAGATGCGCCACCCTCGATGCTGACCTCATCTACATGCTCTGGACCTGTACCTACCTTCACACATACTGGAGGGAGGTAGCAAATGCGCTGCATGGCTGTACTGAACGGGAGATAACATTCATGTGGCCGACATACCTGCTGCACAAGTTCCGCAGAACTCGCAACACAAAAACAACCTCCAGATTCCTGGACCTAGGCATAGTGGCAGCTAAGAGACTAATCACCAAAAAATGGAAAGCACCAGACCCCCCCACATACAGGCCTGGCGCTATTCGGTGCTAGCCTGGGCTAAAGCAGAAAGCATCGCAATTCGGCGCGAAGAAACAATAGGCCTATGTAAAATTCCCATTGCCGCAAGCTGGGACTTAATGCTAATGGCACTCCAGCAAAACGCTAGCGTAACAGAAGGGGGAGCCACCCCGGAGATTGACCCAGCGATCTGAAGAGGCATACACACATCGCAATACTTGGTCAAAGGTCACACTGAGCATACATACGCATACACGTGCACAGCTTTTTGAGAGAGCGTGAGCATGGGCAGCAGGCGTAGGAACAGCAAGCAGGACCAGCGCAGAGGAAAGGGGAGGGGTGCACCGGTTCAGCACATATTTGTTTTTCCTTTAGTTTTATCTATAAGTTGTTAGTTGTGTTAATCAGCTGTATTTACTGGCGTGCAGCTGGATACCACATGTTATGTACAATGTAATATTGCTAAGTGCCACCCAAGTAGCGGCATACTGGCACACACACAGTTACAGTGAACTGTTAGAAAAGATTCCGCAAAATGCTAGTTGGCAATGCCAGACACGGGAATAACCGGGACTTTGAATTTGTTGTATGTACATGATGTAACAAACAGGATGCCAATGTATGATGAAAGATGTATTGTCAGTCGCTGATGAAGTTTGAAAAATCAATAAAATATAAAAAATTTAAAAAAGTTTAAAAAAGGAGTGCCAGCCATCTTATATGCTGATATTCTCGATTCTAGCAGAGAATGTAGCGTAAGGGCTAGAGCGCCTGCCTTGAAGCTGGGGAACAGGGTTTGAGTCCCTGTGAGAGGCTAAACATCCTGTAATTCTGGGCAAATCACTTAAATCAACTGGCGCTCGTTTAAAGAGCTCCAATATCCCTATATTAAATTCATAAATAAAAGAACGAACAGTAAGAGGTGGTTGGGAAACAGCTTGCTCATGTAATGCATTTAGAAGAAAAAAAGTTCCAACAACCAACGTGGATGGGAATGAGTAGTTAGGCCACGGAAATCTGATAACAGAAACACAGAAGGGAGAAAAGCCTACAACCAATAGAAATGGAGGAAAGTAAACTGGAAAGCATAGGGACCAATAAAAAGTAAAGGCGCAATGTAAGTGCCTTTTAAGATACATTAAAAACAATAGATTTCACAAGCACAGCACGTACGAAACCTAAAAATGTCAATTTTAGAACAATAATTACTCCACAAAAGTTTTTCTTAGATGAGCAGTAAGCAGTACATTAACGAGAGACACACAGAGCAGTGAAGTAGTGGTCTCATACCAACCAATCCCTCTCCCCCATCCCCACACGGTTTACCAACATTCAGCCTTTTCGGCCAGTACAGGTTATCACCCAACCAATATTTTATCTGGCCTGTATTTTTAACCACTTCCATGCAGAGGACGGCCGGGAGCCGTCCTGCGCCACAGTGCTCGTGTGCGCAGGATGGCTTCTGGCCGTCCTCGCACATGGCACTTGAAATCCCTCTGGTGCGGGCACCAGAGGGATTTCCTTTAACTTCCAACAGCCTCAGGAGCTGGGGAAGAGCTTCCCCAGCTCCCAAGGCTGTTTGTGTGGTTTCCCTGAAATGACAATCAGCGCTCACATCGCGCTGACGTCATTTCAGTGAAACCGAAACTGAAGTTTCACTTTCTACGTACTCAGCCGTCTGACATGTAGAAAGTCAGGAGACGTATCGTTGGAAAGGGGAGAATCTCCCCTTTCCAATGGTACCCTCCCTAGTGGATCCCTCCTTCCAATGGTACCCCTCCCTAGTGGATCCCTGCTGGGACCCCCAAAAAATCCCACAGTCTTTCTGCCCCCCCCCCCCCAGGAGGCAGATGGGGGCAAAAGCCCCTGATCTCCCCCCCCAGGAGGATAGAAAGCCCACTAGGCACCAGGGATTTTCTTTTTTTATACGTAGAGGTGGGGGATGGCCAAAATGGGCATGTCAATACCTCCACCCCCCAAAAGAAATTGCCACAGCCTTTCTGCCTCCCCCGGGAAGCAGATGGGGCAATAGTCCCTAATCTCCCCCGAGGGAGGGGGGCAAAAAGCCCACTAGGCACCAGGGATTTTTTTTTAAAATGTATATGTAGGGGTGGGGGCTGCCGAGAATGGGCATGCTACTGCTCCACCACCAAAAAAGGCTTTCTGCCCCCCCCAGAAGGCAGATCGGGGCAATAGCCCCTTATCTGTCCCCCCTGGTAAAATCAGCAAAAGTCAGTATTTTTCCCATTTTAAACATGCATTCAAAATAGCAAATATTTTAACAAATAACGTTATGATTCTTTTATGCCTGTCTAAACTATTTCTCACAACTACCGCTAAGATAAACAGAGTGGCATATTCAGAAATAACACATCAGAATTTATACTGAGTCATAATGCTTCATTCCAGAAAGTGTAAACATTAGCAAATGGCTAATATTATTTTATCGGAAAGGCAGCCTTAACGACTTCACAGCTTAGACTCTCCCACGGACCGCTCGGTTACAGGACGGTGTGCAGTGTCAACCCTATTAATATTCCGCTCCTGTATCCATGATGCCGTAAATGTGAGCTAGGTGCAACCCTGCTGCAACCTATCCACATCGATGTATGGGTGGAGCTTGTTTAGAACTTTTTTTGAGGAAATGTTTCCTCTTCTTTCTTGATGGATCCAGGTATCTTTCTTCCTGTCTGTGCAAGGGATATTATGGTCCGGGGCTTCGCGTGACTTAAAATCGAAGGTTTCGGAGAGTACCCGGACTCATTAAGTGTGAGAAGTACGCATTGGGCGAAGAACAGTTGACGGCAATTGTGCAGTCTAACAGTTTAGAGTTTGCCACGTGGGGGAAGTAGTGTCTGAGCTATGTGGGTAGAGGTTGTGCTTAAACTAACTGGTATTTTATAACTAGGGTGACATTTAACCTATCCTGTTATTTTTCAGCCAGCGCGGAAGCATATAGCATGTCACTGAGGAGTTCCGTGACCCTATAGCCTCAAAGAGGAACCAGGCTGAAAGCCGAGAAATTTTATAAGGTCACGTAAGTCAGAGGTGACTTGTAAATATCCTTATCGAGATGGGCGAGCCACTGAAAGCTCGAGCCGGAAGCCTGGCTCAGCTCGAGGTGCTTTTGGAGCCTCGAGCACCTAACGAGACGCTTTCATTTGGTTTCTCCCTCCCTCTACCCAGGCTGTGGCTTTAGGGCCAGTGCTGCCGACTTTAAAACTGGGAAACCAGGTTCCAGTTTCGGTGTTGGCACAACATCATGTGATTCTGGGCATATCCCTTAATGTCCCCATTCCTCAGCAATGAACGTCACCTCGTGTAATGAAGGAAAACTTGTTGGTGAAATAAAATAGTTGCCCAAGATCACAAAATTAAAGCGGTTAAGCCACGATTTATCCAGGTTTTCTAGTTTCACTTTGTACAAATCAGCCAGGAAATGACTAACTTTCTTTATTTTTAGGATTTTTGCAGTTTTTATATAGCGTGAACTCGGCCCAAAAGCAAAACTGGAGTGCTTTATATGAGCACCAGTTACATTATTGTGTATGGAAGCACTTTCAACTATTGAGTTCAGAATACCAGTTGTACAAAAACCTTTTGTGCTTGATTTAATAGACTATAATGTTGCTCTGCTATAATATGGGCCACATACAGGTTTTACATGACAATTGTCTTACCTCTTAGTGCACTACTGGTTTGTTTAAAAACGATTGCTTTTAGTAAGTACTTCTCAGTGCAGTGCTATGATGTGACGTATTATTAACCTCAAATTTTCACATGTTATAGAAGTACACATTTTTGAATAGTGAAGCGCTTTATCTTGTTTTACGTGATGCTTGTTGTGTGACTTGCATAGCAAACATTTTCAGGGCTCGGCTCGTGCTCAGCTATCTGAGCCAGACCCTTGGCTCGGCTCTCCCTGCAAGTGTATTGGCTTGCCATCCTCTATATCCTTATAATGTACGACATATGGTACTTTATTCCAGAGCAGAATAAGGAAAAGCTACGTTTTGTTTTCATTTTTTAACATGCAGCTTTAATTATGCCTGTGACCTGCCTTTCCCCTTGACTGTTGGCTCTGGCAGCAGGCATTGTAATATTAGAACTCAACTGTGGTCACATCACCCCCATCCTTATGGAACTCCATTGGCTGCTCTTGCTGGCCGGGACCATCTTTAAAACCATTTGCATCATTTACAAAACTATCACGACCAGCAACCCCCTTTATCTTGTAGACAAGCTCACCATTGCTGGTGGATCTCGGTGCGCCCGCGGCTACGACACCACCAGATTGCAGACTAAGAAGTGTAAAAAAGAAAAAAAAAAAGACAGCATTGGCTTTTCCATCAATGTACCCAGGAGCTGGAACAACATCCCCATATACATCAGGACCGCCCAGCTCTGCTCAAATTTAGGAAGAGTTGAAGGCTCACCTCTTTCAAGAACACTAATTCTGAGTGCATTAACCAACCACAGCCGAGCTTCCTCTCCTCTTACTTCTTGACTTTATGCTTGTCCTTGACCATGTACAGGGTTTCCCTGCCTTTTGGCTAGGTTTGCACTATAGAAATACCATATACATACATTCAAACTGTAATGAGTTATTACAGTTGAGTGGCTATGTTGTTTTATTATTATCACAAGACGCCTGTAATAAGGAAATTAGAGATGGTCTTTTATACAGGGATGGCAGGCTCCTATGTATTTTAAGGTGATCATGCAAGCCTAAACACACTTCTAGTAACTGGCTGAAATACAGTGATTGCTTGAAGGTCACTTTCGACATGTGAGTCCATTTGGCGCAACTGCATTAGTTCTGACGTGAGTGTTAACTGTGCAGCCTCTAGGTACAGTGGTGGTGCAGTTTTGTTGCTGTGTAATTTGGTTGCAACGTACTGAGGTCCTACCTATAAACGTGTTGATGCAACCTGGCGCTAGTTGATTTGCTGGACTGCACATGCAGTGAAAAGAGCTTGTGCCAGTTGCAGAAGCTTTGCCGATCTCTCTCCTGCCATCTCCTGCTTGACACTGGAGTCGAAAGCTGCTCTGTATCACCTCGTGGGAACTGTGTGATTGAGTGGTCTTAAGCCACAGTAGTGGTGATCCTCCAGTGCTGCACATCTTTCTACTGCAGACTTGGAGGATCTTGAGGTTCATAGTGTCAAACACTACAAGGAGAGTAAGGACCAAGCATTGCCCTGAGCCTTTTTAGGTCTTTTATGATCATTTTCATAGTGGTCGATTTTGATGCTGCACCAAACGCCAAACTACTGCTCTAATTACTGAAGGTGGAGTTGACTTATCATATTTCCTCAGAGTTGGACGAATATCTGTGTTTAAAGAATCTTCTCCAGTGATGTAAGGAAGGAGCTCAGCCATAGGCTGGACATGGCTTCTGTGGCTGCATTGACTTTCCTCAACAAGGGGGGACTAAGCGGTTCTTGAGATTATCGGGTTTTGCATGAAGCTTGGCTTTCAGTTACAAGCTTGGCTGTGAAAGGTGTCAGGACAGACGTGGCCTTTCGAAGATTTGTATATCGCAGATTTTAGAAGGAGAAACATGGTTTCATCAAATTGAAAGTCTTGTTAATTGCGTCTGAGACTATTGTTAACTTGCAGAACGAGGAGGCACAGCGGATGTTGTCACATCTGCACTGGTTCGAGAACACCAGAGGGTTGCAAAAGCAGTGTGTGGTATGGTAATTTGGTCAAAGTAGTATGCCAGTTTTTGACCGCAGATCTATTGAGCAGCAGCAGTAGAATGCACTGACGAAGCTGGTGTTTTCCAGTAGCTTTTGAAAAATGCTTTTGAGAAGTCCTCAGTGTGCGACTGCAAGTGCAGAGGGATCTGTCGTACTCTCCTTAGGTCGAGTTGGAACTGGGAAGGCTAAACATGGACCAGTATTGGAGACTGAAGGAAAATGGGCAGAGTGGTTAAGCTTATCATTAACTGCTGTCATTCATATCAGTGTATTTATCCATTTGAATTCAAGTACAGTAGTGATTATAGGGTTGTATAGAATGGTATTAGCTTCACAAAAATGTTCGCAACTCAATAACTTACTGTGCTATAAAACAATATAGCATAACTGGTGTATAAAACAAGTAACAACACACCAATGAGCTTTACTCTGTAATAAATCCAAGAATAACGGCAGAAAATCATATTAACTTGTTGGCTGTCGCAAACAGTTTTCAGAAGTGTTAAATGTTGTTTGAGAGCCACTTAGATAATTACATCCTTTTTATGTCGAGCCTGGGCAGTGCATGCGCTGCTCTGCAAGGCATGATGTATTCAGGAAGGGACTTGAAGCTCCGCCCATCTTTTCAATTAGTTCCTGTTACTGTTGTTTCTAAATGGTTGCTTCTGATTCGTTAATAGGCTTCTTAGTCCCTCCTTAGTAACGCCTTGTCTGCATTTGTAACCTCTGATGAGGATTGGACTTTTTACTTGTGGTGTTACACAGTATGTTTATTTAGTCTGTGAGCACTATTTTCTTTAATTATTTAGTCCTACTGCAAACACGTCATGCTTTCCTGGGCGAGGCACCTTCGGGTTCGAGAACGGCAGCCGCTCATTTCTTTTGTTATGGGCGACTGCCGAAATTAACACTGATCGCAGCCCCTCATCTCTGTCCCGCCCATGTTGTTCCTGCTTACATTTCAAGTGCTTTACTTAATTGTGTTTTTAACAGCAGTCCGCGGGGCCCCGGAGGGTTCCGAACATGCTACAATGCTGGGCTCATTATCTCCCCACCCCGTCCCAGCATAAATGTGGCAGCCGTCTGCTTTTGCTTGGTTCTGCATACCAGCGCGGCAGCTGCCCCTCCCCCCTCCCCCCCCCCGGTATTTGAAAGCACTGTGAAAGTTAGGAGAAAAGAAAACTATAATTATGCACTGCTGTAATTAAGACGTTCACTTCTAATGACTTAGGGCCAGATTACGATCTTGTTAGGAAGGCCTCCTGACAGGTACCGGAACGTGCGAATCCGATTCAGCACCCATGTTTCCGTCCGAGTCGTCACCCGCTCTGAACGACCAAGTGCGATGCGAAGATCTCGTCCGCGTCGACCGAATCGTTTCCGGAACCCAATCCTGTCCAACCGACTCGTTCGCAGACTAATCGTGTCGTGCAATGAAGCCGGATTCCGACCGAGCGAGTACGATGCACGATTCGGTCAGCTGTATCGCCTCGGTCTCAGTGAGACGAAACATCTGTTGGATTCGGACTTTGGGGGGCCGTAGCAGGCCCCCCCTTCACCCAGAGTCCTTCGAATCAGTCACGGGGGTGCCCATGGGTCCCCCCAATCCATGCATGCACAGTGTGGCGGGCAACATGGGGTGCCCGCCACAGGGTGTACGCTTTTCCCCACCCACCCCTTTTTGCTATGGGAGCCTATGTACGCTTCTTTACACGGGCTCCCATAGAGTTCAATAGGAGTCCAAACAAACCGAATCCGTCAGCATACGGCTGCATCGTACTCGTTCTGTCGGACTCGCACAGCGCGATTCGCTTGGAAAGCCCTCCCGATCAGAGTCGTACGGAGGGCTCTCCTAGCGGGATCGTAATCTGGCCCTTAATTGTAGCAGTGCATAACAATAGTTTTATTTTCTTCTAACTTTCACTGGTTTCATGGTCATGACAACATCGCAGGCTGCATGGGGCGCAGATCCAACATTTGCAATGCAATAGGTCTCGCATTTGCGAGAGTTTAAGCTATTGGCATTGTAAATAACAATGCCTTTAACTTTATCTGTTCTAAAAAACAACACATAAAAAAGGCATTGTCATTTACAATGCCAATAGCTGAAACCCTTGCAAATGCGAGACCTATTGCGTTGCAAATGCTTGTTTGTTCTTTACTAGGCAAGTGATACTGGGCATTTTGTTGTATCCCATGAACCAATCAAGTTTATGACTAGAAATTCACCTACAGTACCTGCATATTTAAAATAAATGAACATCACCCCATCATATTTAAAATCATTAGAATATAAGTGCTTGTTCATTTTAGCCAGCATAATTATTCCACAGCAATTTTGCATTCCTGTGCAGTGGGCCCTCCTACATAATGTTCAGGCGTCTCAGTTGTGCACCCAAGGCCTCTACAGGTGCAGTTTTTTTTTTTATCATATCAGACAACCGAGTGCTTAAAAACACTTTATTTGTTCAAAACACTATTTAAAAAAAAAGGTTACATTTTCTTGGAGAGTGGATATTATTAAAAATGTTTTGCTTTTGGATAGGATCTAGTTAATGTAGCTTTTTAACATGCAAGTGCAGCTGAAGTGTGCTAATTCAAAGATGAGTCGGGTCCAAATTTAGATTTGAATTAAGTTTGCATGAGCTTAAGTACATTAATCTGCAATTACTACTAAAGAGGCATGTAATGTTAAGTTACAGTAGTTTTAGATTTAGTTCCAGTTTGAATAACTTACTTTTTTCGCCTAACGTAGTCTTTATGGTAGAAGTTAGGAATTTATGACAAAAAATAAATAAAGCGAGCAGTGCTCAATCTCTGTACCATATTTGTGCATCTATCAGTTATACTTCTCTCTATTGGAGTGAAGGTCATCTACTGTTTCTTTACTGTCGGGTGCAAAGTCGATTTTAGGTCCCTAGGCTTTAAAGGAAGGCAGAATGAAAATACTATCTCCATGCGCCCAGTGGGAATGAAATAGTATAGGTGTGCCGTGCTCTGTCTTGGACCTTTTCTATAGATATAAAATGAAAATTAGCTCTAGAAAAAAATGCTTTTTTCACTATGAAGTTGTGCTTGGAACTAATGTAGATCTATTGACCCAAGATGCTTTAGATTTTCCATGTGAATACGTTCTTCATCCTTCCAAATGTGTTTTTTCCAAACAATTCAGCAAAACGTTCTCTAGAGAGGTCTCTGTCATTTCTTTGCTGGGTCTACTGCTTTAAAAAAAACAACAAAACAGGACAATCTTTTTTGTTTTTTACACCTGTTGCTAGAAGAAAGTTTTTTACTGAGCAAACGGACTGACTGCGGAATATTGGAAACTGTTTTATAGAAGGCCAAATGCCTACTGTCCAGGAGTCCACTTTGCACTAGGTAGTAACCCGTGTGGATCTCATTCCCTTCCTGTTTTCCAAGATATGCAAGGTACTTTTACATAGATCAGTTTATATTTTCTTGGAACCATTACTGATGCTTAATGGGTGAAGTTGCTGATTCACCCTCCCTCACTAGTGAAAAAATCCAGTATCAGAAATCTCTAATCACCTGTGGGTTCACAGATTTCACTGCCTTCCTCTCCCATCTGATGTTTGTCTTCTCCAAATTGTTGTCAAGATGGCAAATTTCGACTGAGTTTTAATACCCTCTGATGTGAAATGCGACATTTTGAATGGCAGTTACTGATAACGAGGAGATACTGTTTGGAGAGTTTTTTTTAACATATACCAACTTAATAAAGCACTTTAGTAGGACCACGGTTGCGCATAAATCAGATTAAACCACCTGAAGGATTTTCTATGAAGCAGGAGAATTGATTAACATAAGTATGCCGTTTTTGGAAGACACCTCCTGGGCAATCATTGATACAGGTTAGTAACCTGTTTTTCAGTATATGTCGCCTTGTGAGCATATACGGATATAGATTATAGTTCTGTCTTTATTGCCTCTGGCAGCAGGTTTTGCAAACTTTGATTTCTTGTTTGATTGATTTTCTGTTTTTTGTCGTTCTTTTCACTTTAGGTTCTCTCAGTTACCCTAAGTGATGCGTCTACAACAGCTCCTGCGTCAGGCAGGGGAGTTTAGGGAAACATTTAACTTTGCAGGCCGGGACATGGCACACTGGTTCCCAGGACATATGTCGAGAGGTAAGTGAGAGATTGCCTTTTGTACTATGTTAACAGCAAATGTTTTGTATTGTATAGGAAAAAAATCAAGGTCCTGTGGTAGTGGGGGCTTTTAAGGAGCCACCTGCATTAGTGTCGTACATATGCGTGGAGGTCTTTGTGAGAGAGACACCTAAAAGTAATCGGCAGACAATGTCCTAGACATTCAAGAGCATCCTCTAAGTATCAGGGGAAATGTATTTGATTCTGTTTGCATGACACCAGGGTAGCAGCAGCAAATCCTCACTTTAAAATCACTACCTGGTCAGGTAAGACATGTAGGGCTTTTGCAAAATAATTTCATACTGAACTCGGTCCATCAATCTCCAGCCTGAGTAAGCTTGTCCAAAACTATTACAGAAATCTTTTGAACATAGCCAGCCTCCTTCCCCCATAAATCATGTAGTGAAAGACAGCAAAGCTGTTTGCTACATGGCGCACTGCTACATAACTAGAGAAAAATGCACTGAGGCCGAAGGAGACCCTGCTGAAAGTCTCAAGTGCCATCACAGTTTAGTGTCGTCAGTACAGCTCAAATGACAAACTTCAAAATAAAATAATGGTAACTTTCGACATGCAGTTGATCACCATAGATTGTTTTCAAACTACTCACAAATGTCAGCAAGGGATCTAGTAAATCAGGTCGCAGATCATCATCTGCTCCTGAACTCCCCTACAATTTCTGAGAAGAGTTGCATCGAATTTGCCTCCTCCTTCCTTGGCAACATCATATAACTTAGAAAACATTAATGTTTTCACGTGAAGCTGTCAGTTTGAACTAGTTTTTCTTTGTTCCACAGTCCTCTAAAGCACAAGGCCAACTCATAAAACAAACATTGAGAAAGCCAATAGGTGCAGCTGTTTAAAGTTGAGTGGCGACCTTTTGTCTTTGCCAGCACTAGTTACCAATGCCATTGGCTTTTGCCGGAAGGCAAAATGGTTGCCAGTGCATGATGATGCATGTGCCTGCATGCCGGCAAGATTAGAATGGGATTCTTTACTTTAAGAAATAAAAATTCCATGATGGCTGCCATCTTGGAATGGTAAATTAAAAATGGCAAAATGGTGATCGGTGCATGACTATATGTGCGCATGGATTGCCATCTTAGAATGTTTTTTCTGATACAAACAAGGCATTGAGTAACTGCTTCCATGTCTGAACATGCATAGTCACTCACCGGTGGCCATATTGCCAATTTTAATCTACCGTAATAAGATGGCCAACTGCCATTTTATAAAAGTAAATTAAAAACAAGAAAAAGATGCTGGAGCCACAAAAACAGAAGCAAGCAGCCTGAAATCACTTTGCTACTGCTGGGTCCTTATATAAAAGAAAAATGTGAAAAATAAATAAAACCAGCCAGTGGTCCAGGGAGAGGCAGAGAAGTAACGGAAAAGCTTGGAAGAAAAGAAGAAGCACAACTTAGAGAACATGGCAGAGGGATATGAGGGGTAACAGCTGGATGAAGGAGGAACAAGCAATGACATGCACTCCCATGAAACATTAAAACAAATTAAATAAATAGTTCCTTGATGTAAGCAATGGAAGGATACAACTCATCCAGTCAGAAACTAGACTGAGGAGGAACGCCATAGAATCAGGAGCATGGAACATAGATAGACAAGAAAGCCATCTAATCATGATCAAGGGCTGTCTCAAAGCCCACCTTTTAGTGATTACCTAGACCCGAAAGATTGTGTGGGCATTCATGTGAAGCTTCTCAATTTTTTGTTTTGCCTTTAGATTTTTATAATAGTAAATCAACACAATGCTTTGCATGATTTTACATCACAAGACTGTTGTGCTAATCTTTAGTAAGTAACCCCAAATGTATCGTATTTTATTCAGTAGGTCTTTGATAACACCGAGCTGGAGCTTACTGTAGGGAAGAGCTAAAAATAAAAGCAGCCACATGTTTCCAGTGAAATTGACATTTTTACTAGTGGTTTCAGATAAAAAATGTGCACTTTCAGACACTGGTAGTTGTATTGTTGGTAAATGTTTGGAGAGCAGCCTAAGAGACTGGTTAGAATGAAAAACCAAATGTGTTTACAATGATGCACACACTTCTAATTGTAGCTTAGTGTAAATAAAGAAACAAATTAGATTTCGCAGCCACTGCTGCATGTATTGTTAGTATGATACATAAATAGATAGATATGTTACTTATGTTGTATTTAATGGGACTATAAAATAATGCTTCTTGATTGTGCTGTAGTGCAAGAATTGAGTTCCAAGTTAGTGGTTTTATAAATGTTGGCACTATAAATGTAAATAGTGTAAAATAGGAAGATCAATAGAAAGTGAGGCAGCTACATGGGATGAAAGGCTAGCAGACTGCACTACCATTTGGCAGACGTCCCAACTGTTTAGCAGACAAGGAGGCTGATTGAGTGGCAGGCAGGCTGACTAAATGCCTGCCAGACGGGCTACCTGACTTCTGGCAGGAGGGCAGGCTGCATAGCAGACGGGCAGGCTGTCTTACTTGCTGTTAGAAGGGCAGGCTGCCTTACTGCCCGGTGGACGTGCAGGCTGCCTTGCTGCCCGGCGGACGTGCAGGCTGCCTTGCTGCCCGGCGGACGTGCAGGCTGCCTTGCTGCCCGGCGGACGTGCAGGCTGCCTTGCTGCCCGGCGGACGTGCAGGCTGCCTTGCTGCCCGGCGGACAGGCAGGCTGCCTTGCTGCCTGGCGGACGAGCAGTCTGCCTGGCGGACGACCAGTCTGCCTGACTGCCTGGTGGACGACCAGTCTGCCTGACTGCCTGGCGGACGACCAGTCTGCCTGACTGCCTGGCGGACGAGCAGTCTGCCTGACTGGCGGACGAGCAGTCTGCCTGGCGGACGAGCAGGCTGCCTGACTGCCTGGCGGACGAGCAGGCTGCCTGGCGGACGAGCAGGCTGCCTGACTGCCTGGCGGTCGAGCAGGCTGCCTGACTGCCTGGCGGTCGAGCAGGCTGCCTGACTGCCTGGCGGTCGAGCAGGCTGCCTGACTGCCTGGCGGTCGAGCAGGCTGCCTGACTGCCTGGCGGTCGAGCAGGCTGCCTGACTGCCGGGCGGTCGAGCAGGCTGCCTGACTGCCTGGCGGACGAGCAGGCTGCCTGACTGCCTGGCGGACGAGCAGGCTGCCTGACTGCCTGGCGGACGAGCAGGCTGCCTGACTGCCTGGCGGACGAGCAGGCTGCCTGACTGCCTGGCGGACGAGCAGGCTGCCTGACTGCCTGGCGGACGAGCAGGCTGCCTGACTGCCTGGCGGACGAGCAGGCTGCCTGACTGCCTGGCGGACGAGCAGGCTGCCTGACTGCCTGGCGGACGAGCAGGCTGCCTGACTGCCTGGCGGTCGAGCAGGCTGCCTGACTGCCTGGCGGTCGAGCAGGCTGCCTGACTGCCTGGCGGTCGAGCAGGCTGCCTGACTGCCTGGCGGTCGAGCAGGCTGCCTGACTGCCTGGCGGTCGAGCAGGCTGCCTGACTGCCTGGCGGTCGAGCAGGCTGCCTGACTGCCTGGCCGACGAGCAGGCTGCCTGGCATACATGCAGGCTGTCTGACTGCCAGGCATAAGAGCGGGCTGCCTGGCAGACAGGTGGGCTGCCTGGCAGACAGGTGGGCTGCCTGGCAGACAGGTGGGCTGCCTGGCAGACAGGTGGGCTGCCTGACTGCCTGGCAGACAGACATCCTGGCAGGCAGACTGACCGATGGACAGAAAGGCAGACTGAATGGTAGCTAAGCAGGCTGACTAACTTGACTGGCATATATGCAGACACTGGCAGATAGACAGGGAGATTGACATATAGGCAGGGCGACAGAAATGTAGCTAAAGAGATACATAAGAAGACAGGCAAGCAAACAGAAAGATGGGCAGGCAAAATGACAGAAAAACAGATGGCCAGACTGGTCGACACATAGATAGATAGATCCTTAGATAGATGGACACACAGATAACGCAGAGAGATGGATAGTGAAAAAATCTGCCTTTACTGGCACTGCTAGATTTATGGTCAGTATTTGTTGGAAGAGCAAGATCAGGGGCCAGCTGGAATGATCAAGTAAACACAGGTATGGTGGCCTGCTGGGCTCAGCAGACCACCATGTCTGGGACTACTTTTAAATAAAGCAGTTTAAAAAAAAAAAAATGCAGCCCGTTTTCCTTAAAGGAAAACAAGATGCATTTAAAAAGGAAAAAAAACCGTTTTCGTTTCATTTTTTAAGGGCAGGCAGTGGTCCCTGGGACCACTGCCTGCCCTTAAAAATTATTTTCCCCTGCATTTGCAAGGGGAAGGGGTCCCCTGGGGACCCCTTCCCTTTTGCGACCCCATTACCACCCTCTTGAAGAGGGTGGTAATTTGCAAGTGTTTTACGACCGCAATTGCGGTTGCAAAACATTCGTACATGAGGTTGCGCTCGCTATTAGGAAAGGAACGCCCCTTCGTAATAGCGACTCTCAATTCCAAAATAGCGAGTCGCAAATAAATTGCGACTCGCTATTTTGGAATGGTACATACCCCTACTGGTTTTTGCATGCGCAAACGGGTTCGCAAACCCGTTTGCGCATGCAAAAACCGTCGTACATCTGGCCCAGAGATTCTTAAAAAGGGGAATGAGTGATTTAACAACTAAAAATCAACTTCTACAGCTTCAAAACCAAATACTTAAGAACCGGTATTCCCAAGATGGTGACCCTTTTTGCAAATTCTCTGAAAATTCCTTCAGTGACATGATAATGAGCTCATGAAATATTTTTAATTCCACCTCTATAAAGGCTCTCCTGCCTGACTGTTGACCAAAGGAACATTTTCAGTCTGCTCATTGGGATGTAGCAATATATGTTTGTTTGATGCTGCACACATGTACAGGTCTCAGATTATTGAGCATTGTGGGTTAACTCACCGGATTTCGGGATGTGTGACTGGCAAGTCATGGATTTAATTCCTAACGCATCTTCCATTGTTTCAATAAGTGAGTGCCTCCATTGACAATGTTACTGCCTGTTAATTACTGTGCCAGGAATCTTTTCTATCCTAAATCAAAATAAGATAGTTGTTAGCACCTCACGTTGAGCAGTTCGCATATGAGATGATTGAGCTACATCCATGCATGAAGTCACCAGGCCTAAACAACTGGCACCAAAGGGAGTTGCCTTAAAACAACTTTGCAAGGAATAGTGATCTAGCATGCAAAGACTACAAGTATTCCTTCAAGATTTAGAACACATATGATGTGTGGCTAATGAGCAATTCTTGGAAGAGGTCACTCCAACAGAAACAGTCATCATGCCTAGCGTATGTTATGATAAAAAATCCTGCGAGGGCAATGTGAATTATAAAATGCAATATTTGTTATGAATTTCTCCAAAAGTCTTTTGAGAAGAATGCTGATATGCTCTATAATAATTGTTCCAAAATGGCTGTACTAATTATAACAATTAGCCTCATCTGGGTAGAGAAAGGGACAGCCTTGAATGGGACACAAAAGACACCAGGCAGAGACCATAAGGCTACTAGTTTATAATTTTTACACTGGAACAAGCAGTGCACAAAGTAGTGTTCTTTGTGAAGTGCTTTTCCATTGGCAACCTATCATGCATAATATCTGAGCTAAACTGCTTTTCACAGACCCATAACAACAGAATAAGGTTTCTTATGCATTTTGCTGCTAAACTCCGCTAAATTAAATGGGAAAGACGCAGGGATGCAATGCTTACACAAGAGGAGTGCTGCTATACTGCCTCTGCATAGACACCATCCTTGAGAAAAACTACACAAGGCATTCGTTAAAGCAAATTTTACATCTGATTTACAATGCACTGTGAAAAACTGAACATAGGAGTGTTTGATTTAGATGGAAGATGTATACTGTGGTTAGACCTAACTTATATGTGCAGGCTTCACTTATCTGAGCTATCTCTGAGTCTACCTATAGACAAGACACCTGAACTATCCCTCAGGTGACAATCCTCCATCACCAAAGGACAAGAGCTACAACCCATCATTTCTGCTAGATTTCTTCAAAAATTGCCACCAGCCCTGCATTTAGTGCCTGAAGGCACCCACTAAATAGATTGAAAATCTATACATTCAAGATATGAGTTGACTTGAGGTGTTACCTATACATGGTAATGAACGCCCTTAGGCATCGTGCCACGTGACTGACTAACAACATCAGAAAATATATGAAGATAATGTAAAATTTCCTAACTGTTGTGAAGGAAAGTTTCAATTTTATTAAGGACACAGAGTTGAGGATTGTGTTCAACTTTCTTCATTTATTCAGCTCAACAGCTTTAATACCAACAAGCAACATCAGAGCGAAGGACTACAAAACCCATGAGTTGAAGCCAGGAACAAAGTCCACCAATCATATGCCTTGATCGCCACAAAAGAAAATCCCCCAAGGAACAGCAATTCCTCTTCCTTCGTGTGAAAGTTCCCTCTGCAAATAGTTTGTCACTGACATTCCTGTTTTTGTTCTGAACCTATGAAACCAAGATATGGAAATCACTACTCCATTAACTGAACCGTATGGTACAATAGAACAGCATTACGTTCAATGCTATATAAACCAGCAAACAATAGAAATGTCCTAAACAATTGATCAGAGAATAACAATGTTTCAGTTGAACTGTAACAGGTAGACCAGTAAGGGGTATACTTATCCCAATGGAATAACTTACTCCAGTTGTATTATCGCCTCTGTGTCCTTAATAGAATTGAAACTTTCCTTCACGATAGCTAAGACATTTTCCATTCTAGGTCATGACCGGAGGCTTAGATTATGCTTGTTAAAAGATTACTGACTGCCATTGATTCCACCCCATCACTGGTTTGAAATAAAACAGTTTAAATGTGGATTTCGCTGACCAGTCAGCCGCCCTCAAGATGTCCTCCAGGCTACCCCAAGGGAAAAAGCCTTGGAGGCTATAGCCCCCCTTGCAGAGTGGGCATCAAAAACTGAGGTGCCAATTCCCCGCCTCTGTCAAAATCCAACAAGCCCATGTAGCGATCGTAGGGTAAGACACCGGTTTAAAGGGTTTCTGTAAAGAGATCAGTAAATGTCTAGTACTGGTGAGTATGATGTCCTCTGTCAACCCCTCATAAACCTTAATGTATCCGATGACACACAGTTTTGGATGGTCTGGGAAAGCTGGGGTAAGGAACTGTCCTAATATTGGTCTTAGTGTTCCAAGACACCATGAATATAACCCCCTCTGGAGTGAAAATTCTAGACGATATGTCTAAAACTCTCACATCTGTCACACGCTTACAAGAAATTAGGCACAGAAAAATTGTAAGCTTACCTGTCAATTCCTTTCTGAATAAAAATATATTATCCTATCAGGTTTCAAATAAGCATAGATTCTGGTTCACATACCAAAGTTGTGAATACTTGCACTCCGAGGGTTTGGACAATCTAATACCCCTGAGAAGATGGCAAACCAGTGGGTGCTCCCCCACGTGATCCCGTTGATCTGCTCATGGCCAATAGAGTACTGTATTAATAGTACGATAAGCCAACAATGATAACTGGGACTAGAAATCTAGAATATGTACTATATTTGTCCTAACAGGGTCCAAACTCTGTCCCAGACACCAATGGGGCCATCTACGTCAAGCAGAACCATATTGATTACAGGTGGAGTACGCCCATGCCTTCCCAATGAGTTCTGAAGCCTGTTCCGAAAGGCCTGGGGCGCTCAGTGTCTCTTTTAGCCATCCAAGCCATTAGACTGACCGATCCGCTCACAACCAGTCGGTGCCAGTTGCCTCTTGTATCTGTCAGTAAGATCGGAAAATCTATAGAAAGTTCCAGAAGAGCTGGAAACCGCGCTTGAGATCTCCAAACCAGCATAACTAGGTTTAGGGATGTCTTCTGTCATCTGACCTACACCGTCAACCTGGCTATCATGTAGAAGGAGAAAAAGCATAGCCCTAGAATTGACTCCACTCCTGGGAGTCTGTCGCCAGTGCCAGCGGTTTCAGCCTCCAACTGAAAAACGGTGGTAACTGGTGAGCGAGGCAAGATGCTAATAAGTCCACCTGACGGGGACCCTACTTGGTCATGATCATCTAGAACATGGTCAGGTCTAGCTTCCATGCACTGGAATCTTTGAGCTGTCTGGAATGCCAATCCTTGATGTTGTTGAACTTCCTTGGCAGTTCTTCTACTGTGACTAAGATCTTTCTGTGCAGACAGAAGTGCCAAAGTTCCTTGGCAAAATCTGCAAAGGTCTTCTAGCTTGTGCCGTCATGTCGATTGATATATCGAACTGCGGAAATGTTGTTCATTTGTAAGAGAATGGAACAGGACACATTGTCCCTTGAGAGAGACTGCACGGCAAAGGATTCTGCGAGCAATTCTAAGCAGTTGATGTGCAGCAGTCTTTCCTGCTGTGACCACTGTCCTGCGATGGTAATCTCTCCGCAATGAGCCCCCAACCAGATAGGCTGGCATCTGACTTGATGACCATGTCTGGCACTGATCTGAAAATGACCCTGCTGTTCCAAGCCATCCTGTGGTCTAACTACCATTGGAGCTCCGACTTGGCTTCCTCTGAGAGCGGGAACCTTTGCCACATAGTAAAGGCACCGTTTGCAGGTGTGTCGCCTTGAGACGCTGAAGGGTCTGGTAATGTAGAGGCCTGCTATTGGGTTCAGGGGCAATAATGGTGTTTAAACTTGCAACTGGAACTTGGAAAGAAAACTTTGTTAAGGTATTAAATTGTGTAAATCTGCATGCACTTTCCCCTTTGGATACACCAGGCTTGGAAACGCCAGGGCCTGAGAGAACAAAAACATAGTAAACGGTCCACTGCGAAATGTGCACTGAATAAAGCAGATCCAGCATGCTAACGCGTAGTCCAATGGGAGTGAAAGACCAAAGAAACCCAATTAAACCATGTAAATCTTAGGGCATGCCATTCGTTCTCTGTCCATGCTCGGATAAGGGATGAACGAGACGAGTGTCTCTGCACCTACAGTGCCCCCAAAGGCACCAACAGGGAAATAAGTGATACGGAAGCAAGGAGAGACTGCCCGTCTGCATGGTTTTGTTTCGCTGGCTACGCTCATGGCCGACCGTGCGGCAGTAAACAGCAGCAGAGTATCCATGAGGCGATGCAGGTTTGAACGCTTGGCTGTGCTCAGATAAGTGCCAGAGCACCCTCTGAGGCCAGGGAAGGAGCGGGTTGGACCTGATACTAGTCAGGTAGCATTTCCCTGAACTTTTTTGCTTTTTCCGCCTGGGTTTTGCTGATTCTCTTATGTGGCCTCGGGGATCTGGGCGCTTTCCTACTGTAAAGACAGTGCAAAAGTGCATGCGCCCTTCCTATCCGCGTTGAGAAGTGGCGCTGATTCAGTGTTCTGAAACATGGGCCGATCTGTCATTACAGACCAGTGGGTGCGACTGGCATCTATTGTGAGTAAACCCATGAGCAGCTTGCCATTGTAGGCCACTGTAAGTGCACACCCGCACCTATGGTGCCCGTGATTGCTTGTGCCACTGGCCAATGCAGGCTTGTGCGTGCCCTCAGACTAGCGTATTAGTTAAATCAGTGTCCAGTCTGCTGTGCAGACTCAGGCGGGCGCACTTACCCCTGGTGCTCGGAACTATGTGTCCCACCTGCTATCGCAGGTCGGTGTGTGCATTAGCGCACGCGAGCCCAGGTAGTGAGGAATACCTAGGTGTGTTTCACTACCTACGAGGCCTGCTCTTCCCATAGGGTAACATGGGAAAGTGGTTGACATTACTTCAGACTGCAATAGTGGATTACAGTGGAGCAGCCTCATGATGTTTCATATCAGTGGATTTGTAGTGCCAAATCCTTTCGATTGGTAAAGGGGGTTTTGGCATAACTCGCTTAGAAATGCCACTTACACAGTATGGACCTTTCTATGCTCCAAGAGTCTCTGGGACCGTAGTGCCTGGCTCCAGTGGACACCAGGGGGAGCATTCCCCAAGCGACATCCATAAACCAGGGGCATCGCACGGAACCGCAGACCTCTGCCATTTGAGGGCCGAATGGAATAGACTGAAGATGGAGGTTTTGACACTTAGCCTCTAGGGGCCGAATCATTGTCCCACTAAAGTTAAGATCTGCATTCCATGGTGGCGTGGCTAGCGAGCCAAGATGGCGGACGCACCTTAGAACGGCTCCGCATCCCACCCCTATTATCTTGCATAATCCTCCATAAATGCTAATGATTTAACCGCCATTGAGAGCGAGGATACTCCCGACAACCTGTGCCTCAATGTGTGGTGTGTGGCGCTGCTGTAGGGGAACCATCTGCAGGGAAACAGGTGGGTGGCCGCAGCCGGCGCGGAGCTGAGAGCACGCCAGCGCCTCACACGGCAACTGAGGCTGGAACTAACGGACATGGACTGCATGGTAAAGAGGTGGAAGCAGACCCGTGGTCGACGCTGGCCGCTGCGGCTTACATGTGGAAAAAGAGTGGTGCAACAAGGCCGGACTGGGGTCAGAACGAGTGTGGTGCGGCAGCATATGCGTTCAGGCCTGAAGGGCCAGCCTAGACGCTGAAGGAGTAGGAGAAGGCCAGGGGCCAGAACGGACCTAGGCCCATTGGGAGACTGCGCTGAGTGGTGGAGAAGAGGAAGCACCTGAGTCGGGGTCACCAGCACGCTGATCTGTTGCAGTTGTATGAAACAGACTCCATCCCCCAACAGCCGCTCAGAACACCCAGGAGTAGAAAACGATGGCGGCCATTTCGATTGCGGCCCACGTGGGACTGATCGGGCTGGGCGGAACGAAACGGCAACTGGCTGCTCGTTGGAAACGACAATGTCTCTGTGGATTGAAGGTTAGCCCGGGAGATTGAAACAAGGCCCACGCGCCTGCAGAGTTGTTCAGGACAAGAGGCGCTGGGTGGTGTCCGGAGGCCTTTCGGGCCTAGGCCCACGTGTTACACATAATTGAAGGCCCCAGCCGGGGGGCACTGTGAGGGGTGAGATGGAAGGTGAGCCAAGAATCAGCGGGCACCCAGGGTACACTCTTCCTTGCAGTGACAGCTTTACAGTTGCTCACCGGTAGTGTCACACCAGCACGCCAACGCAGCCTTAGCCAACAGCCAACACACCAGTGCGGTAGGCGCAACCAGCGGGCAAGGAGAACTAGCCCTGGGCGAATGCCTCCAGAATTGGAATCGAGGGATATACGCAGCACTGCACAAGGTGGCAGCATATGATGGGTGAGCCTACTGGGTGGACGCCCGGAGGCCCCGATCACATTGATCCCGCCACAGAGCTAATAATAGTGCCTCCCCCACCCCTGGGGTACAGCCTAGGACTGAAATAGGAGGGCAGCGCAGGGTCTACCTTTGGGCGCAGAACCACCCACTACTCAACAAGGTGAGCTCACGCGAGTGGATTAAACAGGCAACGGAAACTGAACAACGCCATTCATTCCCAAGGCTACACGGGCTGGGCACGGGATGGAAACACAGTGCAAGGCAACCCCGACATACCTAACAATCCAGTACCTGCACATCATGGGGCGAGGCGGGCATCTTACGAAATAGTTTGCTGCCTCGCTCAGACACTACACTGCGATAACGTTGTCGCCCCTAAGGCGGCGCTGGGAGGAGGACCTGCACGTCCATTCACAGACACTGAGTGGGACGTTGTGCTAGAGAGCCCCATATGCATACCCAGAAACATACGCTTTAGACTGATAAACAATACTATGTAATGCAAAGAGCGTACCTCACGCCAGCCAAAATAAACAAATATTTTGCTTGCATGGATGTCACCTGCCCGCGCTGTCGCCTTGGGGTTGCGGACTTGCTGCACATGTTGTGGAACTGCCCGCGTATCCAAGGATACTGGAGAGCAGTAATCCACAACCTGAACCGCTGCACAGAGCGTACAAACCCTCTGGCGTGGGAGACCTGTATCCTTCACCTCTATCGCAGAAGCAAACACCAAAGGGTGACCTCCCGTTTTATGGACTTGGGAATGGTGGTAGCGAAGCGGCAGATCACGAAAAGGTGGAAATCCTCTGAAACCCCACAGATGCTGGCTGGCAATGCTCCCTGCAAATATAAGCTAACGCGGAAAGTGTTGCACTATGCCGGGAAGACACACTAGGCCTCCGTAAGATCCCAATCTCGACAAACTGGGACACGATCATGAACGATTTCCAGAACGAGCCCAATACTACTGCAGACAGACTAAACCACAATGGCACTGCTGAAGGCGGACAAGAGGGGGCGCGTAGCCCCTGATGCAGACATGGTTGGGGGCCGTTACAAGCAGCCACACTCGCGACACATTCATTACAGACTTCTTAGCGCGTGCTCCCCTGAATCAGACAGTAAGAAGCGGATGGGCCTGTTGAGGTTGCGATAGAGGGTTGCTCCAGTTAACATAAACCACCCCCTGTTTCTTTTTTCTTTGCCCCATTCATTACTGCCCACCTCCCAAGTTGGTAGACTAGTTCACGGTCACTAAGTCACGGGCACCTAGCTGGGACATTATGGGGGACCAGATCTCCGTGCATAGTAGCGGAGATGAAGGAGAGGGGCATGTGGAACCTTCATGTGTGCAAGTGATTACCATGTCCATAGTACTGCTATGCTCAGGTCGATGCTACACAACTGTAGATTCCAAGATGTATATCTAACAGAAGTAATTGCAACAGTATGTAATACGAACTGTGGATGTCTGCCTTGTTAATGTAAAAAATGAACAAAATGTAATAAAACAGATTTAAACAAAACAAATCTGCATTCCACGGCCCTATGGCAGACAGGCCTACAATTTAGGGGAAAGATCTGTAGTTCGAAGGGAAATCCCTGAACTACCTCGAACTTCAAAGACACATGACAGTATAACTACGGGCGCCATCCTTCAGCAAAAGGTGAGGTACCCTTGTGGGTATGTGGGACCGGAGAACCCGGACTGCGCGGTGCACATTGCTGGAGGACTCTGTTATGCACATGGAGGATAACTGTTCAGTTAGTGGCTGGCATGGGCCGAGGACCTGTTGAAGTGTGGCGCCCTGAAGTGTGCTCTCCAAGGGCCCGACCTCGGGCCTCCTGTTCTCCGGAGATCTCCGGGACATAAAAAATGTCCTGCGGGGGACCTACACCATCTACCTATGACATCTGGAGATCAGTCCCCTCTCATGTGCCCACCCTGGCTAATGAATATCCCAACTGGTAGCGTTGTGTGAGCATGGAACTAAGACTTGTGTCTGCAGATCAGATTGCCTAGTGCGGAGCCCCAGAAATCTTGCCTGCATCGAAGGTGTGTGGTTCCTGTACTGCGGGGACCCTGACACTTATAAGCATCTGGTTGGTGGTGAACGGATTTATCGGTTGCGTGACCAGGCGTGGTCTGTTTGGTTCATTGTTCCGCATCTCTCTCGTTTGACACGTCGACTGCATGCTCATTGAGTGCGGTGTACGATTCACAGGGTGCGACCCTCTGAGGTGAGAGTGTACCTGTAGTAGTGCCTTATTCTACCTCGTGGCTCTGCTGAACTTGCACCTGTGTGTGTGTGACCGGACCGGTCTGGTGCAACCTATTTGATCGGACGTTGTGCCTCATTTCCAGGTAGGTACAGAATTGCATTTCTTCGCTGTTTGTGACCGGAATTGCCTGATACAACCCATCTCAATGTGCACTGGTCACTGTGCCTCATTTCCAGGGAAGTGCGTAATTTGCAACTCCTCGTGTTTGAAATTTAAAGTGCCTGATGTGATTCATACCAACGCGCATTTGTTGCTGAGGCCGGATTGCCTGGGCATGATCCGGATCATAGTGTACCAATTGGGGCGCCTCATCCAATTAAGAGGCTCTCCTGTGTTACTCGCCATTCATCGGTTGTTCCCTTTTTGACCCTCATTGCGACTGGCACACTTCCCTCTCCATACCTGGTCCCTGCGGAAGACATCTTGGTGCCAGGTAGTAGCGATCGAGATTGACTGGGTTGAAGGAACGTTTCCGAGACAGTTCGGAAGTGGGTCTAGAGACTGTCTTACTCCTTTGTGTTTAGAGACATGTGGGTGATCTTCCTGAGTGGCTGCTAAACTCTCCCTTGTCTACGTCTACCTTCTAATAAAGACTGGTACATACCCCACCTGCTTCCTGAGGACCCAGACTAAGTGTAACTTCGGCCGCGTGCGGCCCAGTGTCCAGGAAGCGGGGTTGGTTATTTTCCATCTGAGGGTATAGGACTATCTGGGTCAACTAGAGGGTGGAGGGAGGATTGGGCAATGGGGTTTGAACCATTGACCTGTTAGGTACCAGTGGCACTGCTTTAGTGTGCTGAGTGCCTATGTGTCTAAGAGCGTTCCGTACAGACTGGCTGATACTTGTCGCACTGCATAGCGGTGTGGAGGGAGTGATCGTGTGCGGATCGCCCGTCATTTACGACACTGGCCGATGGTGCCGCTTCATACGTTTATTGTATGCCAAAAGCACAATACATTTGATATTGGGTTTTTCCACTTGGCTCCGGCCCGTGGTGCTGCTAAAATGTGTTCTATTTTCGTGTATGTACATAATTTTGATATTGTGCACCGCATAAAGGTGCTGCCTCTCAATTGGGGGGGGAGGGGTTAGATTAGGAATTGTCCACAGTGTGCATACTATTGATATAACAATGCAAGTGGGCCTAGTATTGCTAGTAATATTTCCGTATGTGTTTTATGGCCAAAAGTATATGACTTTCATGTTATAATAACTGAATGTGTGTTGAATATAAACATTTTTTACATACATCCTGTGTGAAGTCTATTTTGTGATGCTCAGTGTATTTATTGCATGTGGCTGCTGTGTCTTTGCTTTACACATTGCCTCTGATATAAGCCTGACTGCTCTGTGCCAATCTACCCAAGGGAGGGCACGGTTTGTACATTGAGTGTAATCACCTGCCCTTGACGAGAGCGGTAGGTTCTGCCTGGCTGGGGCCATCCCTTCCGCCTACCAGACACTGCCCGTTCCAACAGACTGTCAAAGTTCTCGAGTCTCACAACACAAAACAACCCGAGCCTGTAAGAAAGGGTAATAAGTCAATATCAAATAACATACAAAACGGCCATAACTATATTAAAAAAATCAGTACAAGCATATCGTTATAAGAGCATTCCCAAGGAAAAGCGCTTCTCTGGCTGCTGAGCAGTGCAGAAAGAGGAAGTGCTGTTCCTTGGCGATGTTCTTATGTGGCGATCGAGGCATGTGATTGGTGGACTTTGTTTCTGGATTGGACTCATTGGTTTTATAGTCCTTTGCTCTGATGTTGTCTGTTGGTATTAATACTGCTGTGCTGAATAAATGAAGAAAGTTGAGCATAATCTGAGCCTCTGGTCCTGACATAGAGCCAATAAAATACTTGAATTTTAAGAACCTTCATAAACATAGAATGGTCCTCTATTTTGAACAGGCCATGGTGACATGCATTCCAAACATAGGCAGCAACAAAAGAGAAGGAATATATTCCCTCTGATCCCCTGCCAAGCCTTTCTAAATTGAGGGACTGACAGCAGGAGTGCACAGCTAAAATGAAGGAATTGCTTCGAATAGGAAGCAAACAAATAAGCAGCAACGGGGTCTCTTGCATGATACACTTTATGGGCAATACAGAATACATTATAATGAATCCTTCTAGAAACTAGCATCCAAAGCAATATATGACAATTTACGATGCCTTAATGCTTTTAAATAGCTGACTCGTGAGGACCAATGTAGCAAGCATTAGCATTGTTCAATTGAGAAATTATGGTAGCATTAACAATAGAAGCTTGTGGCACAGAATAAAAAGGTGTTTGTTCTTCAAGATCCTCATTTGGAGATAACAGACGATACAGCTGTAACAGTAGTATGAGACATATGGAAATGCCATCATTGTAATCTTGTCTGACATTCAGTACACCTACAAGGGCAGTCTCTGTGCCTAAACCAGTCCTTAAACTCAGCTGGCTAGCATCTAGTAAGTGGCACTCTTCAAGATGTTTAGAAAGCTGATGAGCCAGAAATTCTCACCAATTTACTGACTACTGGCTAAAGAAGGATCAGCCTTTAGTTAGCTTCTGGCATGGAGTCCAAGTTTGATATCTTTAAAAGGGATTGATGACCCCTATCTTCCATCCACTAAAGAGAGTGACAGATGAAAGCAGGTTTTAAAAATGTAGGTTAAAGCAGATGTAACGATTTTAGAGTCCTGGCTGGACATACATCGTCTTGGGAGCCCAACTTGATCAATGAGGAAATCGTCTACTCTTCCTTTATCATTCGGAGAGCTGTTAAAGGAGTGGCAAAAGTGGTGAAGGCCTGTAATCATGCTGCATGACACAGCATGAAACTGAAACCTGCGCAATAGAATGATGAATGGCATTCATCTTTTGATAGAAACAAGAGGCCAAATGTCCCAAGCAACTTTGGAAGGGAAATAGTCATTTTGACACAGGGCAGAATTCTGAGATCAGAGACTGCCTGTAAAGGAGCTCTTGAGGAGTTGGAGGCCTGAGAAATAGAATTTGAAATAAAACAGATTTTAGCAGTGAGAAACAATTTGTGATGACTGGTTTGTCATGCATTTATGCAGTGATTTCAAAGTTTGAACTGTGTGTGTGTGTGTGTATACATACAAGTTTGTGTTTACTAAATGCAAAATTGTATAATTATTACATGCAGAGGTGGAGGGATTTCAATCCTGTTTCTCCTCCCTTGACATCAAGCAGATATGCTTGAACTATCCCACGCCTGTCCTACTCTATAAAGAGAAATGTCCCCCTAAGCATGGTCAATAAAGTTCTACTAGGCAGGGCATTTGACATATCAGGTGAGTCTGGTGGTCTTTGTACGTCATCAATATCTATACTTAATCTTGATTATCTTTTTAGCTGTCCGATATGAGGTTATCATAGTGCATGAGCATATACAGCCAGTGACTGCAGGAAAATGGATAGAATAGATTGGTCCTTTCACTCTCCACACACAAATCCATGCTCCCTCCCTCCACCACACCTCCCTCCTCTGCTTATAATTTGTAATTGTATTGTCAAGGCAGTAACAGCGTTGGAGATTAATTACAAGCTATGAGGTTAAGGCAGGGAGAAAAATTGGTAAACTAATTGGTGACCCTAAATTTAGGCTAATCTTTTGCAAGCTATGTACCTCTATGTATATCATCATGATAGAAACACAAAGACAGATTTGGAGAAACAGGCTATGGTTCCATCTTAAGTAGAATTCCGGTGATAATTAGTGCACGCATTAATTACTGCTACCTTACTGTAACATGATTAACTTCCCCTGAGTGCCATGCTTCAGATTAAAGCTTACAATGTGGAATTGATGTATACAACACCGACTACTGCATGTTTGACATTTATGTCTTAGCATTTTATCCTGGTAGATTTGCTCAAGCTTATGCTGGTGTAATGTCTCAAGAGAAATTTGCAGAGCGTGGTAACTGATGCACAACTCAGAATTCTGATCCGTTGGCAAACATCCACTTGCTCATGAATCGAAATTTAAACTACAACTTTTAATCCGGGTCTAACTAAAGTCTATACGTTTATAAAAGGCAGTAGATTTGCCTATCTGAACTGCCATTATTATAGCCCTGTGCTGTGCGGTTCGATTATGTTGTATTATATTGTAGTTGTTTTTATACAGTGCTTCATAGACCTAACAAGGCACCAAGGTGTATTTTAGGAGGGGTAGTTTGCTAGTCCATGGTGTGTCATAGATAAAACAGTGCTGTGCCATAGATAAAACTGTATGTATTTACCATGCAGCCTGTATGGGGATTTTTTGATATCACATGTAAGGACCAGTTATGGTTTTAATAAGTTTTGTTGCTATGCCACTGCATGCATTTGAGAGAAAATGCATTAGAGGTATGTTGTTTAAGCATTCAATTGTAGTTGTTGGACAGATGTGTGTGTGTGTGTAGTTTGGCCTATGTTTGAAGTGTTTTGATGTGAGGATATAACTGAAACTGTCCCAAAAACAAGCATGTAGCTGTGCTTACTTATGGGTGTAGGGGAGAGACATTTGAGGATAGATACACTGTTGCACAGCCAATACCTGTCATCTGTAGGGCGGGATGTATGTGTACAAATACAGTTTGAACCACATGGAATACGGGGCTAAGAAAATACACAGAGATGAAGGAGGCTTCACTTGGTAGGTGCAAACTTGGGTATTGAGGCAATTTTTGTCATAAGTGTGCATATAACCAACCCCAAAACAACCTTTGTGGAAGGAAAAAGCCATATCCTATAATCTTCACAGTACATAAGTGCCTACAGCACCCACAATACACTTTGCTTAAGGCAACAGTTAACTGTGATCAGGAAGGTGGATAGGCTTTGGAGAGCCGGGTCATTAATTAGAATCATTGCTAAAACCTGATGTCAACTAATATAGTATTTCATGCAGTTTCTGTTAAAATAGTCCCTGATGTTATGAACGGGTTCAAGGCATTAAAAAAATAAAACAAAGCAACTTATTTGCCAGATCTATCGGGCCTGCTAACCCAATGTGATGGGTTCTGACATCAACAGACATGCCTCTCAAGCCTTGGAGGAAGATGGAAGCATTATTTCCCCAAAAGATGCACCTCCTGCTAGGCAGAATGTTATAGTTCTTTGGCCCATGCAAGACGCAAGTATGTGGGGCCAAAAACAAGATTTACTTGATCTCTCGAGAGAATTCCCTACTGTCAGCCATTTTGTGTGCAGCGGCGCCCATGTTTTGAAACGTGCTTGCTGTCCCAGATTACCTGAGGAAGAATCCATGAGTCGGCTCCTGCTGCCGCTTCAGTGCACGTCATTTCCATGTGCCCCCGCGATCTCTTGTCCCTTTGTGGAACCACTTGGAAAACTGAAATCAAGAAGAGACTAGACAGAAATGAGGATTGTACAAGACAGTAATGTGCCAGCGTTAAAGTATGCATTCAAAAGACAATTGTTCCGTTACCTGAGTTGCAAACCAGAGTTGTGAAGCTACCTGTGTAGAGAAAAAGTGGAATTACAGTTCCAATAATGTGTTGAACAAACTTAGTAGACATTGATAATTCAGGCGATATAAGTTTTTGTGGAAGTGTTGGGTAAAAGCATATGGTATAAGTTATGTGCAAATGTTTAATGTTTCCATACCAAGGGCCATATGTACAAAAAATAGGAATTGTGATTTCCTAATTGTAATTTTTACCAAATCGCAGTTAGGAAATCCCAATTCCAAATGTAAGAGAACGTACTAACTTCAGATATCGATTCCTAATGAGGTCGCAAATACACCTAACTCATGAATATTAATGAGGTAGGTTGCAATTTACGACACATTAGGAATTTCAGCCAGCACAGGGATGGTAGCCTGCTTGGGTCAGCAGACCACCATGTCTGCGATTGCTTTAATAAAGCAATATTTAAAAAAAATAAAAATTAAATGCAACCTGTTTACCTTAAAGGAAAACAGGGTGCATTTCACAAAATAAAAGGAAACGTTTAAGTTTAATTTTTTTAAGAGAAGGCAGTGTTCCCTTGGACCACTGCCTGCCCTTAAAAAATATTTGTTTCAGCATGCACAAAGGGGAAGGGGTCCCTTGAGAATCCCTTCCCATTTGTGAATAGTTACCACCACCTTTGAGGTGTCAGTAAATAAAATTAATGTTTTGTGACCATAATTCGGTTGCAAAACATTCATATATAGCACTGCAATTTGCTATTTGGAAGAGGCGCCCTAAAAACACCCCTTCCAAATACTGAATCGCTAAACACAAATTGTGATTCGGTAATATGTTATGGAATAGCAATTTGTGTTTTGTACATATGAAAAAGCATTTTTGCGGTCGGAAACGGCCCAATTCTGCGAATCGGGCTGTTTCCAACCCCAAAAATGCTTTTGTACATATGGCCCCAAGTTGTTAACCTGCCAAGTGATTTCAAGGAGGGTTGCCAGAGGAATATTCTCAACCCGAGCCACCTCGCATGTATCCAGGAGTCAGCGAGACTTTGGTATGTACTGACAGTTGAAGTACTCTTAGGTAGTACTGAGCACATGGAAGAAATATAAGACAGATTAAACCAAACTCGTACACTCTCTTCAAAGGCACCCTTAGAAGACCTATACAGCCCAAGTGAGAGAGAGCATCTCAAGCTGGAAAGAGGGAATACAGTGTACTAAACTCTTCCATGAGTGGTTGGGTAAGAAAAACATGGGAGTTTGAGAACAGTGCAAAAACTATATCATGTTTCCCTATGTTATAGAATCTTCATGCACATACATCCTGTGGTACTGACCAGTAAATCCCAAGAAGGGATTCGAAAAACTACAGGAGGTGAACTACAGCAAGGCAAGAAACTAAATTCTCACACACTCTCAGTTCATCCCATTCCCCTTCCCCTTTTTGGACCCCTGTCTCCTGCTTTGTTATATTCACGATCGAAGTGGCGGTGCCGAAGACAAATTGGGAGCTAGCAGCTCGCATTTCCATCTCGCCTGACCAGGATCAAAAATAACAGTGCCTGACTGAACAGCAAGCCTGCTTCAAAAAATCCTGCCTGAGCGAGTTAGAAACGTGAGGCAGTTTGTCGGTTGATTTGGGAAATATGATAGGGAATTTACAAAGAGAAACTCAAGCTTTAGCCCAGAGAGTGGATACTCTCCAGGATCACAATCTCCTAGAAGTGAAACAGCTGTGGGAGACCTACCAGGTGCATATAAACCTAGACCAGCCATAAAACCAGTCACATTCTCCTTCCAAATCAACGCCTCCAGTTCATCAGGAGATGGTATTCCGCCAGTAATCTACGCACGCATGCCCACAGCTGTACCTTTAGCTCCCCCCAGAACGTTTCATTGAGGAACCTTCGAAGCTTGCTTGGTTTTTGAACTAATGCCAAGTACAATTTGTGTTGACCAACGTATTTGCCTGATGAACAGTCAAAGGTAGAGTTTGTGTTATCCTATCTAGGAGGCACAGCAGCTTCTTGGTCAGTTCCATTGGTTGAAAGAAACAATTCACTTTTGTATAACTGTGAGGTCTTCAAATCGAAAATGAAGAAGCTGTTCGATAAACATACATTCATGCAGTCCGTAGACTCTGAACTTCTAAACTTGAGACGGGATAACAAAGATCTTTTGACATACATCGCCACCTTCAATAGCCTGATAACGGAGTCTATGTGGCCTGAAACCAAGAGAAGTTTATTGTTTTATTGTGGGTTAAGGTACAAATCCGAGGATCTCTTAACACAAGTACTTAACCCGCCAGAGGTTTATGAGGAGTTGATCGATCTGTTTGTGAAACTTGGTCATCGCTTTAGTGAGACGGGAAGTGATAGCGGATAGCCTGATAATAAAGTGCTGGTGATAAGAGAAAGAAAGTCTGAGATTCAGAAACCACTGATGACACTGGACCCATGCAGATAGGTGTACAGAGAGGGTGTCTGACCAAAGAGGAATGTCAATGCCATAAGGATCAGAAGTTGTGATTTACTGCGATAAAAAAGACACTTCCTAAGGGAGTGAACAAACGTTGTAGACATTGATAATTCAGATGATATGCTATTGCGCAAGTGTTTGGTAAAAGCATACAGTATAAGTTATGTGCAGTTGTTTAATGTTTGCATACCAAGTTGTTAACCTGCCAAGTGATTTTTGAGGAGGTTTGCAAGAGGGATATTGTCAACCCGAGCCACCTTGCACGTATCCAAGAGTCAGAGAGACTCTGGGATGTACTGACAGTTCAAGTACGCTTAGGTAATGATGAGTACACAGACGCAGAAGGCAAATTAAACCTTACTTATACTCTATTCGAAGGTACCCCTAAAAGGCTTTACAACCCAAGAGGGAGAGAGCATCAGAAGCTGGAATCAGGAAATGCAAGATACAAAACACTTCCATGAGAGGTTGAGGAGCAAAAGCGTGGGATTTTTTTGTTTAAATTTCTTTTATTGAATTTCAAGAAAAGTACAACAGGCCAGTGGGTGCCTGACATTCTTCGGATTGCAATCCGGCATCAAATCTGTGCAACTGGCTTAACAGACAACAAAAAAGGAAACAAAAATATAAACCCCCCACCCGCTCCCCTCCCTCCCCCCTTCCATCCATGAACCTTGACCCAATATGGTGGGTTTCAGCAGTATGTCGGCGTGGTATAGGGATTATGCGGACTGTTCGGTGTTGGCGTCTTTCGGATCCGGCGGGCGTGGCGGGTCGGCAAGTCGCAGCAGCCGCAAATACTTGGGACATGTAAGCTCCGTGAACTCCGAAGTGAGTAACGCGAGGAACGGAGCCCATAGGTCATGAAAGGCCGCCCCTGGACGAGCTATGGCTAGCGAGATCTTCTCCATCCCGAGAATTCCCCACAACCTATGAAGCCAACCCAGGCGTGTCGGAGTCGTCGTGGCACCCCAATGTGAAAGGATATTCTGGACGGCCGCCCCCAGCGCCAAGGCCATCTGTTTGCCCCTTCTGGATTTGAGGGAGAATGTAAGAGCATTCGGGAGACCCAGAATAGCATACGCAGGGAAGCGTGGGATTTGAGTGTCAAAATGTAGGTCTATGTCGTCCAAAACCTGTCGCCAATAGTCCCTAGAAGGGGGCACTCCCATAGAATGTGCATGAGTGTGCCAGGGAGCCCCACGCTCTCCAACAAAGGGGGCTACGAGAGGGTTGCTCTGGTGAAGACGGACAGGAGTTAAATACCAGTATAGAGCCACTTTAGTGGCGGACTCAATGGAGGACATGTTACGGGCTGTGTGGCGGGCTCTATGGTAGATTGCTGACCACTCCTTCTGTGTTAAGTCCCTACCCAGCTCCCTCTCCCACCGTAGCTGTCCCGCAGTCTTCCCATCTCCCAGAACCGGCCGCGCAAATTTATATAAGTCCGAGGTCAGATGGGCATCTGTATGGCGTGTCAGGAGCCATTTTTCAAAGGGGGTAAGGTGGCGCTCCGCGCCTGCACGGACGTCGCTCTGAAGGACCCAATGTCATATCTGCAAGTACCTGAAGCGTTCAGTTTCAGGAATACCCAAGTCTCTGCGCATGTCCGTGAAAGGCCTGAGGCCCTCCAAGTCATAGAAATGGCCAATGGAGCGGTTCCCCTCTCCCGTCCAGTGATGAAATTCAAGCTCATCCAGTCCCGGTTGAAAGTCAGGGTTATTCACTATGGGCGTGATCGGAGAGGGAAGAGTGGTGAGTCCCCGCCCCGTGGCTACTCTATCCCAGGCCATGAGGGTTGGGCGGTCACCTCGGAGAGGTAGAGATTGCGGGACCTCCCAGCCCGCGTCTGAAAGGGGACACCCCAGAGTGGCCGGCCCGCTAGCGAACGGTCCATAAACAGCCAGTGCTTTTCAGATTCTGGGCGCGACCATTCCACCAGAGCTCTTAACTGGGCCGCTCTCCAATAAGCCACCAGGTCCGGGATCCCCAGTCCCCCCTCGTCCGGCCTACGCATCGCTATGTCCCGTCGAAGGCGAGCCCGTTGGTCTCGCCAGATAAAGCGTTCTATGTCGGGAATGTAAGACCCCAGATGGAGGGACCAGTGATATCGTATGGAATACATATAGGATTTTAGGCAATATTACCATTTTTACTGCCGCAACGCGGCCCAACCAAGATAACGTGTGCGGCCTCCACTTCCGGAGGCACTCCCTGATCTGCTGGAGTAGCGCTGTATAGTTCAATGTTTTGGTGGAACTGACTGATGCTGTGAGCTGTATCCCCAAGTATGAGAGAGACTCTCGAGCCCATTGGACGGGGTATGATCTTTGTAAGAGTTGCAAGGTATCAGGCGCCAATGCCAGAGCCAACGCCTGGGACTTATGCACGTTTATCTTAAACCCCGAGACGGATGCAAATCTGTCAAGTTCTGCCAGAAAGGACGGGAAAGACTCCCTGGGATATTCTAGCGTGGCCACTACGTCATCTGCATATAGGGACAGCTTATGTTCCATCCCTCCAAACCGTGCCCCTCTGATAGTAGGGTCCGCTCGTACTCTCTGAGCCTTAGGCTCCATATAGAGAGCAAAGAGGAGCGGCGATAAGGGGCAGCCCTGTCGTGTGCCCCTACGAATAGGGAGGGGCCTCGAAGCAGTCCCATTCACTCTCACCGTAGCGCATGGGCTCGCGTAGCTGCAGAAAACCCATTGTATGAACCGGTCTGGGAGACCGAAGTGGGACAAGGTGGCACGTAGGTAGGGCCAGTGGACCCTGTCGAACGCCTTCTCAGCGTCGACAGAGAAAATCATACGTTCCACTTGAAAACGTTCCGACCGGTCCACAAAGTGTAGGAGCCGTTTGGTGTTGTCTGAGCACTGGCGGCCAGGAATGAAGCCAGACTGGTCGGGGTCGATCAGTCCTTGGAGATGGGAAGAGAGCCGCCGGGCCAGGATCCTGGTGAAAATTTTCAGGTCCACGTTAAGAAGTGAGATAGGGCGGTAGGAGGCGCACAGGCTCCGGTCCTTCCCGGGTTTGGGAATGACTGTAATCAAAGCCTCGAGCATAGTTGGAGGCAATGCCATCTCCGGCCCTATAGAATTAAAGAGACGGACCAGTAGCAAGGCCAGAACAGGGCAAAATTGCTTGTAGAACATAGCAGAGAAGCCACCCGGTCCCGGGGATTTATGAGGCTGTAAGCGGGATATGGCTGTAATGACCTCCTCTAGCCTGATAGGGGCCCCCAATTCATCTGCCTGACCTTGTGTAAGTGTCGCCGTCCCTGCAAGATATTGAGTCGGGCCCTCAGTTGGTAATGACTGTGCCGCATATAGGTCTTCATAATAAGAGCGAAATGTATCAGCAATGTCCCGGTCGGCGTCAAGCGTTTGACCCTGCGTGTCCCGGATCCCGGTAACTCGTGATAACTGCCTTTGTGCCCTTAACTTGTTGGCCAGAAGTTTACCACATCTATCCCCTCCCACATAGAAAGCATGTTTCAACCGGAGGGCCGCGTATTCGGCCCTGTCGACATCCAGGCCCGCCAGCTGCGCTCGGGCGGCCCTGAGCTGGCGCCAAACTCTCGGAGCCCCCGTCCTATGGTGTATGCGCTCCAGTTCAGCTACCTCCCTACTTAGTCGTTCCCTCTTATCCTGGCGTGCTTTGTTATCGGCGGCTGCAATGCCCAGAAACTCCCCCCGGGTGACTGCTTTCAGGGCCTCCCACAGGGTGGTGATCTTCGTGGAGGGGGAATCATTGAGAGTTATGTAAGTGTCAATACAAGATCTAATCTGCTGCACCACTGTGGGTCGTTGAAGCATAGTGTCGCGCAGCCGCCAAAATTTACGAGCGTGGGGGATGGTAGCGAAAGCTAGCGTAATCTGCACAGCAGAGTGGTCAGATAATGGGCAAGGAGAGATGTCAGCAGCCTGCAGTTTCTGGGTCAATGTATCCGAAGTGAGAATGTAATCAATCCTGGCGTAGGACTTATGGGGGTGGGAATAAAATGTGTAATCCTTGGTGCGTGGGTGACGGAGTCTCCATGTGTCTGTAAGGCCGGCCTCCGCCAGTATACAATGCCCCGGGAGGGACAGCGCTCCCGACTGTCCCCACCTCTGCACCGACCTGTCCATAGAGTCATCAAAGGCCAAGTTAAAATCCCCCCCGAGTACAAGCGACCTATCTGGCAAGCCGGCCAGTTCTTGGACCGCATCTTTCAGGAATCGCTCCTGGCCCTCGTTAGGAGCATAAATTGTGGCGACTATAAAACTAAATGTACCCAGTGTGAATGAATACGCCAGCATCCTGCCCTTAACCTCCGCTTGCTTGTCACCTATGCGACCTGGGAATTTACTAGAGACTAAAATAGCAACCCCCGCTGTCTTTGTAGCCCGGGAGGAAGACCTGATGAGGGAAGACCCTAGAGCGTAATCTGTGTGAATCCGCGGACAGGAGGTGTGTCTCTTGCAGGAGGCATATGTGGGCATCCGAGTGCTCCAAGTAGGACAAAATGGCTCTCCTCTTAACCGGATTATTAAGCCCCTTAACGTTTAGGGATATGATTTTAATCTCCGCCATCATCGGGAAAACCACAGGAACGCCAGCATGCCCCCTCCACACCCATCAATGCCCAAGGGTAAGCGGGAGAGTCCGGTCCATCAAATGTCGTATAGCTGCGAAGTAAGGGGGCCCCAAACAATCAAACCCAAACATGTAACATGAAACAATAACTCTGAAAAGGTACCATTGTCCTGAGCGTTCAGCCCCATGGAGGAACGTAAGACGGACTGCAGGAACCACCCGCCGCCCCCGCCCCCAGACCCAGACCCTGTAATCAATACTATACCCCCCTACTATACCCCTCCCCCTAATGGCAATCGGGCTAAATGAAGCAAAGTCGCACCACCTCAGGCAGCCTCCTGGGAGTCACCAGACAAGGAGGCCAAGACCGCGCTGCGTTCTTCTGCAATAGTTTTAGGGTCCGGGCGGGTGTGTGAGGAAGCTTTCCCCACTCGCTGCCATCGCCTTGTGTTGCCGTGGGAACCCGGAGACTTATCACCGTCTGGAGCAGCATCGTCCCCAGCCGGCAACCGCAGAAGAGTCATCGCTTCTCGGAGAGACCGGACCTGCCGAGCCCTGCCCTCCCACTTGAAGATGATTCTGAACGGGTGACCCCACGAGTAGGGGACCCCCTTGGATCGGAGGAACTCCATGACAGGCCTAAATTCCCTCCGCTTCTGTAGGGTCGATGCCGCCAGGTCCTGGAATAGGAGAGGTCTGCATGAGCGATATTCGAGAGGATGCTTGGCTCGGGCCTCCCTAAGGATGCGCTCCTTGAGAGGGAAATTATGGACGCAGGTCAGAATGTCCGGTGGTGGAGCCGTGGCTGGCCTCTTGGGCCCAACTCGGTGTGTCCGGTCCAGTTTGATTCGTTGTTCCGCGGGGGCGCCCAAGATGTGACGAAACAGATTGCAAACGAAGTCCTCGATGTCATCTCCCTCCAGGCCCTGTGGAACCGCCCGGATCCTGATGTTATTCCACCGGGAGCGGTTCTCTAAGTCCTCTGCTTGGGCCTGGAGGTCCAAGTGCTGATCCTGAAGGCGCAAGACTTCCTGCTGGAGGTGGGTCAACTCCTCGTCCCTGGCCTCCATGCGTGTCTCCAGGTCATCCACCCGCTCCCCTATTGAGTCCATATCCCTGCGGACCTCACGGAGCTCAGAAGACCGTTCCTTTTTCATGGAGTGGAACTCCCCGGTAAGGGTGGCAAACAGAGACTCAAGGATGCCCCGCGTGACCGGACCATCAGCGCCTGTCGAATCTGAGGGGGTCGGGGAGCCCCCCCTCGCCCCAGGCGTTCCCGAGCCCCCGGGGACCTGTTTAAATAGGAGGTCTTTCACCGACCTCTCCTTTCGTTGTTTGGCGGCAGCCGCCATATTGTCTCCTCGGGTCTGACTTGGTCTCTCACAGTGTGCCCTCCGCCGCTGGTCTACTCCAGCCCTGGCGCCCAGCGCCCAAAATTGACCCTCGGCCGGGGGGTCCCCCTCCACCTACAAACTAGTGCGCCGGAGTCAATGCCTCGCCCAGCAATCAGCCTCGGCTATCTCTCCTCTCTTCGGGCGATCTCACAGTGGCAAGGCGTAGGGCGTCTGGGCCCAGCCCCGACCAGAGCCACCCCGCCCGCGTACAGCAGCGAAAGGGACGGCGTGTAGGGGGTTCCCTTCCTGCTATCAACGCGATAGTAGTATGGCAGCCGTGCCCTTTAGCTTCAGCCTCCGTCTCGGGAGCGCTTCCGTCCCTCCTGTCGTCAGCTGCCAACAATTGGATCCTGGGTGAAACCCTCACCAACTCGCTGCAGGCTCCCAGGTACCACCTAAGGCCACAGGGCGGTAACAGAAGGGCGCCCCACCAGCTCCAGCTAGCAGGCCGTCCCTGTTCTGTAAAGATGCTGGCCGCCCCTATCGGTAGCTCCCTCCGACAATAGAGAGCCGCTCCCCCGCCGCAGATGTCTGCTCACCTCCTCTCCGCAATCGCCCAGTCGCCTGTCTTCTCTGCTCATAGGCCTCTCTCCGCTCCTTCACTGCCTTCTGCCGCCCCTCGGGCCTCAAAGGACGGGGAGCGCCTGCCCAGCAGGCTCCGGGGCCAGCTCTGCCACCGCGCCAATCGGTCCTCCAGTAATCGACCCCTGGAGTCAACCAGGGGACGGCTCGGCAGACAAGGCCCAGCCAACGCCGCACCTCAGCCGCAGTATCTGTTTCGTAGGGCGGCGGGCCACTACGGGGGAAGGGGAGGTCGCAAAGGGAGCCGGCTTAGCTCCTCGCGCCGTCCCCGGGATCCCACCGGAGAAATGCGGCCGGAGCCCTGCAGGCGTCGCGCAGATCGCGGGGACACTGCTCCAAGTCCCAGCCCCCACAGCTCCTCTCCAGCCCTGGAGACGAAGGGTCGCGCTGCTATCGGCTGTCCTTCACTGCTTCTCGCCGCCCCTCGGGCCGCAAAGGACGGGGAATGCCTGCCGCGAAGGCTCAGGGGCCAGGCTCTGCCGCCGCGCCGATCGGACCTCTAGAACCAACCAGGGCAAGGCCCCACCAATGCCGCTCCTCAGCCACTAACTCCGCTTCGTAGGGCGGCGGGCCGCTTACGGGGGAAGGGGGGCCGCAGGGGGGACCGGCCCAGCTCCTCACGCCGCCTCTGGGATCACCCACCGGGGAGACGCGGCCGCAGCCCAGCAGGTGTCGTGCAGGTCGCGGGAACCCTGCTTCAAGCCCCGGCTCCCACAGCACCTCTCCAGCCCTGGATACAATGGGACTCGCTGCTGCTCGGCCGTCCGCCTCCCGGCACACCTCCGGCTGCTCCCAGGCCGCGCAGCGCAGTCTTCCACCAAGCGGCCTCCGGGAGTTCAGGGGCAGTCTCGAGGGACAAAAAGCTTCCCGCTGGTGCTAGGTGGCTGTCCGACAGCCACCGGGGGTAAATAGGGCGATTTCGGCCGTGCTGTAAGGTCCGGGCCCGGGTCAAGGGCAGGAGCGACGGGTAGGCACGTCCTACACGGTCGCCATCTTGGCCACGCCCCCCAAAGCGTGGGATTTTGAGGAGCGTGCAGTAACAATATTATGTTTCCCTAAGTTACAGAATCTTCATGTCCACACATACTATAGTACTGGACAGTAAAGCCCAAAGAAGGATTTGTGAAACTACAGGAGGTGAACTACGGCATGGCAAGGAACCGAATTCTCGCACTCTTGCTCTCTTGTCCCATTTCCCATCCCCTTCTTGGACCCCCAGTCTGTTGCTGTGTTATGTTCATGGGAGAAGTGGAGGTTTGAGTTGGTAGGTAGCAACTTGGTTTTCCGATTCACCCCCATAGGATCAAACAAGTCAGTGCCTGACAAGATCTGCGCCTTGGGTAAGGAACGTGCTTTACAAATAACTATACAGGACAATATCATTGCCTCTCTCTATTACATTGTAATGAAATCTTGCATTCTCTGTCTTTTGTTGAAGTTAAATTGTGGCGAAATACCCATTCTGTAATTATAGATGTAGTGTGATGTGATAACTGTGCCTTTCATACCTGTTGATATATCCAGAGGCACTAGCCAAACATGGCGCTGATTACAAAATGCTTGGTACAAACTCTGTATCAGTAATTACCAATACCTTGTGGTTACAGCCCGGTGTTACCATATAATTACAAATTAAATCCCAAGAAATTGGGGAATTACTGCATGACCTGGACTTACTAGGTGGTGCTTTGCATGGTATTCTCTCTTCTGTGGGGTTTAACGTACACATTTGCCACCTGCTCTGAGCAGGTCATAAAACTGTGCTCGAGGTTGTGGTAAAACTGCGTGGGGGTTGCAGGGTTTGAGTGGGTGAGGAGGGTGATGGAATGTTGAGTGGCAGAAGAGAGCATCTAATTTGCTGTCCATGACTTGTCTTAGGTTCGGGCATGGTTTATGGAAGAGGTCCAAGGTAAAATGTAGACTTTTACCAAAGTGATTTTCCCTGCTGGATTTTGCAGTTGGTAAAATCAGGTTTGTTGTTCCTGCACATGAAAAATTCGAGTGCAGGAACACTTAACCTCTTATAATTGTGCGGAACAGAATTCCACACTGGAATTTCTCTTTGCACAGTTCCCAATTGGGCTCATGTCTTTAATGGGCACCTTTCAGGAGGACTGATTAGGCAGAGAGAGTACGACACCATGAGGCACAAGAAGCAATGAAAAAAATAAACAAATCCTCCTCTCCATGTAAATGGCGTATGGAGGACCTCAGTGGCTGAAGTATGCATGATCTAGTGGAAAGGAGATTCCCAATCTTTTTTAATTTCCAGAATGAATAACGCCATCCTTCAGAGGCCTCTAGCTGAAAGGGAAGGCAGGGGGTCTCCTGTTCTGTGAAGCCAAGGGAGAGGCATACAGAGAAGGAAAAAAACAAGGTTTCTCACCATGGTACCTGCTCCCTGAAAGAAATTTTAAAGTGTGTAATTGGTAAATCAGCAGATATAAAGGCTGCTTGGAAATCAGTGAATGCCTTTAATTGAAGGAGTCATTTGAGGCTTGATGGTGACAAAGATTATTCTTTCACAGATGTAATGTAAGTGTACTATCAGCTGAGGGATATGTCCTTCTAATGGGAACTTTAAAAACAAAGGTTTTCACTAGGTAAAATCTGACTGCGTTACTAGAAATCTATATTTTCAACACACTTGATTTACATTAAACAATAAATCTCCTAGTACATTTTGCAGCAGCCTATTTTATACTGTGTTATGCAATTTTTAACTCATTACTTGCATATTCGCAGTGCTTTCAGTCACAGGATGGGATTTCTTAGCACTATAAATACAGATCATTATGCCCCAGTGCACCAACCAGGATTCAGTACTGTGACTGTCTAGTTACACATCACATTAACCAACTGAGTTTAGTAACAAAAAAATACATTTCCCTCCCATTATTTTAACACAGTTGCCATACTTTTGTTTTAATGAATAATGAACTTCAGTCTCTGAATGAACTGGAAACACCATCTCCAGTGCAGTCCTACACACTTCAGCTGAAGAGGTGTTTGTGCCCAAGAAGGTGCAGCAAGTTGCGGCAGCCTGGGCTAAGACGCACGAACTGAGGTGGGGGAGGGGGCTGCTAATGACCTTGTAGCCTAGCACCTGTGATGGATAAATACATTTTTTCCACTTGCACCACATATGCTTCAATTCCTTACTGTTAATTGCATTACTCCGAGTCCTCTTCCTTAGCTTCTATTCATTACTACATGAGGCCATCTCGGCTCACCAGACACTCATACCACATCTTAATTAAATTAAAAGGACCGTCCACTCCTCATGTATATACAGCTCATCTTGACACAACCCCAACCTTTGGTTGGCCTGGAATCATCGGGAGGGTGGGAGGTATGTAATGAATAAAAGCGAGGGGAAAAGGGCTCAGAGTAATACAATTACCGGTAAGTAATTGGGGCATTACCTCATTGTCCTTTCCCTAGCTTCCCTACATTACTACATGAGTTATACAAAGCCTCACAGGACAACCAAAGAGTTAATGCACAAAAACTCATTTTGATTAAATACAAACACCACAATAAAGGTCCACTATTTCGACTTCATAGTGGCCAAAACTCTAGAACCAAATACATCAGAAAGTTCAATTTCCTGAACAATTCTATAATGAGAGGCAATGGGTCAAAGGAGATGACCAGGTGGCTACCTTGCAGATTTCAGTAATGTAAGCACATTGTAACTCAGCCCACGAGGTAGACCTTGATCTAGTAGATCTACCCTTAACCCCGAGAGGAAAGACGTGGCCTGATGATTGTAAGCCAGCGAGATCAAAGACCTAATCCACTGACTCAAAGAACAAGTGGATGGTTCTAATTCCTTTTTCACTGGACCAAAATTTACTAACAAAGAATCAGAAACTCTAATGGATGCCACCCTATCCAAACATATCAGAAGAGCCCTCCTGACATCCAGATAATATGGCCTCACCTCCTCATCAGAGACTGGGTGAATCGTAAAAGGAAGGCAATATCAACTCCTGATCTCTGTGAAACGGAGAATCAACCTTGGGACAAAATGATAAAAGAGGTTTCAAAATAACTCTGTCTCCAAAGATCCTACGATACAGATGCTTGCAAGATAATGCACCCGGTTCTCCCAAATGCCTAGCTGAACTCACAGCCAATAAAAAAGAAAATTTTGAGAGTCAAGATCCTGAGATGTATGGATTCCAAGGGTTCACACGGTGGATCCATCAAAGCTTCCAAAACCAGAGAGAGAGATCCCAGGAAGGGAAGAGTTTCGTAGGAGAATGAAGAACATTTCTCAAACCCTTAAAATGACCCACCATACCGTCCTCATCTGATATGTTGTACCAAAAGCTTCTGAAAGCCTTAATGGCTGCCCATTGAAGTTTAAGGGTAGCCAATTTCAAACCTAATGAAGCCATCACATCGAACAGATCTGAAGAAGTGGAGTCTAACTCTTTAGGCTGACACCATTTACTGAAGGAACGTCAGTGTCTTAAATAAGATTTATTAATGGAAGAGGGCCTAGAAGCTTGACGAGTCTTAGTCTCACTAACAGGAACCCCTTAATGCAGCAAACCTAGCCTTTCATCCTCCAGGCGCTAACTTCATTCTGGCTAGGACTTCCCATTGTAACACTGGGAACAGAAGCAGAGGTAATCTCCATTCATCTGATTGCCTCATCTCCACTAGGAGAGGATACCAAGACCAGAATTACTGATGTGTTCTCCTTTATCACCCTTAGAAGAAACTTGGAGAGGAAAGGGACGGAAAGCATAAAGAAGACCCAGAGGGCACTTGCATGAGATAGCATCCACTGCCCAAGCTTGAACCTCCTTGGACCTTTGAACAAATTTTGTCACCTAGGCGTTGAGGAAGGTTGCTAAATGATCTATCACCCGGTGTCCCCATCTGCCCAAAATCTCCACAAAAAACTTGTGATGGAGACAAAACTCCACTGAAGACAGAATGTCCCAGCTCAGGTTGTCTGCTACAGTATTAGATACCCCCTGGATGTCAATTGCAGAAATGGACATGTCTGGGTTCCACCCAGTAAAATAGACTGTCCGCTATATTTGCCAGGGATCGAGATCTGGCCCCCCTGTCTGGTGACATGAGCTTTTGCTGTCACGTTGTCTTGTCTGTTCTGACCAGGAAAACTGCTCCTTTCAGTTACTGAGAAAAGCTTCTTATTGCCAGTCGTACTGTCTCCAGTTCCCTCCAATTTAATGATCTTCCTGCTCTAGGAAGGGGACCAAGACCCCTTGATCCGCTCCCTCCTCGACTGGGGCGAGACTGCAGCCCTCCTCCTACTAGACCTCTCAGCCGCCTTCGACACCGTCTCCCATTGCACCCTAATCACAAGTCTCCATGATGCCAGCATCCGCAACAAGGCTTTGGACTGGATCCACTCCTTCCTCACCGGTCAGGCCCAGCGAGTCAGTCTACCACTGTTCCTCCGAGAACCCACAGAGATCAGCTGTGGAGTACCCCAGGGTTAATCCCTGAGCCCCACCCTCTTCAACGTCTACATGGCTCACCTTGCAGCCATCGTCAGAAGCCACAGACTTAACATCGTCTCCTACGCCGATGACACCCAGCTGATCCTCTCACTCACCAATGAACCCGCAACCGCCGTAACCAACTTCCGCAGTGGAATGAAGGCCGTTGCTACCTGGATGAAAGACAGCTGCCTCAAGCTCAAATCAGACAAGACCAGAGGACTCATCCTGGGACCCACCCCTTCAGCCTGGGACGACTCCTGGTAGCCAGCCGCTCTGTGAGCTCCCCCCTACCCAGACGGACCACGCATGCAACCTCGGCATCATACTCTACTCATCACTCACTATGAACCACCAAATCAACGCAGTTTCTCCAGCCTACTTCGAAAGACATTCAGATGGATCCTCACAGAATCCAGAAAGACGGTCACCCATGCACTCATCACCAGCAGACTCGACTAGGGCAACACACTCTACGCTGGTGTCACCCAGAAACAGCTCAAGAAACTACAGAACGTCCAAAACGCTGCAGCCAGACTGGTCCTTGACATCCCCTGCCGCAGCCACTTCACGCAACACCTCTGACAACTCCACTGGCTCACTGTCAACAAGAGAGTCCCTTTCAAGCTCCTCACTCACGCCCACAAACTCTACATGACGAGGACCAGCATACCATACCTGAATCACCGCCTCACATTCCACGTACCCGCCAGACAACTCTGATCCTCCCAACTCGCCCTCACCTCCGTCCCCAGGATCCACAAGACCAGAACCAGAGGAAGGTTGTTCTCCTACCTCGCCGCCAAGACCTGGAACACCCTGCCCCTCCACCTCAGGCAATCTGCGTCGCTGACACAATTCAAGAAGGACCTCAAGACCTTGCTCTTCGAATGATCCTCCACCCAGTCCGACCAGCAGCCCCCCGCGCCATGACACCCTCACGGGTGAGTAGCCGCGCTTTACAAGTCCCTGATTGATTGATTGATTGATTGGCTTACACCTGCATCAGTCAGTCCACAAAATGGCTGTCCTTTGAAAAAGATCTAGTAGCTCCTATGAATATAGTGGCTTTTCTGACTTCCAAAAACCTTAGGACTGCTCACTCGTACCTAAATTTCAGAGATACGACCCGAGCGCTCCTTAAACTTGACAGAAAATTGGAACCAAAACTTCATTAATCTTCCTTACTATCTTTATTTCAGAACAACAGAATAAAAATAGATAGCAAATGTGTTTTGTCAAGAATAGCAGAGAATGGAATTTCGACGAATAATGACTTATACTGCGAGGGCAGACCTATGTCATTTGCAAAACCACAGAACAAAATTGAACTGCAGGGTCTTGACATTTCTCAGTTTTGCTATTTTTTTTATTAAAGGTGTTTGTTTTGAAGCTTAGCCCTTTTACACAACCAAATGTTCTAGATTTTCTTACAATATTTTCCAAACCGGGTCGCTTGTTTACAGAGTTTATTAACATATGGTTGTACAGTCCTCTAAACTTCAAACTGCAGGCTAAGTGGGAGAAACGTGTGGAGGATTTGGAGGATCACCAACATTAGCAGACCAATTGCCCTGAATATGGATCACTGCTTTTATGCCTAAAATGTCACTCATATTGGCGCAAACTAGTTTTATAACCATGCATGTCATTCTGGACTCCTTCTAGATTTCGCAAACTTGGATTGATTTAATTGTACTCCTGATGGCACAATGGCACTGTGAAGGGAGATTTACCTCATATTTTCATTCTATGTCTCGTGATACATCCTTTTTGGGATGGAATAGAACAGGGATCTCCCACCTTTTCTGTAGTGAGAGCTACTTCTGATCAGTGAAAATCATTGTGAACTACTGAAGACCAAGCCACTCGCACACTGTTACCAGACTCTCCCATGCCCAGCTTCATTGACTTGAAACCTAATGTCCATAGAGCCAGATACAATGGTTTGAACAAAAAACTTTAACTAGCGTCACCATGACAGGGCTGCCATGTGTGTCAGTGAGAGTGTGGTCTTTGGGTATGTATGAAAATGTGTGCGTGTGAATGGGATATACGCCTATGGGTGAATGAGAGCCTGTGTCATATGTACTTGTGACATAGGACATACCTTTCCCCAAATGTGGCACAGTTACATGTATAATTCAAACATACAAACATTTATTTTAAATGGACGAAATCTAAAGTGCAGAAAAATGTTGTGCAAAAATGTTCATAATAACGAACATTTTTCAGTTCTTTAAATTTCTCCCACTTAAAAAAAGTAGCTGTATTGTTTAGTTATAAATATGACACCGTGCCTATCAGACACTGGGAGCAAGATGCCTGCTTTGTGTACTTGTAACACTTTGAAATGGGAGAGAATTAAACTGAAGAGTTAACATTACGTTTATATGGATTCCATAAAACTCATCATTTACATTTTCTCCCATTTCAAAGTGTTGCATTTACAAATAGCAGGCATCTTGCATCCAATGAGCTGTATACCTGGTGCCATATTTAAAACAAAATAATACAGCTATTTGTATAAATGGGAGTAATTTAAAGTGATAACTTGCTTCATAAAATATTAAAACGTAATTGAAAGTGGAGAAAAACATTGACTAAGTGTTTCTTGGAAATAATTTGCTTCACTTTAAATTTCTCCCTGTTAAAACATGACTGTATTTTTCAGTTATAAATTTGGCACAGTATCTACTGGCCACTGGGAGCAGGCGGCTTGCTGTTTGTAAATGCAACACTTTGAAATGGGAGTCAATTAAAAGAAAGAGTTAACTTAATCTTTAAGGTAACTTTTCATTTTAATTTCCTCCCATTTAGAAGCATTCTGAAACATTATTTTGATCTAACCCTCCAATATTGAGTTAACAAGGACTTTTATTTAAGATTTAAATACCTGAGTGCTTCAGTTCTTCACGTGGGAGTCCTGGGTCATAAATCTAACTCCAGCACTGCTTATTATCAGGCCCTGCTATCTGCACCCTAAACATTATAATGTAAAACAAACACAGCCTTCTCCTAACTTCAAAAGGAAAACAGCCAGTTGGAGACAGCTGGAATAGAAGATTACATAGAGAAGGTATTTCATGTAAAATGAATACTTAATCTGACTGTGGCCCACTTGAGTATGCATTCTCTTCAAACACCACCATGCTTCAATCACAGCAACATTTTGCTTATTAATCTGCTTTTATTTATGAGTCTCAAGACCATTCTTATCAGCTTGAAAGATGCTAAGTGGTATCTCCATCCATACTTGGTGGGCGGGGACTTGCTGCATGAGTGGTGTAGATAATTTTGTATTGAATTATTCAGATTTGGTGAATAGTAGGAGATCACTGTGAAATATGCTGGACCTCTCTCTGCTTAAGTTCAGACTTCCCTGAATCACATGGGTGGACATATGGATAGAGATCATTGCATGACAAACTTCCCCTCTTGAGAAACTATTTCATGTATTACCGGCCTCCTCTGTGATGCTGTCCTAGTGAAAGTCAAATATACCACCTAGTGCACTTGAGAATTGTTTATCTTTATTTTCTTTTACAACTTGTGTGCTCCATTATAATTTACGATGGAAATCACATAGAAGAATTATGTTCTTTCCGTTGGCCTATAGTACGTCACAGATCTTCTTGTACGCATGTGGTCTAACCATACTCAGCTTTCCTCAGAAATCCAATCTTTTTCCTTGTAGCAGTATATGATAAACATTGGAGGAAACCCTTCTTACATGAAGGCTATAGTAAAATATAATGTTTCTTTGACATCTGTTGTATGTCTTGATAATCTAATGAAACGTTTGAAATTAAAATATTAAATAATTTAGCCCAACACCACACCTCTACCCTCTTCTGTGATCCTCCAAGTATTTCATCCCCCTATCATTCATTTTCCCTTCCTTTACTTAATCTTTTTGCTATATTCTTACTTTCTTCATCCCTCTTTTCTACCTTTTTTAGTATTCCATTTTTCCATTCATCTCATCCACACCTTATTTCATTCTTTCCTTCATCTCTTTCCTACCTTTCAAATGCTCCATTTTTCCATTATCTCATCCACATTTATTTCCATCTTCACCTTCTTTACACTCCTTGTCTTTAGGTCAAATACATATCCTAGACCAGTGGCCAAGCAGAGGGCAGTGCGAGAGGCCATTCTCTTTAAAATACATTACTGCCATGAAATTAATGTGACTGTTGTCACTATCTGCAACTAATTAGAGCGGCCTCAGGTTCAAATCCTGATGGGGTGTCTCCTCCTTTCATTCTTGCAAGGTCGATAAAATGTCCATGATTTATGTGTCTTTAAATGCTCCATGCAGACGTCCACTATGCCATAAAGTTGTTGAATGCCGGCTTTTTTATTAGCTTAAATATGGTTTGTTAAACACCCTCTCTGCTTTTTTATGAGCAAAATATTTTTAAATCAGATCACAGTTTTCAAGCTAAAATGTGACTTGTTGACAACAGAGAAGCCTAGTTTGACTTGAGCATGCCTACCCTCAAGGCTGCCTGGTGCATCCAGCACTAGCATGCAGAAGGAAGGCTTTCTTTGTGAATAGGATAGAGAAGGAACAGAAGAACAACCACAGCGGTTCTATCTAGACTTAATCTGGTTGGTCTGCAAACCTTTTCATTTGTGCTAGAGACTTCTCTCTACTCACTTGGCTGATTTCACCATTTCCAGGTCCTCGGAGTTGACAACCTTTTCTTGCATGCCACCTCTGTTTAGGAACATCAATGCTAGAGGGAGACAAAAGAGAGTACAGTGACCCTCTTTGGCCACAGTGAGTGCCTGCATTTGGCTCAGTATATATTGTGTAGCAGAGGTTCCCGCTTGGGGCTTGAGGTGTCATGCAACCCCACCAGAAACATTCTTTGCCCTCCATCAGGGAAGAGCAGTTTTTCCTAATGCCTTCCCCTTCATCGACTTCAGTCTCCAACCTCACAGGTCATCTAGTTGCTGCCTGTCCAGTTGCTGTTTTGCATTTCTGGAGGAGCCAAGCCTACTCTGTCTTTGAAAAGATTGATGTAAGGATCAAAATCTCACAGTTGAATACATTTTGATGAGGTGGTTGTGTTAAGGAAAGTCATGGCTGCAGTATAACAGAATTTTTCAAAAAAGGCTACCTCCTTGCAGCAAGAAATGTCTACGCTTGTAAATAACAAAATTCTACACATTAGCTATTTTTTTTATTTTTAGTGATCTGAGTTCAAGTTAGATCCAGATCTTTGGCCGTCCAATCAGTCTTAAACAATAGTGTAATAGTTTCCCTCCTAGTTTTGTGGACCAGTCCAATAAAAAACAGTTAAGGTCGAATTCTGTGAGCTCAACCTGGAGTGAACAAATAGGGGTGAATGCTGCAGAGGGGGCAACAGGGATTTAACGTGGTAGGGGGAGAACACTGCTTTTCTCAGTTCTAGTAAACAGGGTGGGAAAAATTGAGTATTAACTGGGGTTAATCAGGTTGGGGCAAAGGGTGAGAGAGGTTTTCTATGGTTATTCATCTCTTTAAGGATTTTGTAATACCCCTGCAGTCTTCCAAGATGTATCACTTAATATTAATGATGAATCAGGGTTTTCTTGTACCTGAACGTGCTGATGTGTGGAAGGATTCCACATGACGATTTACTGTGCCCACATGTATAATTTATTTGTCTACTTTTCAAGAATGCATTTCGACTAGAAATGCCCCACATAGTACTAATATGTATCAGTACAATAAGATTAGCTGGATGATTGATGGCGATAAAAACAGGATAGTACATATATTTATCATACATTCAAATACACAAAATATCAGTGACAAATTAGTGCGATGTTAAAACTATTCTTGTTGGGTGATATATTTCTTAGGAGTAGAGTTGTTTTGAATGGTAGAGTGTAGCGATTGAGTGACTTTCAGGTGGAGTAGAGTTCCAGTGTAGTTGCCCTACTAACTGAAAGGATTGTAATCTAGATGCACACATGGAAGTTAGAATGTTGCTAAAAGGTTTTTTTGTGACCATGCGTAGGGTTCGAGTGGGAACGTAACGTTATACGAACATCAAAACAGAGTTGCACTGAAGGTTTGTTGAGGGTCTCAACAAACCTTCATTGCAGCTATGTGCCTTGCTTACGCATTACAACCTCCAACATAACATAACTAAAGAATTGGGCTTTTTCATTTATGTCTCACTGGCAAAAGTGCCTCGGGGCACACCAAGGGGACCTTTGCGTGTCAGCATAAGCGTTTTACAAATGACCCATTATATAACATTTGGGACCATATTTCCATAAAGAATTGTATTGTGACCGCTCCTAAGATATAATTAGCTAGTCATTCACTGTTTTCCTTCTCCCCCCACAGGTCTTACACAGATGAAGGCCAACCTCAAGGATGTGGACTGTCTCATTGAGGTGCATGATGCTAGGATATCCTTTTATTCTTGACATGGTGCTCCAGCAGTCATGTAAACCCCAAAGAGTGCTGTAATGTCAAAGTTGATAGTGCTGCAACCCAATTTGCATAAGAGACATGTCCTGTTCTTAGGAGTGTGTTGCTTTTGGTCTTTGAGACTGACTTTGTTAGGGAGCAGGTCACTATTGCTTTGTCTCAAATTAGCTTGGCTCCACTCTGGCCCACACAGTACAGTTGCTTACAAATTTGATTATGGCAAAATGAGAGGGACAATGCTCCAGATAACATTTGAGTTGTGAGATATTTTACTCTCTGTTTTCTAAAAGGGAGCTTAACTAGAAAAAAACAATAATTTGCATTCACTGCGTGTAAAAGTTTTTAAAGCTATGAAAACTGTAAATCATTCATTTTTAAATATTATTTTGTTTAACACTTTTAAAAATTGTTCAAAACTAACACTGTTCATTGTGTGTTTTTAAAAACATTGTCGCACAGGTTTGTAGATGATCGCTATGGTCAATTAAATTTGTGCATAGATAGGCTTGAGGCAAGATTATTGAGGATGAAAGAAGGGAGCTATTAAAGATCTCTTATCTGTATAAAAAAATGAAAGTATCTGCTTCAGCTACATTGAGTAGCAGCTATTTTGTGCAGGTTGTAGTCTGTGAGTGGGTATTTTGTAGGAGCTGTTATTTGGTAGCCAACCTATGACTGGGTAGAACATTGGCTTAATAGACGGCTGTGACACTTGGTTCGTCTGAGACAAGCTCACCCAGGCCTTTTGGTGAGTGCAATTTATCCACCCTCCATAAGTGGTTACGTGCTGTCCCAAGACTCATCCCAAGAGCACTCAAATTAATGAAGTCTGCATATTTCTGAAAAGGCATGTTGTGGTTGTATTCAGTGGCGGCCAGTAATTTTGGCAGGGAGGCGGGCAGGGCGTACCAGATGCACACACAGACACTTACTCACACCCATGCATTCACAAACGCGCACATACACACACCCATTCACAACACTCGCTCACAACAAATTCATACATTTATACATACACACATGTTTGCACCAAACACTCAAACATAAAACTTACCTGTCCTGCTGCTCCCGGAGAGAAGCCTCAGAGGTCCCGGGAGGGTTGAAACTGCTGCCTTCTCTCAGGGAGGCAGTAGTCCCTCACTCGTCACAGAGTAGGATGGGTTCAGTGAGACTTGCTGTCTCCACCCCACTGTATGATGTGGTGTCACTGATTGACACTTGGCCCTGGGCACTTCAGGGCTTACAACTGAAGTGCCCAGGTCCAAAGCAATCAGTGACACACCCCCTTGTCAAAAAGGGGGGGGGGAGGGGCTCGCGGCACTTTTGCCAAGCTGAGGTGGTCATGCACGCAGTGAGATCCTCAGGCTGACAAAGTTCAGCTCAGGCAGCCAGGAGCTTGCACATGTCTAGCTCCTGGCTGCCTGACCTGAACAAGAAGAGTGTCTGTCAGGCTGGCCTTTTCACAGACGGACAGACACTCTTCTTCTCAGACGGATAGACACTCTTCTTCTCAGGAAAAAGGTGAGGGGCATGGCCCATTTGCCTATATGGATTGGCTGTGGCTGCTTGTATTGCACAGCTCCAGTCATTTTCTCAATTTTTTATTTCTAACACAAATATAACACAGTTGTTCAGTTACAGGAGTTCAGCTGGCCCCTGAACCCCAACCGTGATATCTCATTGGTTGGAGTTTGCAGTGTGTACATAATCATATTTTCTAAGATAAAAGCCCACTAATGTTGAATTATATCTTGGTTTTCATAACCTTGTATTTTCAAATGTACTAAACACATTTCAGGAATCGGTAAAGCTTTACCAACTCTTAAAATGGGTTGGGAAATGGATTGCAAATTGTTTTCTGGAAGGGGTGTTTGTAGGGGTGGGTGGTTTGTGTCCCTTCCAACTAGTGATTCCTACCCATATGCATCAATGGTTTAAGACTGAAATAGTGGGGTAAACCTTTGAAAGGTTACTGACCCCCAATTTGGGACTGGTAACTAATTCACAAAAGGGAAGCAGTCCCTTTGCTCCTCAGTACTTTCTGAATGTTGCAAAAAGTTTCAAAGGGAGCAGACAGTGTTCCAGGGGAACACTGCAAACTCTTAAAGAAACTTGACAAAAAAGAAAACTTCTTTTACTTTAAGGAAAACTGTCTGCTTTGCAAAAAATGTTTCTTTATTTAAAATCAGTCACATACGTGGTGGCCTGTTGACCCTTGTGCGTGCCACCATCCTTGTGAAAGCCACCAATCGGAGTCACAGTTTGCAACATACCTAATAAATATTAAGGAGGTAGTTCCGATTGTAACCCACTCCGATTTGGGATTTTGGAAATTTACATATTGGTACATAGGTTGGTTTGCAAATACCACACTGGTCTCAAAAACATTGGTCTCAACTTGTGACCAGTTTTTACCACCATTGATTTGGTACATCTGGCCTTAAATCACTGAAACAGCATTTGTGTCTTATTGTCAATGATAAGCTGGAAGTTGGACACCAAGGGACATTCTTCTATTCATTTATGTAGATATTTTATACAGCCCAGCTTATCATCTTATGAGAACTTTGGAGTGCTGAATACAGCACGCTCAAAGCAGAGGAGCAGCACAATTAACTGTGCGACCACAGAACTGTCACCCTTTAAAAATAGTAGATGGATTGTTAAACAACAGTCCACGACCACAGACCTTTGTCAAAGAGTCCTCAATAGTAAAATGACTTCCAAGAACACAATGAAACATAACCAGAATCATGACTCTGCTCCGTTCCTGCTTAATTGGACAGGGGAAGGGCAAACACACGTTTCTGCTTTCAAAAGTAGAGCTTAATAAGCTTAATGAATGTGGGCCTAAATTAAACTTATTAGAGAACCTGGCTCTCTCATTAAGTTGCTTATGACGTCCACTACACATTTTCATGGTAACTACAGGACAGTATTATTAAAGACATTGGTATAAAGACACAGAGTTCAAGTTTGATTAAGTCTGCTACTGAGTGACAAAAGCAACAGCGGATATTTAGGAATTTTCTTACTTTAAAATAAAGGTGACAAGATAATTCTGTTGTGAGTGACATGATAAACTACACCACATGCTAGGTGAATACAATTCAACTTCAAGAAAGAAAAACAAAATATATGCCAAAAGAGATATTTTATGTATATATATGTGTGTGTGTGTGTGTTTGTGTGTTTGTGTGTTTGCAGAGTGGTGGAGAAAGGGGGCGTGGCCTCTGACCACCACTCAGCAATCCAGCTGTGTGGGGCTCACTAGAGGTAACAGTAGGGCTAGTTGGCCCCCAGGGACCCTCAAGAGGCATGGGGAGTTCATCACCCAACCAAGAGTGCACCAGGAGGCGCGTTTGCAGAGTGGTGGAGAAAGGGGGTGTGGCCTGCAACCACCTCTCAGCAATCCCACTGTGTTGGGCTTACTGGAGGTAACAGGTAGGCTACTTGGTCCCTAAGGACCCCCAGCATCGAAGGGGACTTCATCCCCCAACCAAGAGCGCGCCAGGAGGCGCATTTGCAGAGTAGTTGTGAAAGGGGGTGTTGCCTGTTATCAGAACTCAGCAATCCTGCTGTGTGGGACTTACTGGAGGTAACAGGAGAGGTAGATGGCCCACAAGGACATCCTTGGGGCCAACTAACTCTCTTGTTACCTCCAGGAAATTCCACACAATGGGATTGCTAAGAAGTCATCAGCGGCCGCACCCCCCCCTTTCTCCACCACTCTGCAAACGCGCCTCCTGGCACACTACTGGTTGGGAGATTAAGTCCACTTTACTCCAGAGGGACCTTGGGGGCCAAGAAGTCCTCCTGGTTGATCCTGTATGCCCTACGCAGCGGAATTCCTGAGAGCTGGTCGGAGGCCCAGCCCCCTTTCTTCACCACTCTGCAAACGTGACTGCTAGTTAAAAACACAGGTTTCAGGGACAATATAGTTAGGAATTAGCATTTAAAAAACAGACTTCTTGTTGAGTCCGATAAGGCGATGCGCCCTTCGATCAGGAGTGCGACAGCAACCAACAAGACTGCAGGTGAAGATGTATATATATATCAGGCACTATGCCTGAGCTACACCGGAGATTTCACGCAACTAAAGAACTATTGGAGTCAGCTATATCTTTTTGCGTGGTGAGGTCCGTACCTGGGAGGTCCCGTTGTGGAAATAGACGGGCCAGGACTGATATATATATATATATATCACCTCCCGTACTTCTTAAATCCCAAAGGTACCAGGCACAGACATCGTAGATCTCCAATAGATTATTTTATTCTGTACACATCCACCATAATGCGTTTTGGTCACCCCAGTGACCTTGCTTATATATATTCCATATCCCAGCGGCGGTTGTGTTTCCATAGGAAAAACATTCTTTGGTTTGCTTATAACTTTGCCATCGTTTGACGAATTTTCACAAAACTTTAAAAATAAATCTCATCTACCTCCGCTCCTTCCTGGAAGGTTTTGGGGTGAACAGTCGCTTGGAGGTCGTGAAAAAGGGGAGTCTCTTTCATTTTTCCATAGGAATATTGAACAGCGATACTGCTGAACAGAATTACACTACATTTGGCGGAAAACAATTTGATTTTTATTTGATTGGCTGCCACAACATCAGCAACAATGTGGCGGCGGTCATCTTAGGACTTAGGACACAGTCCTGAGTCCTGGAAAAAAGTAAAGAAAAGATATAAAGGGGCAGGGTAGGGATACTCTGCCAACGTAGGCTTGGTGGGAAGGAGGGTCACAGAGGAACCCCCTGGAGGCAAAAATGACTTTTAGGCCACAAATATGCAGCAAAAGTTTTAAAAAATGCCCATCGGTCCCTTTTTCTGAGTCTCTTCAGACCCCGGTGACCCCACTCCCGCAGGCCGTAACAAAGGAGGGACTGTGGGTGCCCCAGGTATGCACCGAGGCACCCACCCAACATTGAAAAAATTTCTGTCTCCCTTCCTAGGGGAGCTAGAAGGGGGCCCCAGGCTCCCCCCATGACCTCCAGCCAAATTAAGCTAGTGGGTGCCCCAGGTGGGCACTGGTGCACCCAACATAAAATGAGAAAGTGGCCACAATGGTGGCTGGAAAGTTGGCGGGGCCCTGGGGTTCCCCCCGCACTGCAACATTAAAAAAAAGTGTGGTCGCCCCAGGTGGACACCGGGGTACCCAACACAAAATTATTTAAAAAAAATAAAAATAAATTAATAATAAGCAGCATGAGCTGCCAATTTATTACTCACTGCTCCCCTAGGGAGCACCCCAAAATGCCCGGTGAGAACTTTTTGTTTATATTGTTTGAAGCTTAATGGTGCCCATAGAAGAGGGAGGGGCAGCATCAAGCCTTTTTGTAATGTTGTGAGGGGCTGCAGGGAGTGCAGCCCCCCCCCCAGTAATCAACAACATTAAAAGGGCATTATAGTTCGGAGAAAATTTCAGTTAAAACATACCATTTTAAACTAACAAAACCACTGAAATTCACCAGTTCCATTTATCTCCAGTAACTTTAACTCATGCTCTAAAGTAACTATAACTCTCGCCATCAGCATTCACTGATAATTACCTCACATATTACGTCACTCATGACTTGTTCTGTGAGATCATTGATAACATCACTGCAACATCTGAAATTACATCACTGATGACAAAAACTGTGCATGATGGAGGGGTGACATAGTTACTTTAAGACACAAGAAATAATTTCTTGAGTGAACTATAACTGGTGAATATCAATAGTTTTATTAGTTTAAAATGGTATGTTGGAACTGACATTTTCACCTAACTTTAACATCCTTTTAACCTTTGTTTTTTTCACTGAATTTCTGAAGTTTTCTTTAATATAAAGTAAGATATTATTGCAATTCCTAACAATAATGTCACTTTAACCTTTGTTTTTTTCAGTGAAAATATATATATATTTACATTTGGATGATTCGCAGGGTGCCACATGCCTCCAGGAGGTTGCTTTGGAAACATAACCTGGAACCATATGATGGTACAATTTGGACAAACTGTTTCAGAAGGCCATTTTAAGGCATCCCTAGAGACCATAACTCCGGCTCACTTGGTCTGATCTATAAATTTGCAATGGAGTATAGTTTAAACAAATGACTTTCATACCTATATAGTCACATTTTTAGGTCTCGCCTGAGCCAGCGCATGCGCTGCACTGGCGAGACATTTAGTACCTGGGTTTTAAAAGTGCTACCCAGAGGCTTTTTCCGTCCACCAGCTTGCTGTTACGCGCACAAGCGAGCGCGACGTGCACAGCTGCCATCTGGCTTTCTGTAATGGCTCATTAAGCCTTACAGTGCGCGCGTGAATCCCCTCCCTTCTCCCTCCTCGTCAGCTTCATTGCTTTCACTTTCACGCACGCGTGAATCCCCTCCCCCCTCCCACTCCCTCCTCGTCAGCTTCATTGCTTTCACTTTCACGCACGCGTGAATCCCCTCCCACTCCCTCCTAGTCAACTTCATTGCTTTCACTTTCGCGCGCGCACTTCCGATGCTGCACAACATTGGCAGAAAGCATTGTCAAAGCAGGTAGGTCAACAAAGCAAGGCTTATTGTATTTTTAATATCTGTTTTATTTTGTTTCCTTCTGTATCGCTAAGAGTCCATGTGCTCTCCAGCTGCCTTGACATACTGTTTACCCACTTTGAGACATGTATGTTAGTGAGATGCTCCAAGACTAGTGAAGCTCACACTGCTGTTGTCTTTAGCTTTGTGCGTGAGTGTTGTGGCTGTGTGTATATATGTGCATATATATACACACATATATATATATTGTCCGTTTTTTCCAAGGCTATTTGATTTTTTAAACATCACGTGAAAGTGGCGGCAGGCTTGCTGCCAATCCAAGTCTATGTTGCCCACGTCCTCAGTGCTCAAAATCGCGCTAAGCTCGGGTAATTTTTTAGTTTATTTTCTGTTTGCCCGGCACCCAGCGAAAATAATGGCGCTTTTACTGCTAGGCTGTACAGCGAGTGAACGTTACCACGCGCTGACCCCTGTCGGTGTGTTAATGGTCCCACAATAGACGTCCAGGCCATGCTTCGGCATGAGGGGGCTTGGGAGGGCTTGGATGGTGTCACATTGTCCACGCTCTGGTTTTAGGCTTCAGTCCCGTGTTTTCCTCCTTCGCTCTATTACTGGACGAAGGCGCAAGACAACTATTGTGGCAAAGATTGAAGCTGTGAGCGGACATAATGTTCTACGTGCTCCCGTGGACGCGGAAACCGCTATCACAGCTCAACAGGGAACCACAGTTTCTTACTGGCTAGATCATTGTCTCTTGCTCAAAAGTTTCTCTCATAGCCCCATCTTTGCTAGGGCGGGTGGCCCCATGGTGTAAGAGCGTATCTAATTTATTTGTTGCCCTCCTCGTGCTTAGCCTCAGTGGGCTGCTAAATGCAGCATTGTTTTACTTACATCTATTTGATTGAATTATTACGTGTGCTGGTAGCTGTCATTATAACCTCAGTATAAGGGTGGCTGCGTAGTAAGATAAAAAATATGCGTAACATCGACTGCATGTATTTAGCCCATAGGATTTAGGATTACATTCACGACTTCGGTTATTCCAGTAATTCTTTCGTTTGTAAAGTTTGTGTCTGACTGAGTTTGCTATGGCTTGGGGCAAGATATTTCGGCGTTGCAGTGCGACCTGTAACACGTGTTGAATAAACTGTTGCTTGTTTCTTCTGGATGTTTCTTCAAACAAATCATAGTTTGGTTTTTCATCTGCAGTTCTTTCCATTCAAAATATATGTGTTACAAATGACATTTCCCGTGTTCATGATGGCCCTGGTGAAGTAACTATGCAGAACTAAATGCTTGTGTTGCAGTGCAGCCTTCGAAGTCTGCAGTGCTAATGAGATGGCAGCCACAAGGAGCTTTTTGGCAGCTACCCTGACTTTGATGCAGGCTACGTTATACTCAATAAGTTACGCTATAAAGCTTCCCTTATTAGCCATGCAGGATACATGCTCAATGTGTGGTAAAGCATTAAAATGGCTGGCATTGATTTACATTTGTTTTTGTTTCTGATCGGTTTCAGCTTCGCCCGTCACTTATTCTCTCCATGTCATCCCTAAATCCTCATTCCACTCCAAACAAAAATAAAAAAACATTGTCATTTACAACGCCAATAGGTCTAACTTTCACAAATGCAAGACCGATTGCATTGTAAATGCTTTTTTTAATAGGGTCATTTAGTTGTACATAATATCTTCTGTTTTATATCTACAGTAACAAAAATACTTATAACACTTTTTTATTGCAACTTTTTTAACATGCTGCACAGCAGCCACACTGCTCTACAAAAAATCTTTAAAACATTGCCAGAGCCAATAGCTCTGGCTAAACACTTATGAGGACCTAAACGCGAGACCTATTGGCTATGCCAATGCTTGTTTTAAGTGCCATCCGTCATTAAATATTTTATTACTTGTTGGTGAGAGTGGGGAAAAAAAATCACAAAATGTAGACTAGTCCCGAAAAAAAATGTAAAGTTGAACCCTGGAATGTCAACCCGGAGTGAACCACTAGAGTTGAATGCTGCATGATATGGCCCACTGGGGTTTAACATGTATGTGTGCATCAGACCTAAGTCAATGCGCGATTGGGGTAAACCACAGGGCAGCGCCTTTTAGGGCATAGTGCTTGGGTAAAATGTGAACTTTATAATAGGATGTGGCCATGGGCGCACTCTCCAAAGAAAGCATCAAGCTAACTGAAGACTACGGGACTAATACTGCAGCAGGCACAATAAATGTTGAAGAAAGACTCTGAGAAAAGTAAACAACGTAAAGCCAGAATTCTTTCATAATGAGAAGGGGTTCAGCTCACTGCAATCTATGATTACTTGGGTTCAAGAGACACTTATGTGAAAGTTTTAAATTGGTAAGAAGAGCACTGCAATACAAAACTGTATAATGTGTCATCAAGGAGCAACTGATCCAATCTAACCTCTTTCTACCTTAGTACATCTAATATTAAAACCCTTTGACAGTATTTCGTTACCAAACATGCTGTAGAAAGGTGACTTGTCAGTCTTAACCATTGCAGAATAGGTCAGCCAGCCCATATGAACCAGGTGTTTCTAGTTCTGAATGCCCATTTTACATGTCCCATTGAACAGCTCTAGCCTCGAGTGCAGAGCGGAACAGGAGAATACTCTCTGCTGCTTACTGTTGATAAAGCATTCATAAATGTTGGTTCCAAATTAGGTTAGGTAAACCAAATGTCTTCTGCTGCTAGTTGCTAAATGACTGAAGAGCCAAATAAAAAATCCGAAGAGGATAGTGATGAGATGCCTAATTTATCTGAGATCCATAGTTGGACTCTGCTCCGTGGTTGAATTTGGCTCCAGATTGAGTGATTGCTGTAAAAGGAACACAATGATCTTAAACATTGTGCATCTGTCAGTCTGCTTGGACCACCCAGTCAAACTTGCTTCGCTATTTTATTATTTTTTTCAAAGAGAAGACAAAGACCGTGGTTGCCTCTCCATGGATTTCCGACTGAGACCCAGCTTGGTTGTTTATCTGAGCAAGGAAGCCTGTGCATATGAGTACTCTATGCAGAAGAGTGACGTCTGGAAGGAAGTTGGACAGGGCGACCTTTAGCTGAGTCCACGGTGCAGGATGAACCTCTCTGCTGACTGGTGTACTGGAAGGCTAAGATGCAGGGCTGCTGGAACAAACCTGAGCCATGCTGCAACAAACACTCTCTTGGATTTTCACACTAAAAATCTCGGAATAAAAACCACTGCTGACTCGGATGTGCGCTGCATGCATAGGATTTTGTTTCAGGAACAATAGGTTGTAAACAATGAGTGTAACAGATCCTGAAGGAATTATGTGCAAGAATAAATAAGCATAATTGCTGAAGTTAAATCAACTAAGTACCACTGGGTATCACCTCTACTGGATGCCCTAAAAGCATGCATACCCAAACAATGAGACAGTTACTTTTTTTGTTTGGTTTTTGTTCTCGCTTAATCGTCCTTGGGAAGAGGTTAGAGCCATAGTAGATAAGGCCGCTGTAGAAGGAGGGGCACATGATGTAATGAAGTATTTAGACAAACAACATAAAAACACAACATCAAGGCCACAGTCCCAGTCCTGGAGTGGAAACTGATCACACTTACTTCCAAAGTCACAAGAGCCAAGCATTCACTACTAAAAGTGGACAACGAATTAAAGTATGTCAGAAAAGGCTGGGGCTATGTAAAGTACTGGATGACGTGGCAGCATAATTTATTGCATTCCAGCAGCGTTCGTCTGTTAGTGGATTACATACTAAAACCAACATTATAATGCTGTATAGAAGAGTGGACCACAGTGAAGGTGTCTGAAACCCAGCAGAAGTTGAGAGTGATGACCATGGTGGGGGGTGGGGGGGAGGGGGGGCATTGATGCAGTTTTAGATGGAAAAAGTGGGCCCTGGTTCTAAAGAGGTGTTGAAGTTTCCTACTGCATTTAAAGTGTAAACAAGAAGGCTACTGCAGAAAATGAGAGAGGTGTTACTGTACAGGTGCTGTTGAAATGGTCTGCAATCTGGATGGTCATGCTGCTCATAGTGTGTAGGAAAAAGATTGTGTATGAAGGAAACCTGATTCTTATCGTCTGATACTTAAGCCCGGAGATATAAGAACAATGGAAAGCTCTGGGAGCCAGAAGGTAGCAACTCATGGGACTTGCTATTGATCCAAGAGTCTGTGCTGCAACCAACCAAACTCCACCTAAAATAGAAGTTAATGGCCAGTCTAGGCGATATTGCTGTGGGCTATTAGGCCAAAAGCCAAAATTAGATAATTGAAGATGTGAACTATGGCTCTCTTCGTGACTTTCTTGCATCCACGATGACTAGTTACAGTGCTCTGAAATTCCCCCCTAGGGAACTATGTAAAGTATTAGCTGGATTTACATATTTTTGCCTGAATAAAATATGTTAGCAATGCATTAGAGATGGATAACTGTTTATTATGTTGGTGCCTTGCCCCTCTGAATAACTCCCTTTATCACCTTTGACAATCCAGAGACTTTAAGTTTGGAATATTTGGAGCTCTTTATTAAGGTACTTCTAACCCCTCAGTAGCTCCACCCATAGAATCCCAGCATGGGAAAACAGAAAGGAAGGAGGACTGTATCATGAATCTGCAACAGGATCTAAAAGATCATTATACCGACATCTGGGGGACTCCTGAAGTAAGATAGAAACCTATGATGTGACTGATTAATTACATTGATCTTTACACTTGGAGCATAAGTCATTAGGACCAGAATGCAAGCCACATCAAACGCTAACAACCTACAGACTGACAGCATCCAGGAAAACATGAGAAGAAGATTTTGGGGCCTGTTATGGAAACTGCAGTGAGGGTTAAAATGCATCTATTTAGGCCAAGGTGTTGTTTGTGATTAGTTGTAAGTATTGGGTAGTCAACTCCTGCTGGTCTCTAAACCTCCTCTGGCCCTCTCTTTGTGGTTTGATTGAGTAAACAGCTACGACTGTGGGCCTGTACTATTTCCTTTTTGAGTTTTTTCTTTGTCGAGTTTCTACATTTTCTTTTTGACTCAAGTTTTCTTGGACCGTGCCCTGTTGACCATAATGGCAGACTTCACAGAACTTGCCTATGACGATTTCTTGGTTCAGACAATTCTAACAACCCAGAGCATCTTAGACACCCCACTGACACAATCAATAAGACAATCCGATGATTAAGCCAAACTTCTGAACTCGAAGAAATCATTTACACGCACCTCCTCACACAGGCCAATAATCAGTGGTGGCTCCTCCGCCATCGTCGCCCCACTGCTTTTAAGCAATGCGAGAAATAAAAACATAAAATGATAATAACTTTCAGTTATTATCATTTCATGTTTGTGCTGCTTTGTGGGCAGTTTTAACAAAAACAAGGGAACCCAATTAGGTAGCCAAGGACCTTGGGTATCAATTTATATCTGGACAGTGGTCCTTGTAGAAGGTAGATAGAACTAGCGGAATGATTATAGAACTGAATCGATTCTATATGATTACTATCCAGCCGGATAGTCAATTTTAATCAAATTTATTCTCGAATAACAAAGCACGCAACATTATACAGTGGGATACAATCCTGTATCCAAAGACATACAAAGTGAGGCAGTTTGTGAAAATAATAATAACATGTAGAAAACATAAAAAACGAAACATTCAGGCAAAAACAAGAGGCTTGTTAATGGATATTTAGATCCACCCCACCGTGATCTCACGCCACCAAGGCATCTGCCTTGCTGCCAATTCACCGACCAAGTATAGACGGCTATCCTCCGCCCCAGGCTTCCCCTTCAATGGCACGCCCGTGATCTCATGCCACAAAGGCATTCTCCTTGTTGCCTATCACCGGCTCCTACCTTCCCGGCATCCGCCGACTGCTACCGAGCGGCTCCCAGCCATATAATTACCGGCCCCACTGCCAAGTGATCCCCGTGGTTGCTCCCAACCAAGTTCTGTATGTTATTCAGGCATCGATCTATTTCAGTCCTGATGATGATCCCATAATCGTTGTTAACGGGATCGAAGCGTCGTCGACCTTTAAAATACCGTGCACACAAAACCAATTGTATACTATGTGTCACGGTTGTGTCTATTATCACGCTTGTTCCATTTTTCTAAATATCCATTAACAAGCCTCTTGTTTTTGCCTGAATGTTTCGTTTTTTATGTTTTCTACATGTTATTATTATTTTCACAAACTGCCTCACTTTGTATGTCTTTGGATACAGGATTGTATCCCACTGTATAATGTTGCGTGCTTTGTTATTCGAGAATAAATTTGATTAAAATTGACTATCCGGCTGGATAGTAATCATATAGAATCGATTCAGCTTTGTGGGCAGGGCTGCTCTACCCTCTGGGCAGGGGAGGAGTGATTTGCCCACTCCTAAGTGCGCAATGACTGTTTGATCGCCCTCTCAGGCCACCCAAACTAGTCATATGCACTTTCCCCGTTCTCGATGCAGGCTGCATTACAGCCTGCATGGAGAACATGTCCACCCCTCCAGCCCCTGATTGAGCGCCGTGTCACGGCACTCAGACTAATCACAACGCTGCGTTGTGATTGGCTTAGGGGAGGGAGCCTGGGTGCCTGCTTCCTGTTCCTGAAGTCGGAGGCAGGAGAGCAGGAGCAGAGACGCGGGACCCGGCGGAAAGATACGTTATTTATTTGTATTTTTATTTTTTTGTAATGCTCCCTACCGCAATCGCGACCCCCCCCCGCGAGCCATGCCGCCCGCCACAGGCAATAGTGATTTAATATGTTCGGGGTAACTGCACCCGTCTGGTTTGATTGTTACTAATGCACCAAGACTCTTCTTTGACGATAAGGTATTTAAGAAGGACTGGTCCCTGATTGCGTGGCGCTGCACCAGAGATTGGCTCATTCTTATAATCAGCACGGCCAACGAATCGCAGATGCGATCCTTGTTGAAATCCCGATTCTAGAAACGCAATAAAAAGCTACTGTTTCGGTTGCGCTACACAAACACACAAAAGAAACCAATCAGACTGCCTAAGATCATGAAGAGTCTTTAACAACCAAAATAAAGAAGTTTAAGAAAGATCACGCTCACATTAGATTTCCCTTATGACCACGTTGTCATGTGACTCTTGGCATCCATCACTATCTCTCCCATGAGGCATGATGCTTCCGTAGTCCTTGGTTTACTCTAAGAATCGGAAGGCGTTAATGCAGAGAGATTAAGTCCCCCCCTCTCGAGCTCACATGTTCGGGTGGTCTAATCTTTCGAATTCCGTGATATCGTAACCTCCTTTTCCAAGGGTCGCGCTAACATCAAGACTACAAATCCCATGAAACCAAGGCTGTCATGTGACTCTTGGTATCTAATTAACATAAAGACTATCTTTCCCATGAGGCCTGGCGCATCTCCACAAATCGTAAGGGGTTAATCCAGGCACCGGCTACTTAAACCAGATGCAGCGCAATGGCCGGTTCCCTCTGACCTGGCGTCGGGTTGCTGATATCTTGAGTAAGCTTGGCTGGTAAGTGAGTTACGGCGATGGACAGCTGCACGGCTTTGGGTTAAAAACGCTCTGTACAATTCATTTAATTAATTCATTTATGTCCACACAATCATTAGACACCATACACTGCCTTAGTGATTCTAGTCATGTATAGCAGCTTAATGGGATTTCCGCATTGCATTTCAGCTTTGGTCAAAAGCAGGGCATAGCACTGTTTACATGCATGATTGACAGATGGCTTGTAGACAGGAGAAGACAGCACACCCTTGTTAGAACTGGTTTGCTCTCTGTACACACACTAACTTCTACATGGTAGGCCTACATAAATTATTCAAACTATGAGGTCTCACCTACGGGTCTGTTGAACAGACAAAAACATAGTGGTAAACGCAGGTCATAGTATTTTTTACATGCATTAATGATGGGTGACTCCTAAATTGGACAAGACAGTACACCCTTGTTAGAATTGATCTGCTTTTTGTACACGCATGTTAGAAATGGGGGTCTCTAGTTGTCAATGGTTTGCACCTTTGTCCAAATAGGGACCCTTGCTTCTAGTCAGGGTAAGTGAGTTACCCCCTTAGACAACCCCTGCTCACCCCTTTGGTAGCTTGGAATGAGCAGGCAGGCTCAGAGGCAGTGTGTAAAGCATTTGTGCACACATACAGTAATACAGTGAAAACACTACAAATGGACACCGCACCAGTTTAGATAAATAGGTAATCTTTATCTAAACCAAACAAGACCAAAATGACAAAAATCCAACATACAATAATCAAAAATATGCACTTAAAAATGCATTTCCTAAAGTTGGTAGCTCCGTCCAGTGCTACCGCAGTGCTGAAAACAACCAACAGTTTCGGTCAATCGCGTCGGTGTGGAGACCGGCGTCTGTGTCAGAAGCCTTGTAAACAGTACCTTTGGTTCCGGCCGACCACGTGCGTCGGTGTCGGTGCGGGCTGATCGCGGCAACCGTCGCGGTTGCGGTGTGAAGTGGAGCGGTGCAGCGTGCAGTGCCCTCAGGTCGTGGTGCAGGCAGCGGCTCGGTGAAAGGTCAACCAGCGGCGTTGGTGAGACCGGGGTGGTGGTGCGAAGTGGGGCAGTGCTCACTGTGGTGCTGACAGCTCACGGTTCAGGCTGGTGGGCCGTGGCTGTGGTGTGGGACGAGGTGGTGCTTCGTGTAGCTTATGAGCGGGCCCCCAGACCACGGTGCAGACTACGGCTGCGACGTCAGCTGGCAACGGCGTTATTGGTGAGACCAGGGCGGCAGAGTGAAGCAAGGCGGTGCGAGCAGAGGCTCGGCAGCGGTCATTAGTGAGACCAGGGTTGCGGTGTGAAGTGCGGCGGTGCCCTCTGTGGTGCCTTCAGGTCATGAATCACCGGCAGTCTAGGTGGCAGTATCTGGTTGCGGTTTCCCTCTGTGGCAACTAAGACACACGGTACCCAGAGGAAGGTGAAGTCTTTACTGTTCCTGAGACTTCTTGAACAGGGGGCAAGCTCTACTTCAAGCCCTTGGAGATACACAGTAGAAAAAGTTGCAGAAAGTTCAGTCCAGTTCTTTCTCTGCCCAAGACAGAAGCAGCTACTGAAGGCCAACACAGCAAAGCACACAGTAAAGTGGTAGTCTCTCCTCACAGCTTCCCCAGCTCTTCTTCTTGGCAGGTTCCTTGATCCAAGCGAGTTCTAAAGTCCTGGGGTCTGGGCCCCAGTATTTATACCACATTTCCCTTTGTTCTCTTGTGGCAGAGAGTGTCTGTGCTCAGTCCAAACCAGTTCTGTCCTTTCTGGCCCAGCTTCCTGGCAGGAGTTGGAGACCGCATTGTCCAAGGTAGACCAGGCCTATTCAGGTCCAAGGAAATCTCCTCCCACTACTCTAAAGTCAGCCCAGGTCTATTCAGCCCAGCCCTGACTCATCCAGGAGAGGCAGAACACATCTCAACCCCGAGTGACTGTCTGAAGAGAATGCAAATCCCCAGCCCCTGTCCCTACAAAGCCAGGCAGTCAATCTAAAAACCAGCAGAGGTACACAGGATGACTAAGCAAGAAAATACCCACTTTCTAAAAGTGCCATTTTCAAACACACAACATAAAAATCATCTTTACTAAAAGATGCATTTTTACATTCTGAGTTCAGGCATACTAAACTCCATTTCTCTATCTTGTCCCAATGGGAAGTTATACTTGTAAGATGTTACAAGGTATCTCCCATTCTATCATATGGGACAGATAGCCTTTCAGTAGTGAAAAACAAATACATTGTATTTCACTATCAGGATATCTCACACATACCAGTACATGTCCTACCTTTCAAATACACTGCACCCTGCCTACAGGGGTACCATGAGCCTACCTGAGGGGTGCCTTACATGGAAGAAAAGGGAAGGTTTGGGGCCTGGCAAGTGGGTGCACTTGCCAGGTCGACATGGTAGTCACAACTGCGCACAGACACTGCGGTGGCAGGTATGAGAACCCTTTAAATGGCTGCATGTGTGGGTGGCACAACTCATGCTGCAGGCCCACTAGCAGCATTTGATTTACAGGCCCTGGATACAAACAGTGCACTTTATTAGGGACTGAAAGGTAAATCAAATAAGCCAATCATGGAAACATCAATCCATAAACACAATTTACATAGGGAGCAATTGCACTTTGGCACTGATCAGCAGTGGCAAAGTGCCCAAATCATCTAGACAAGCAAAACGATATCCAGCACACAGCAATAATATAGGAGGCAGAGGCAAAAAGACAGGGGAAAACCATGCCAAGGATGCCAGGTCTAACCCAGCACTATTTTCCACATGGTTGGGCTGAATGTAGAATATAGATTACGAGGGTCTGTTGCATAGTCAGGAATATAGTGGTGTCCGCATTTGGTGTTATCCAGCTAAACTGATCTTTGCTTTCTACCTTGAAGTCAATCAGATTCTCTGCATTTTAATTGCTCCCATTTTAAATAGTTTCTATCTCTTGTTTTTTGTTCCTTGTGTCTGGCTCTCTCCCATGATGTGAATATAGGGGAGAATGTTCTCTGAGCCTCACACCAGGGCCAGAGTTGAGGCCTCAATCCCGATGCTAGCAGGTAAGCCTCATCCACCCCATTGTTACACTCACCTGTCCCCTTAGTTCAGAGGTCTTCAAACTTTTTGATGCCGAGACCCCCTTGTCAAACGTTTTTAGGCGTAAGGACCCCCTTCTGATGAAAATTTCTAGAACCTGGTACTCCTCATGATAGACAACTATCGACAACCATAAACGCCCCCAATTTCCACAGCAAATAATTTTTACGGTGGGGAAATAATATTAAACACTGTTTAGCAAACCAAATGTCAGTGAGCGTGGGGGTGTATTCAAAGGTGTAGCTAAAAACAAAGGGCCTTATTTATGAGGAATTGGAGTAGGGCAGTGCCGCAAGTCTTCTTGCTGCGCTGCCCTATGCCGATGTGAAAGGGCAGGAATGCACAGTATTTATGAAGTACGGTGCATTCCTGTCCTTTTCCTTTGCGTTGGTGCATAAATTGCTGCCTAGCACCAACATAGACAGGATTGTTTTTGTACAGGAAGGGGCACCTTCCTTCAAGAAAACAATCCAGAGAGGTGTTTTCCTCTTTCGATATGAGCTGCAGAATGCAGCACACATGGAATAAGGAAAAAACGAGTAGAAATGAAAACATTTCTCCTCCTTACACCTCTGCTGGTGAGGCGTCTGTTTTTGGAGCTGCCCCAGGTTTACGTGATTTTGTAAATATGGAGCAGCATCAAAATCCATGAGTGTTGCGTGGGAACCCCACGCAAAGCCCATAGAACACCTCCTTGACGCAGAGTAAGGCAACGCAGTGACTTGCGCTGCTATGTCTTACTCCATATCTATGAGGCCATGCAAAGCCATGCAGGGTGAGTTTGCACAGCCTCATAGGTATGGTTGAGATGCTTGCGCCGCCGAAGCATAAAAAAAGTGATGCTCTGGTGATGAAAGCCTCTCATAAATAAGCCCCAAAATATTCTGTACGTTTTTTAGGTATCTACATATAAAATAATGGGCAGCGTAAATGAAAAATAAATTTAAAAAATTGTTACTCAGTGGGAAAGGCTCTGTAGGACATCACAGTGTAAGATAGAGTGCTGCAAAACATGCAAATAGTTTTTCAGTAAAATGGTTGTTCCAAAATCTAGATTTTAGTGATACCAGAGCGTATGTAATGCAATTTTCTTTTTACACAACTGTCCCTTCAACACACCTTTGGAGGTACTAAGGGCTCTGTAAATGCAGTTAAAATTAAAAGCACACACTTCACAGCTCAGTTATTAATTCTTTGCACTACCACTAATAAAAAACAAATCTTTGTCATCACAAAGCTTGGAGTGATTTGATCAAATAAAGCGAGAATCAGCCCCCAAGCACCCTTTACACTTGCAAATTAACTTAGGCACATTTGCATTTCACTCAGCCAAGCCCACACCCTGCACCAACACTTTTCACAGCACAAGAGACTCAATTGATGGAACTTCAGCTGATAAAGATCTAAATTAGCCTTCCCAGGACTGCTGTCTTTATCCAAAACGAAAGCAAACGTTTTGGATTGCAGGCACAAGTGAAGCTGGGGAATGTGCGACCCTCTTCCCTGGCCTCCGCGGCCCCCCTGGGGGTCGCGACCCACAGATTGAAGACCTCTGCCTTAGTTGTTCCACAAGGGCACAGGGTCTGTTGTATGGGGGCTATATATATATATATATATATGTATCCTATTGCTTTTCCTTCGTGTCAGCAGAAAATACTCGGACACCCATGCATGCTTCAAAAGGTTGTTTTAATTGCTCCAAACGACGCGTTTCATCTTTCGCCTTGATCACGCTCATAAGCAAACAATTATAACGTAAATCATTATAAACAGTATTTTAAAAATAGAAAAAGGACTTCACCCGTGTAGTGTGTTCACAACAAGAACTACTATGGCGGCCATTTTAGCAAGGTGAAAAATACATGATAACTATACACAACAATAAGTATTATGTTCCGTAACTTGCTGTTTGACCATTTGATAATAACCACAGTAGTATATGATCATTATTAGAGTAATACCCATATAATATGCCTCATTACTTGAAATAATCAATTATTGAAATGCCGATGATATATTAACCATAGCTCATATTAGTTTAACCATAAATGTTGCCAAATTAATCCTGACACATGATGATTTCAACACTGCCTTCAATATTAGCACATATAGTTCATTGAGCCCAAGTGGGCACTTATGGCAATTCAGCAATGAAGCGCACTCAATCCAGCCCCAGTGGGCATAAATCCACCAGATAATGTCAAGTGATCAGATTGCATGATCTAAGCAGGTATATACAGAACATATAAACTTCCAAAAGATTGCTGCCATAGTAGAAAAAAGAAGTGCCTGTACCTAAAAAATAGAAAAATAGTTTTAAAATCTAGTTAAAAAGAGAAATCACCAACAGACGATTTTGCACTGCATATTTACATCAAACAGTTAATCATTCAAGTGAATAGCCAATTCCTCACTCAAATTCAAACCTTGGGGGACCGTAGTTTCAAAATCAATAATATATCTTGACTCAAGCTTGCGAAGTGAGAGTTCGCGATTACCACCCCTCACACTGATAGGTACTGCGTCAATCACAACCATTCTCAGTAGCTTTTCATCCTGAAAGTGGTGCTCATGGAAATGGCGTGCTACCGGGTATTGTCTATTATTATGTCGTATAGCACGAACATGTTCTAGCACTCTCTTTTTTGCACGATGTATCATGCTCCCTATATATAGCTTATTACAGGGGCAAATGAGGGTGTATACACAGTACATGGTATTACATGTTAAGGGTTTCTTTATCATGAATTCTCTACCAGAATTGGGAAGTGTCAACTTGGTACAGTCTACACTATTACTACAAGCTTTACAATTTTTACAACACCGAAATCCTGGACAACCAATACTGCTCGCCGTACCACTACTAGTTACTAGATTGTGGCTCAATTCATCACGCAGCGAGCGACTCTTCTTAAAAGTGACCTGGGGATTGCTGCTCAAATTTTTCTTCAGACTGTCATCTGTCATAAGAACATGCCAGTGTTTACCTAGCATTTTACGCACTTCCTGTGCCTGGCCCGAGAACGTGGTTATAAATCTCAAAGTCTCTGGCTCAGCTTCTTGTCTCACAGGGTGCAGTAGTTCATTTCTACTAACCTCTGCGACTCTTCTGCTAGCTTCAGCAATGGTTTTTTTGATTGTAACCTCGCTCTCTAAAGCGTTTACACATCACCTCCTTTTCAGCTCTAAAAGCTAGTTCTGTGCTGCAATTGCGTTTAGCACGCAGCAACTCCCCATAGGGGATGCTATAGATGAGATTCCGGGGGTGAGAACAGCTTAGTTTGTATCGTCTCGCCTTGTATTTCTACTCTCACATCCAGGAAGTCAATCGAGGTTTTACTGATATGTTCAGTGAAAATCAAATTGTGAGTGTTAACATTGAGTTTCCTAACAAACTCCCTAGCAGATTTCTCGTCACCATTCCAACTGAAGAATATATCGTCAATATAGCGCAGCCACAGGACAACACAGCTCTCAAATTCAGTTAGCCGTTCGGCCACCTGCTCCTCCCACCAGCCCATGAATAAGTTAGCATAGCTGTGGGCGAAGCAGGTGCCCATGGCTGTGCCCTGTGACTGCCTATAGATGGTATCATCAAACATGAAAAAATTGTTGGTTAAACAAAATTCAATCATGTCTACAATCATTTCCGAATGAAAAAACAGAGAAATCGAACAAATCTTTAAGAAATGTCTGATAGCCTGTAATCCTAACTGATGTATAATACTAGTATATAAACTACTCACATCTAATGTGACCAAGGTGTAATTGTCTTCCCAATGTATACCATCGATGATAGTAAGGAAGTGAGTAGTATCCCTGAGATAAGCAGGTAACCCTACGACAAATGGTCTGAGATAATGATCGATGTACCTCGAAGTTTTCTCTATCAGGGACCCAATAAATGAAACAATGGGTCTCCCCGGGAGGTTCACAGGATCTTTATGAAGCTTGGGCAATAAGTAGAGTATGGGGATTTTAGGATGGGCACATTTCAAATAGTTATACTCTTCCCATTCTATTAATCCTCTTTCTCTCCACTCCACCATCTCTCCAAATCTTCTATTGGCTCTTACTATTTCATTTTTGTTGGAGACACAATAACAATTCACATCTTTCAATTGCCTCAACCCCTCTGCTAGATATTTGTCTGTATCAAGGACCACCACATTGCCGCCTTTGTCAGATTGACTGATCACAATAGAATTATAATTTTTTTAAATTTCCATCGCTTGTATTTGGTCAAAGCTCAAAATCTTCTCATATAGGGGGGTTTTCTTATACCTGATCTTTTTAAGATCTCTCAACACCCCTTTCTCAAAGACTTCTATAGCGTCACACTGTACATTGGGCAAGAATACAGATTTAGGTCTAAAAGTACTTCCAGGGTTTATCCCTAATTCCACATCCAAGTCATACAGGTTCAAAATTTCATTGTTAGTCCACATATCATTGCTCTCTAAAGTGGATAGTGTCTGTAGGATCTCAATGTCCTCAATATTTAGATTACTCAAACGTTCTGATCTATCCCATTCTACAGTCCTACTGTGTTGCGTGTCAAACCATTTCTTCAATTTGAGTTTCCTTGAAAAATAAAATAAATCAATTCTTGTCTGTACAAAGTTCAAATTCATAGAGGGACAAAAAGACAAACCTAATGAGAGGAGCTCCATCTCTTCCGGAGAGAGAATCCATTGGGACAGATTGACCACAGTCATACTTTCGCTCTCTTGCCCCTTGTTTCCATTCCCACGGGCTTTATTTCGTTGTTTTTTGCTCCTTTCTTTGGCTTGTTTGTTCCTCGCGTTTTTCCTCTGCCGCCGCGTCCTCTGCCCATTTGCGCATTCTGCGCCTGAAAGTATTCTGTCCTTCCTTGGTTCATCATCTGGAATTGTAATAAAAAAATCTTTTTCTGATGAACTTGACTTGTTTCTTGGTTCAATGCTGTTACCGACGTATCCGATAAACTGCCATTGGAGACATCACTTTAACTGATTTCTCTGGTCACCGTTGTAATTGTCGATTTCACTGCTGTACTTCCTTCTTTATTATCAAATAGATGGTCATATTTCTTGTGAAACGTTAAAGTGCGACCAGCCTGGTAATCCTTAAAGTCTCTGAGGAATTTGCGCTGTTTTTTGGCTGTTATTTCCTCCTCTAATTTGCCCAATGTACCGTGTGACGCTATAGAAGTCTTTGAGAAAGGGGTGTTGAGAGATCTTAAAAAGATCAGGTATAAGAAAACCCCCCTATATGAGAAGAATTTGAGCTTTGACCAAATACAAGCAATGGAAACTTAAAAATTAAAAGAAAATGATAATTCTATTGTGATCCGTCAATCTGACAAAGGCGGCAATGTGGTGGTCCTTGATACAGACAAATATCTAGCAGAGGGGTTGAGGCAATTGAAAGATGTGAATTGTTATTGTGTCTCCGACAAAAATGAAATAGTAAGAGCCAATAGAAGATTTGGAGAGATGTTGGTGGAGTGGAGAGAAAGAGGATTAATAGAATGGGAAGAGTATAACTATTTGAAATGTGCCCATCCTAAAATCCCCATACTCTACTTATTGCCCAAGCTTCATAAAGATCCTGTGAACCCCCCGGGGAGACCCATTGTTTCATCTTTTGGGTCCCTGCTAGAGAAAACTTCGAGGTACATCGATCATTATCTCAGACCATTTGTCGTAGGGTTACCTGCTTATCTCAGGGATACTACTCACTTCCTTACTATCATTGATGGTATACATTGGGAAGACAATTACACCTTGGTCACATTAGATGTGAGTAGTTTATATACTAGTATTATACATCAGTTAGGATTACAGGCTATCAGATACTTCTTAAAGACTCGTTCGATTGCTCTGTTTTTTCATTCGGAAATGATTGTAGACATGATTGAATTTTGTTTAACCAACAATTTTTTCATGTTTGATGATACCATCTATAGGCAGTCACAGGGCACAGCCATGGGCACCTGCTTCGCCCCCAGCTTTGCTAACTGGTGGGAGGAGCAGGTGGCTGCATGGCTAACTGAATTTGAGAGCTGTGTTGTCCTGTTGCTGCGCTATATTGACAATATATTCTTCATTTGGAATGGTGACGAGGAATCTGCTAGGGAGTTTGTTAGGAAACTCAATGTTAACACTCACAATTTGATTTTCACTGAACATATCAGTAAAACCTCGATTGACTTCCTGGATGTGAGAGTAGAAATACAAGGCGAGACGATACAAACGAAGCTGTTCCGTAAGTCAACAGCAGGAAACAGCATACTTAGAGCCAATAGTTCTCACCCCCGGAATCTCATCTATAGCATCCCCTATGGGGAGTTGCTGCGTGCTAAACGCAATTGCAGCGCAGAACTAGCTTTTAGCACTGAAAAGGAGGTGATGTGTAAACGCTTTAGAGAGCGAGGTTACAATCAAAAAACCATTGCTGAAGCTAGCAGAAGAGTCACTGAGGTTAGTAGAAATGAACTACTGCACCCTGTGAGACAAGAGGCTGAGCCAGAGACTTTGAGATTTATAACCACGTTCTCGGGCCAGGCACAGAAAGTGCGTAAAATACTAGGTAAACACTGGCATGTTCTTATGACAGATGACAGTCTGAAGAAAAATTTGAGCAGCAATCCCCAGGTCACTTTTAAGAAGAGTCGCTCGCTGCGTGATGAATTGAGCCACAATCTAGTAACTAGTAGTGGTAGGGCGAGCAGTATTGGTTGTCCAGGATTTCGGTGTTGTAAAAATTGTAAACCTTGCAGTAATAGTGTAGACTGTACCAAGTTGACACTTCCCAATTCTAGTAGAGAATTCATGATAAAGAAACCCTTAACATGTAATACCATGTAATGTGTATACACCCTCATTTGGCCCTGTATTAAGCTATATATAGGGAGCACGATACATCGTGCAAAAAAGAGAGTGCTAGAACATGTTCGTGCTACACGACATAATAATAGACAATACCCGGTAGCATGCCATTTCCATGAGCACCACTTTCAGGATGAAAAGCTACTGAGAATGGTTGTGATTGACGCAGTACCTATCAGTGTGAGGGGTGGTAATCGCGAACTCTCACTTCGCAAGCTTGAGTCAAGATATATTATTGATTTTGAAACTACGGTACCCTAAGGTTTGAATTTGAGTGAGGAATTGGCTATTCACTTGAATGATTAACTGTTTGATGTAAATATGCAGTGCAAAATCGTCTGTTGGTGATTTCTCTTTTTAACTAGAATTTAAAACTTTTTCTATTTTTTAGGTACAGGCACTTCTTTTTTCTACTATGGCAGCAATCTTTTTGGAAGTTTATATGTTCTGTATATACCTGCTTAGCTCATGCAATCTGATCACTTGACATTATCTGGTGGATTTATGCCCACTGGGGCTGGATTGAGAGTGCTTCATTGCTGAATTGCCATAAGTGCCCACTTGGGCTCAATGAACTATATGTGCTAATATTGAAGGCAGTGTTGAAATCATCTTGTCAGGATTAATTTGGCGACATTTATGGTTAAACTAATATGAGCTATGGTTAATACATCATCGGCATTTCAATAATTGATTATTTCAAGTAATGAGGCATATTATATGGGTATTACTCTAATAATGATCATATACTACTGTGGTTATCAAATGGTCAAACAGCAAGTTACGGAACATAATACTTATTGTTGTGTATAGTTATCATGTATTTTTCACCTTGCTAAAATGGCAGCCATAGTAGTTCTTGTTGTGAACACACTACACGGGTGAAGTCCTTTTTCTATTTTTAAAATACTGTTTATAATGATTTACGTTCCAATTGTTTGCTTATGAGCGTGATCAAGGCGAAAGCTGAAACGCGTCGTTTGGAGCCATTAAAACAACTTTTTGAAGCATGCATGGGTGTCAGAGTATTTTCTGCTGACACGAAGGAAAAGCGATAGGATTGAAGGGTTTCCGGTAACCCGAGCTCGGACCGCCCGTTTTTGACAGCCTCTAAGCCAAACCGGGACTGGTGTTGCGTGTGTATATATATATATATATATATATCTCGAAATGTAGGCAGTCGACCAAAACTACATGCAGCACCCAAGCGTTAGTCACCTATGTCATTTATGACCAAGAGAATGTCCCTGTCTGCAAATCTCCACATGCACCCCCTGCCCAGCGGTGCCTCCCTTCAACAGGGAGTATAGAACAACAATATACAATTGGAGCTGCACCACATGCAGACAAACATGTAAACTGAGACAATGTCAAAATACAACAGTGTGATATGACACTTCCTTATGAATAACAGTGTCTATACAACCCATAGATTATTGTTCTTTCCTTTATTTAATCGTGTTTATTTCATGAAAAACCATCAGCCAACGCGTTTCGTCTATTTAAACATTGGACTTCTTCAGGGCAGCTAAAAACGTCAAACGCCTATGTCGATCCGAAAAGTATGCACCAAGGTTCCGGGCGCAATTCCAAATTTAATGCCGGATAGTGGCTTCTGCACAGGACGGTTTCAAAAGGCAGTCCTAATCATGAAGAATTGATATGGACGGATTCCCAAGCGGCAATGAATTGAATTAAGACATAATGGCGTTGTTGTCAGATTGAAGCAAATGGCATCGGTATGCAAACACAATAAGAGATGCACCACGTAGTAGAGATTATCCACCCATCCGTATGCACAGCAATTTCAGCGCGTCCCGTTGTTGTTATTGTGTTTTGCATACCGATGCCATATATTGATGAAGGCGAGAAGCCGAAACACGTCCTGTGAGAGCGTATGTTTCGTCGGTGACCCGTGATTAAAATTCCACTTGGAAACAGCCCTGAGTGCCCCACCTTCTTTGTGTATCTCTGTTGGAGGACTTGAGTAATAAATACATATATATATATATATCTATATATCTATATATATATCTATATATATATATATATATATATATATATATATATATATCCTAAAGTGGTTTTGTAGGGCTGTTGATTGAGAATTGGTTGTTTCTACCTGTACGTGGTACAAATTGCTAACACTATGCATACTATCTCGTTCAGGAAACTACCAGTGGATCCCTATTTCAGGCTTATATGTGGACCACTGTTTTGTATCTTTATATTTATTATAGATTTCTTTTACTTTGAGCACTGATTATGTAGGTCCTGAGGAATACAATGACCCCTCTGATGGGGTCACAGGTAGAAAAAGGTAGCTCTTGGTCCAGAGTGCACTCTTTGTTAACATCCAGCGGGTATGATTATGTTTGGTTGGCCCTCTGCTTGGTTTTAATCCTGACTTGGGGACCCATGAAAAACGTGTTGAGTACCTTGGAGCCAGTTTTAATTTGCACACCCTTTCACTCATGCCCTGCTTCCCACACCACTTTGTGCTCATTAGAAAGGTATTTATTATACCTCTGAAAAACATCCCTGTGCTCCTCCCTCTAGTGAGGAGGTTGTAGCCCGCACCGTGACTAGGCATCACGGTGCGGGGAGGTTCCCTATGATGAAGCATGCCACCTCTGGTGGGTGAGGGAATTTGTCCTTTAAAGGGAACACCCCACATCAGTTAGATACACCAACTCTCATTGCTTTCCTTTTCTCTATTTAGACCATGTGTTTGTTTTGTGATTGGGTAAAATGCAACTGTGCCTGTCATCAGAAGAAGGATGGACCAAAAACACAAAAGTCCTTGAATTATGCAGAAAGCTGCAGTGTCTACCTTTACAAATGTTGCATTTATAAAGTCACACTTTGTGGGTTACTTTGGTTGTACCTGTCATGTAGTTTGTATTGGCTCTGAAAGTCGGCCGTAGACTAGCAGACCATGCTTCCTACAGAGAACATACTGTTTCTTACTAATCTCTGAAAGGAACAGACGGTGCTCCAACATTTGTCCCTACAATCAACAGACAATGCTCTGATACTCATTTCTATCTTGATTCTCAATCCTCTTGTACCTTACAGTTAGCAATCCCTGTTTCCTAAACTGAATTTGTTAAAAAAATTATTCTCTACATTGAGCAGTGTTCCAGCTCTCTTCCCTTCTGTTAGCAATTGGTGGGTCTAACTTTGTTCTTATTGTGTTCATTTAGTGCTATAATCCTCATCTCTAAACTGATCAGGCAGTACCCTGACTTTTCATCCATAGCGAGCAAACAGTTCTATGAGTCTCATACCTGCATTGAGGAGTCAGAGCACCGACCGTGAGGGCAATGTCCTCTGAATCTGATTCTTAAAATGAGCAGACTGTGCAGCAAACTGCTGTAAGAAGGCTCTGTTACCTACAGTGAGGAGGTAGTTTCTGACGTTAATCTCCATTGCAAGTGTCTACATAGTGAGTAAGCAGTAATCAGACCTCGAAGCTTACTTTCAGCAGACAGTGATCTGACCCTCCTCTCTACATTGAGCAGACACTGTTCTTCGCCTTGGGTAGACGAGTCGTTTCTATAAAAGTTAAATGTTGTGTTTACTCAAACTATACAGATGTTATCCTAAAGCAATATTCTCTGCTACCATCCTTTAGTATTTTAAAGTATTATATTTAATTATAATAAGTTAAATCATGATAAATGGAAGTGCCAAGTAATTTTACCTTTCTCCATGACCGCGGCTAAAAGCTACAGAGAAACCCTCTGAAGTCCAGACAATGAGAGAAACCATTTAATTACCTCTTTGACACATCTAATTAGAAAATCCGGTCAGATCTTCATGTTTATCTACAATTAATGTATCTAAAGCAAATGTACATGTATATAAGAATTTTCAGCTGAGATGGGCATATATCTTTGTTTTTGCACACTAGGATGAATTTCAGTATTCAGTGAGCCTACAAGCCCATTCCTTTTCTACATAATTGTGTGGTTGTTTATGAGTATAAAGCCACCATGGACTAAAAGCATTGGATCAGTAGAACTATTCTGTATGGAGAGTTCGAGGCCTGTAGGTGGTAGCCAAGGCGCATTTATCCATCACCTGGATACTGGATTTGATTAATCCTCCCACCTCGGAGCTGAATTAGTAACATATTGTGTATCTTGGGGGAGCTTGGTTTATAAGAAGAGTCTGGTTGGCTCTGATACATCAGATGTATAAGATCTCCGCCTATATATATATACAGCTAAAATACTCCTTACCTTTATATCTTTAGGAATTCTTTTTTAGGGGGAAAGAAAGTAGTACAGCCAGTTGCTTCTGGTAAACCATCCCCATTCCTTCACCATTGAGCATTCGGGTAAGAAGATCTAAAGACATGAAAGATATTGAGAAGATGAGCCTGCGTAGGAATACAAAGGGGCGCCATGGGCCCATACCCAAGCATTTGGGGGGCATATGGAAGTTTCTTGTCCGCACAAATACAGTGTGCCAACACATATTTTCATGTTAACAACCCGAATAGTCAAGAGAAGAAAAAGTGCTGAGTTTACTCCAATGGGCATTGTGCACCTCAGCCTATAATATTTCCTTAGGAAGCATTAGAACATTTCACCTCTCTCTTTTTAAATAGAAGCATTGGGCAGTGAAAATAGAGAAGATGGTGCATGCATGATTTAGATAAATCAGATTTCTCTCTCTCTCTCTTTTATATCCCCTTTTTGGCTTCTTACAGTATGCACACAGTACTGCCATCCTAGCTGGATTAGCTAAAAGCAAATAGTTAACTACGTTCTACTTTTATCTTGAAATGGAAACACATACAGGTTGGACAGGTAAGATTGTCAACAGTATTTCTTGTGACTGAAGATTTAATATTGTTATTCTTAACTCGAATCACATTCCGCTATCAGGGCGAAACCCGCTGTTTCAGGAGAGCCTGGGAGCCAAACCGCATTTGTTGCTGCTCAACAAAATGGACCTAGCAGATCTAACAGAGAAGCAGGTAATAACCATCTTAATCTTATCTCAAGATATGACTGACTTCAATCCTGCAACACTCTCCTGCTTGACCTGATCCCAAAAATTGTCATTCTTATTCTTGTTTTCAGATATGAATATTTCACTCCTGCTTCAAAATATGATGATCTCACAACTAAGAAATGTCCTTTCTCTCAAGACTGGGTCATCCCACTCTTGCCTAAAGACACTAAAATTTGATTCCTTTCCGAATGTAGGTTTTCATATCTTTTGTCCCAATATAGGACTGTCCTACTCCCATGGAGAAGCATTGGAATCTTGTTCCTACCCAAAGTCATGCCAATCTCACCCATATCCCGAGACCTGTGTAGAATGGATGCATAGCAATATTGATGTTTCAACAGCATTTAACTATAGAGTCTTAGCAATTGCCAAACACAGAACATACAGAGATGTTCCAATACAAAATGTTTAATCTCACATACAAAAATTTGATTTGTTCTCTTTGAAGATGCTTTTGTATGCTGCGATGTAATGTCTTTTCTTGGGTATCATTTTAAATGGTGTAGGATACGTCAGAATCTAGTGAAGTCAAGGGTTTGACTTCTGTTCTCCCTTCTGGACATAGTATGTTTTTTTCTAATGAACCAGTTTTTAGGTCGAGCCTAGCGGCAGCGAGTCTAAGCTGCTCGCTCTGCGAGGCATGCAGTAGTCGAGTTTGCTGTTGAAGCCTCGCCTTCTCTCTGCCCATATTTTTGATTGGCTGGTGTCATTGTCCTTGGTAAATGCTGGCTTCCGATTGATAATGAGGCTTGTTAGTCCCTCCTTGTTACCGCCCTGTCGCCATTTGTTACCTCCCATGAGGACTGGATCTTTTACTTGTGGCGTTACACGGTCTCCTTCATAAGTCGGTAAGCACTATTTGTTGTTTTTTATTTGCAGCGTGGTCTGCTTTCACTTTAGCGGCCGCGCTTGTTTATTTAATTAATTTGCCGCACAGGCCGAAAGGAAGCGTATCTACTCACTAATCTAACCAGCATTTGCAATGCAATAGGTCTCGCATTTATGCGAGTTTGAGCTATTGACATTGCAAATAACAATGCCTTTTATTTTTGTTTTCGTTTTTAAAACATAAATAAAAGGCATTGTCATTTACAATGCCAATAGCTTAAACTCGCGTAAATGCGAGACCTATTCCATTGCAAATGCTTGTTTAAATACCAGGGTGTTCTTTGCCCAGGATGATGTAGATGTGAAAGATGCCCCTTTCCTGAGGGCCCCGTTGTGAACTTTAGCAGCATTTCCTCGTTATTGTAGTTTCACAGAGGGTCTCATTTTTGTTCCCCAAGTGCTTTTGGGGATGTTAGGGGAATAGCAGGTATTATTTTAGAATGATGCACAGGCGTCAAATATGTTATCATTGCGACTTTACACGTGAAAAGTCACATTGAAGTTACAATGCTTGGACTTAAAACTTGAGGCAGTCTGATGAAGACAGAGGTTATTACATTATAAGAATGGAGACTGTCAAAGCTGTCTATAGCAACTTTGTCCGTCCACTTCACTTTGAACAAGAACATTTCTAGAAGAGGGGAGGGGGCTGCTGGTGAACGTTAGTGCTTTTTTGGCCAGTTTACTATGAAGGAAGCCCATTACCTTTATGGGAACTGTGATTTGCATTAGTTTGTATATAAGTAGAGCAATTATAAAAGTGATTTGGTCCAGGGGGGCGTGGCTAGCCAGCCGAACATGTCGGACGCGAGCCGTTAGAGCTCCGTACCAAAGCCCTCGTTTATCCTGTCTGAAATCGGCATCCCCAGCCATCCGGGTGCGGGGGAGATACAGCTGCACGCCCGCAATGCTGAGGAACATGTTGATGCGATGAGGGCGCCGATGCGTGCAGTGGGAGCCCCCTGAGCGATTCCCCCCCGGTGCCGGACGCCATTTGCCGTGAGTGTACCAGGCGGGCACACGTTAGCGCCAACTATCACAGAAAGGTACGAGGGCTGTCCATGCTACACGGGCGGCCTGGGGGACAACAGGGGGCTCCGTTATTTCTGTATTTGTGCTGCCACTGAGGGGGAAAAGGCGATCGCTCGCCAACGAGGCGAGCCCGAGGCATTTACACGCGGCCGGAGGGCCCAGACGGCATGAGACACAAGAAGCCTCAAATAAAAATGGGTACAACTCACATACGTACTTCTAACTTTTTATTCCACAGCGTGAGTTGGCCCAATATTAAAAACACAGCATGTTGTTAACCACTTTGAGAATGGCCAACATGTTTCATTGCCTTTTCAAAGGTAACAGCAAATTCATCAGGGCACCTGAGGTCAGCAATCACCTCCCTGGACCTTTATACATCAAGAACGAGTGACTAGTGAGAACCATGGGCCCACATACCAGCTCTCACTCAGTTGCAGGGATGTGTATTGTTTACGCTTTTTTTCTCCCTTTAAAAGCACCTCTGTTGCTCACACCTTTACCGTTTGAAGTGCAACTGAATGCGGTCAATCGTCCCAGCGTTGAAACATGTTGGCCATTCTCAAAGTGGTTAACAACATGCTGTGTTTTTAATATTGGGCCAACTCACACTGTGGAATAAAAAGTTAGAAGTACGTATGTGAGTTGTACCCATTTTTTTTAGAGGCTTCTTGTGTCTCTTGCCTCTTGGGGTCTTACTTTTTCTTTTCCAATTCTTTCCCACTTTTCCTGCACTGGACCCATATTTCAGTTTATGAGAAAGTTATCAATGATGATAAATACGTGGGCAAGCTGGTGAGAACCTGCCAGTAGCTCCTCTGGTGGTGCACACGTGAGATACTTTCTCATTTCCTTACACTTTTGCGCACTTTTCTGTCTTTTTGACATGTATAAACTATATGTCTGATAGGCGCTGTTTGAGTGAATTGATTATCGAGTGGTTTCTTTTCTTTTCTCCCCAACTGGGGGACTTTTTGTTTTATAAAAATTATTAATTTGTAAGGCACGGGGGATTAGGTCATAGTTCATGAAAAGAACTCTTGAGCTTGGGAACAGATAAATATATCGCCCTGTAAGTAATCCTACGTATTTATGTACACATAACTGGACGCGACCAGGCTGGACCACAGTGTTGGGGGGCAACGGTGGCGTTGCCAGGAACAGGGGTCGGATCGGGCCCAATCCGTGGACACGACTAGGGGAGCTGTGGGGATCCTCCTCGGCCCCGCTGGTGGCGCGTGCAGCCTGATGTGGAGACTCAGTGGCAATAGGAGCTATCAGTATATTACTGCCCCTGCGGAGCACGCGGATAAGCACTCGCACTGGTGGGACTGCCACGGCGGCGATCACTACCACAAAAAAGGTCTGACGCTCTGTGAGGCCCGGGGGTCAGGTTGGGCCCAGGCAGTGGGTGCTCAGGCATTGGGGCGGGTGAAACAGACGACGACACCAAGGGCCGGCGCCCTCCCCGATCCCGTTACCCCGATTAGTGGAGCCACGCTGCTGCAGGGCGCTGGCAGGAGCGGCCCATCCTGGAATCGTGATAGGCCCGGGGGCCGGATCGGGCCTAGGCTGTGTGCACATTGAGGTTGGTGCGAGCGGAGACGACGGGGTGAAATGGTAGGTGGGCCCTGCCGCCCCAGCGCCCAGGCGTCACAAAGAAAGCAGTGACCACAGACACAACTCCGGTGGGAGAACCCTCCTGCGCTTTGCCCCACAAGCGAAGCTCGGTCGAAATAAGGACAACGCCCAGTCTGGGAAGCATACCTGGGGAAAGAAGCGGCTAATGCAGATCTGCCCTGCCCCTGCGGGCGCGCGGCAGCTTGGACTCAGGTCGTGGTGGGGCTCAGGAGGCGAGATCGACCTCCTTAACTGGGAACGTGCTAAAGGCAATCGCCAAGCAACAGTGCCGGGCCCCACAGGCACCGCAGTGAGGGTTCAATCAGGCCTACTATACAGAACCCTGCATCATCTAATTGCTTGAGGATACGACAGGTGGTAAGTCAGGGGCGTAAACAACAACAAGAGCGACACCTGCCCAGTCAGTGGCCAACCTGCGGACGTGACCGGATACGTTGGAGAAGCCGCGACACAGACAGCTGGCCCTGCTCGCACGATGCTAACCGAATGCCGACAGCGCAACAGTTAGTAATGGGCCGCCTACGCACCAACAACTCGGTGTGCGCCCTGGTGCCCCAGGAGCGATGTCCGCGGAAGGAGATACGCCCTTGGAGACGTCTCACACAGCGCTTACTGCCAAACTCGTACTAGCAGCGGTTGAGAAGATTGGATCCGCTCTTGACCAGACTCGCTTTTCGTTGGAATCTAAAATCGATAAAGTCACCTCAGACTTCACCCTTCTACGCGCAGACCATCACAAGTTTGGGGATAAGGTGCGACACCAAGAACAAACGCTTACAGAACTGAAGCCTGTCACGCAAAGTCACACCGCAGCTCTACAGGATTTAATCGATCGAGTGCATGAACTGGAAGACAGGGTGGAAGATGCCGAGGGACGCTCACGTAGAAACAACGTATGCGTTGTGGGACTACCGGAGGGAGAGGAAGGATGTAATCCGGAAGAATTTACTGAGCGCTGGATCAGAGACCTGCTACCTGCCGGGGCCCTGTCTCCTCAGTTTGTGGTGGAACGAGCACACCGGGTCCCTGCACAGAAGCCACCGCCTGGAGCCCGTCCACGCCCATTCCTGTTCAAAGTCCTCAACCACAGGGACAGAGACTCGGTACTGCACGAAACCCGCAAGATGCCAAGTGTAAAAGTAGGAAATAGATCATGCTTTTCCCGGATTATACGGAACAGGTCCAGCGACGCAGGAGCGCATACTCAGTGGTGAAGCGGCAGCTGCGAGACCTCAATCTAAATTACTCTTTGCTATTCCCTGCCAGGTTGCGGATAGTCGCGAACGGAATGACACGCTTCTTTGATTCACCTGCTGAAGTCTGGGACTGGCTGGAAGAATCAGGAAAATGGACAGGGCCCAGACCCTCCGCAGAAGAAGAACTACGGAGACCAAACAGAAGACGACGGGCCCGGGGGGGACGTGGCAGATCCCGGCCAAATGCCACCGTGGCCGCCACGGCTCTCGACCTCGAACAGAGAAGGGCAGAAAGACAGGAAGCACTCCACGTGGCTGCCGCGCTGGTGACTGCGCCGCAAAACACTGAGAGTCAGCAGAGCCCGTTCAGATCCTCTGAAACTAATTCCTCCGCATCCTCCAGACTGGGCGATCCAGAAGAGTATCCACCGCCCGACGTTACACCGCAGACGGCAGATGATATCATATGACTTTAGGCAGCCGACTCCTCTGTGCTAGGACTAAGCACGCGCAAGTATCTGCCTACTCGGCAAATAGGGTGTGATGCATTATGTACCCGTTCCCACACTGTATTTACCAGTTGCTGTTTGATATGTGGGTTGGCGCTCCCACAAACGACACCACAGTTAGCACATGCCTAGCGGCGCAGAATAGGGTACGCGCGGTGTGCAGGCTCCCCCGACCGCTCGGATTGGCTGGGTGGGCACTCAGGCTGCCGCACAACACTGAGGGCCGACACAACCCATGCCAAGCACATATCACAAAAGTCCACCCCGCAAAACCCTAGAGTAACAGTTACAGCCTAACGTTAGGCGATCTAGTTTGGACGAAAACCCAGTTGGAATTCGCCCCTGTTGGTTATGCGTTGTTCAGTTAGTAGATTTGTATTGTTACCGAAGACACCGAGTTGGAGTACGTTCACACAAATTAGTCATTGCAGCCCCGGCCCCCCTGTCGCCCACCTGATCAACCACAGAAAGAATCATGGTGCAAGTTAACGTAGTGACGTGGAATGTGCGCTGCATACACACACCTGCGCGTAGATACTCTATCTATTCCTATTTGCAGCGCAGATCAGCCGGGATTGCTATGCTTCAGGAAACACACATGTCCCAGGTGGAGTTGGGGCGCTTGCGCAGTAAATGGAGAGGCCAAGTATACGGTACAAGCTACTCGGCTCACGCGCGGGTGTCCTCATTTGGGTAAGGGCTGGGATTCCATTTACTAGTGATCGGTTACTAATCGATCCCGAGGGTAGATACACATTAGTCGGTGGCAGACTTAATGGCCAACCGATACTTCTTGGCTCCATCTATGCCCCGAACTTGGGCCAGCCGGCCTTCTTAGACAACCTCACGAAGACACTAGTGGGGTGGAGTGGCGTGCCCTGGCTCCTCGGGGGAGATTTCAACTCCATGCACAACTTGGATCGGGATAGATCGTTCCCGCCCCTGTCCAGAACCACAGCAGCGTCCAATGCGCAGGCCCTCACACACTGGCTAGCTCACTGGGCACTTATCGATATATGGGGCGCTACCAATCCCCACACTCGGGTCTACTCATACTACTCAGCGGTACATGGCCTACATGTACGACTTGACAGATTAGTGGGATCCCCAGCACTCCTCCCCCTGGTACAGTGCGCGGAATACTTAGGCCGGACACATTCTGATCATAATCCGCAAATACTACAACTGCGCTGGGATGTCGGGCGCCCCCCTGCCCCCACATGGAGGGTCCAAACTGCCGCGCTGGAAGACCCAGCATTTCGCTCCTCCCTAGGCACGGCCCTACTCACATATTTCGAGATAAATGAACATACGGCAGAGGATGCGTTAGCGGAATGGGAGGCCTTCAAGGTCACAATGAGAGGCCATTGCATGGGTATGACCTGGAACATTCACAGGCAACTCTCATCCCAACTAACCGCAATAGAAAAACAGCTGCTACAGTATGAGGTGGGAGGGGAAGGTGAGGGTAGGGATAAGCAGCGTCTGGACACGCTGCGCACACAGCATGCGGAGCTACTAGAACGCCTCCACTGTCATAATTATGCGGCGCACACAGCCCGAACACACGCCACCGCCGACAGGGCGGGTCGACTTCTAGCCTGGCTAATCCGCCAAGAGCACGCCCGCAAACCCATCAAAGCGCTGCAAACTAGTGAGGGAACGCTGATACACATGCAACGAGACATCCACGAGGCCCTGACACAACATTACCGTCAACTGTATCAATCCCACTGCAGCTGCGAACCACACGCCTTGACGGCTTTTTTAGACCACATTCAACTGCCTGAGATAGTGACTGCACTCAGTGATATGCTGGATGAGTCAATCTCACTCAAAGAGATTGAGGAAGCGATCTCGTCACTGGCCACAGGGAAGACCCCGGGACCAGATGGACTCCCGGCGGAGTACTATAAAGCATATCGGGTGACAATAGGCCCAAGACTGCATGCCCTCTACACAGCCGCCGAAGATGTGGGACGACTTCCTCCATCGCTATGCGAGGCACACCTAATCTCGCTGCCCAAACCTGACAGAGACCCAACCGACATGAGCTCCTACAGGCCCCTCGCCCTACTTAACACCGATTATAAGCTGTTGGCGAAGGTATTGGCTGAAAGGCTAGCACAAGTGGTTCCTGCGTTGATACACGCGAATCAAAATGGTTTCGTGCCAGCCCGCAGTACCTCTTTTAACCTACGCCGTTTCTTCCGCATAGCCACTTACTCCGTAAGCGCATATCCGAGAGCAGGCTGCCTTGTGCTTGATCTCGAGAAAGCCTTCGACTCTCTTGAGTGGAATTACATGTTCGCCGCTCTTGAGAGGTACAAGCTAGGCCCTGCCTTCTTACAATTAGTCCGCCTGCTTTACACGGACCCAGTGGTAAGGGTGAAGACGGGTCCGTACATCTCGGAGGCAATCCCTGTGCGACGGGGGAGGAGGCAAGGCTGCCCATTGTCCCCCCTTCTCTTCGCTCTTGCAATGGAGCCGCTAGCGGAGTCGATACAGACACAAACGCCGGGGGGCATACAGTTAGGAGACAGCCTGCATAAGGTATCGCTGTATGCAGATGACCTATTAATTTATCTTCACGATATCACCGACATACCTGACAATCTGGCCCAAATCCTGCGGGAATTTGCGGCTATCTCTGGCCTAAAGGTAAACATTGGTAAGTCCAAGCTTTATGCCTTTAACACAGGTGTCCCTGACCCGGGCCTCGTACTAAACTGGGTGAGGGTGCAATGGATTGCAGATACCTTCCGATATCTGGGAATCCGAATATATCGCCAGCCTATGGATCTTTTGGACGGCAATCTAGGTAGGACGCTTACGGCCATCAAATCTCAGATGCGGTTCTGGAGCACGTTTCCTCTTGCGGTGACCGGCAGGGTGGCGTTAGTGAAAATGGTGGCCTTACCGAGATTTTTGTACTATTTTACCAATCTATCCGTTCATGTGCCGGTCTCCTTTTTTACTACACTGGAGAAATTGGTCAGGGACTTCATTTGGGGCTCCAGTAGACACAGAGTGGTGATTAAAAAACTATACCTGCCCACAGACCAAGGGGGCCTGGCCGCACCATGTCTAGAACACTACTTCTTGGCAGCACAACTTCAATGGGTGGCCAGATGGATGGCAGGTCGCCAATGCGACGACACTGCGACCACACTTCCGCCGCTCACGCGGTCTCAGATTCTTCAGCTTTTTCATCCAGGTGCGCGTACACGGCCTCCTGAGTCTCTATGGCTGAGCATAGCGCATAGATGTTACAAAAGGAGTCTCTACATAACTCGCAGTATAATGCCGTACGCCCCCGCCCTCCCCCTAGAGGGCGCTCCCAAAAGACAGGGGACGTTTGCCGCCGCTGAGTTGCAACAGTGGCATAGGGCGGGGGTCCAGACGATGGGAGACCTCTACCGTGAGGGTGCCCTGCTTCCATATGCGACCATGATAGAAGAAGACGGACTCCCCGCGGGACAATTCCTCCTACACCGATCTCTGTTGGCCGCGCTCACGGCGCTTTGGGGAGACCTAGCAGCTGAACCGCCCACACACCTAACTGCAATACTTGCATGTAATGGAACAAGGCAGACGCCTGATACGGTGGTTTGCAGCTTCGCTGCGCCAACACGCGGCGATCAAGTTAGACCCCCTTAGGCTTAAATGGGAGCAAGACCTAGGCAGGCAATTTTTGGACAAAGAGTGGGGACAGGTACTGGCCAGCCCAGTTAAGATCCCCAGGAATGCGAGGTTCAGGCAGATCCATTAATTCATTATGCAGAGAGCGTACTACACGCCGGCCAAAATTAACAGATACTTTCATCGTACTGACACTGCGTGTCCTAGATGCTCTGTTGTAGACGCAGACTTGATACACATGCTGTGGAGTTGCGCCAGTCTTGGAGAGACATGGCAGAAGCGCTGCAGGCCTACACTGAGAGAGAGATACCCTTTGAATGGCCGGTATACTTATTGCATCGATTCCGCAGAACACGCAACACCAAAGTCACGTCCAGATTCTTGGACTTGGGTATAATAGCTGCCAAACGGCTAATTACAAAGCGATGGAAGGCTACCGACCCTCCGCACTTCCAGGCTTGGAGACACTCCACACTCGCATGGGCTAGGGCAGAGGGCATCGCGATTCGCCGTGAAGAAACAACAGGCCTTAGGAAATTACCAATAGCTACACACTGGGAGGCGATTCTTACGGCGCTGCAACAACATGCAGACCTGCCAGCCCAACCAGCATTGACGTCCGACCCGGATGGACAATGCAGCGCACACGACTAGAATCCCTGAGGCGCTCATAGGCACCAATCCTACAGCTAAGACAGGCGCTGGCACATTCGCGGGGGGCATTCGGCTACAGCAATGGGCATAGACATAACAGACGACATCCCCCCACCCACGTGCAGGCAGGGGGAGGTACTCCAACTCGGCTCCAAGTTCTAATTCCTTCCTCCCCGTGTGGTTAAAAATACAGTTCACCATGGTTCTCTACATCACTCCAGCAACTCAAGGTTACTGCCTGTCCATGGCGGGTTGTGGCTTCCTCACTAGACCAGACTCTGAGCGATGATTACCGTCCTGCTGCAATTCAACTGGTACTGTCATACATGCATGCCCAACGAATAATTACTTGTAAAGATTTTGTTAACAGAACTGCTGTAAGTGACCTTAATGCATACTCTGCTAACCATGTAACACTGTTTATTAATGTTACTGCCGATCTAAAATCAAAAATCAATTAAAAAAAAAAGTGATTTGGTCTACCTACTTAATCAGTGTTGGTGGTACATTATTGAAAGAACTCTTGCGAGCAGATTATCTTCAGCACTTTACTTACATTTGTCTCCTGCCTACCTTGTCACCTAGGGGATTTCATTCTTGGAACTGTATTGGCGTACATGACCTCCATCAAGATGCCATACCACAGGGATTTTGCACTGAATGAAAATTCAAGAATCAGAAACTATGTAGGGATTACAGCTCCGCCTGCATTCCTAGAACATCCTAGAGGGCCTTCCTTGAAATTGGAGCAGTGGATGGAAAGATTTCAAGCATTTGTCAAATCTATTGGTTGGGACATATATGTTGGGGGGAAAAGTGGCAAGTCGTGTTAGGTGGAATGGTGAAGAGTTTGTTCGTATTTTTTCTGATTTGCAGTAGATTGTAGAGGATTTGGATGAATTTGATATAGCAATACGTATGTTAGATGTAAAATATTGCTTGTAGAAAAAACAAGTAGTGGAAAAGCACAGTTTTTTGCAAAGGGGTATTAAGTAGAATTGTATGTGGTAGTGGCTGACAAAGTGGTTGGCAAGTCAAAGTCGGGGAACAGTGCAGCAGGGTGATGGATGCCCAGCTACAGACCTACTGTCTAGGGTGGTATTGAGGCTACCCATATCAGAGAGAGAAATGACTGCGGAGTTGCATGTGTCTCATAAATGCTGGGTCAGAAGGTTGCAGAGGGCTAAAGTGAGACGCCCGTATGCGCCGGAAATACCATTACAATATTGCATGGCATTACCTCACAGAGCAGATTGGAGGAGACTAGGGACATAGGAAGAAGCTGGGGTGCTCACTGTGGGGCAATTGTATCAGGATGGTGCGCTGTTACCATTCGACGCATTTAGTGAGCACAATGAGATACCGGGGGGTGACTTTCTACTTCATGCGGCTTTAACTGCAGCAATACGTAAACACTGGGGACTGGCCTAACCGAACCTGCTTCAGATGAAGGATGTCAGTATGTGGTATCGGCAGCAGGGACATATAAGGGGGTCACCTGCTTATATGGGAGGCTGAGTAGGGCGACACTCCTTCCACTAACTGAGCTACAACAAAAATGGGAAGAGGACCTGAGAGAACCAATAGCAGACAAAACCTGGGGAGAGCTAACGGAGAGGGTCAGTAAGGTCACTAGAAACGCTAGATTTCAACTGGTAAACTTTTATGTTTTTCATAGGGCGTACCTTACCCCAGGGCGCATTAACAAGTACTTCAACATGACCACGGCAGCCTGCCCCCGGTGTGGTGAGATAGGCGCAGAGTTTCTCCATATGTTTTGGAGTTCCCCGAAAGTAGGGATATACTGGAGGGAGGTGACGGAAATACTAGCTGAAATTACCGAAAAAGAAGTGAGCCTGGCAGCAGCATACTGTTTATTACACAGATTCCCACACACTTCCAAGAACAAGATAACCAGCAAATTCCAGGACCTGGGATTAATACTAGCGAAACAAGATATTACAAGCCACTGGAAGGCAAGGGGGGGACCTAATATAAGCAGATGGAGGAGGGAGTTTGTACGTTGGGCAGGTTGCGAGGGCACGACGCGGCTAAGGGACGCAAGGCGCAACGGGAACGAAAAGGCGTTGGAAACAGCTAGGGCATGGGAAGGCCTGACGATGCACCTAAAACAGCTCAATGATATCGCAGAAGCAGGCAACCGGGTATTGCCACAGGCTGATGACTAGACACGCGTATTGGGGCGGATGCCTGGATGTGAGGGAAGGATGAGGGGTACCCACTAACTGGAAGTCCTGACAAGGAACACAGGAGACATGAGGATTAGATAGGAGTCACTGGAAGACGGCCCGGAGAAGAACGCCTGAAAACAATAGTTCTAGACACGCGAGGGGGGAGGGCCTGAGGATTGGGGTTGCCACTTGGCAGGGGGTTGAGGACGTAATTAATCATTGTATTAATACTTGATGTGGACTTTGCAGCTACCGGAGACTGAGGCTCTTGAGGTTACATTAAGCAAACTTGGATACTGGTAGTGCTACCATGAGCTATGTATATGTCAAGAAAGTACCTCGGATTGTTTGCACAGCCATGTAAATGTCTGAAATGTATGCAATGTATAAGTACACGTAACACAAATGCCTAATAAAGTTTGTTTACAAAAAAAAAAGTAGAATTGTATGTGGTAGCATAGGGAGGGCTTGCTGCCTACCTGCTATTATCTGGAGTTTTTTTGATGAGATGAAAAAGGACCATTTTGTTAAAAAAATAAGCCATCTTAAAAAAAATCATAAAAACTTCTAAAGGTAAAGGTTTACTGATAAAAAAAGAGTTTGAAATTTCAACGAGATTACAGAATGCCTTGGACTATTACAGATTTTAGAGAGCTTGTGTCTTCAATTTACTGTTTGTGAGTGTTGTTTTGTAATATGTCTGCAGGAAAGTTGGGATAAGACGCTGTTCACCCTTGGTATTACCAGATACTATGGAACCAGCTTTTAGTTTCTGCAGTCCACTCTAAAGGTGGCTTGGCTGTTTTACTGTCCTCCATTTGGATTGGCTTTAAAATCAAATATCCCAAATTGGGTACACCAGGGAGATGGCATAAAGACTTACAACTTTCTAACTTGTTTATCTTCTGGGTTTAGGGATGGATCACTAGGAAGGGGACTGGACACATCTCAGGAAGCAGATGGAGCTGATAAGGGAATCATAAAGAGTGGGGCGGGGAGCCCAGAATTAACCTTTTGATGTACGTATTGCTGTGGCTGACATCCAGGTGTGAACTCTAGTCACTCACATGACCTGTTTTGTGGGACAGTCCGCTTTGGGGTCTTTCCTGCTGTAACAGACAGCCTTTCAAGAGAAACGAAAAAAAAGAAAAAGGTCCACTACAAAAGAAGCAGAACCCCAACATAAAAATTCAAAGACTCAGACCCCAAATAACATTTAGTGTCTGGAAATGAACTATAAGAAGGGGGGGGGAGAGGGCTGAGACCCCAAACGTTGTCATCTGACCAGCAGCAAGACGAGCTATGTGAGAAGGGGAAACTCTGCAACAATTTTGCCTGTGACTAGGACTGAGTGCCATGGTCTGTTAGTGTTCCTACTGGGTGAGGGGACATCGCTGAGGGAAACCAAGACCACCTGCCCTGGAGCTTGGAGCACCAGCGTCTGTCTCATTGCCGAGACTAGTGTGCCCTGTGAGGAAGAGGAGAGTGTTGGAGGGAGCGAGGTCCAGTAGGGAGCCCTAGTGAGAGGACTCCCCAAACAAGGTGTGAGGAAACCACTGTGCGGTCATTGCCCGTGTGCAGAAATGATCAGGCGACCCCCTGCAGATGGCTGCCATGGACAGAGCTGTGTATTGAAGGCCATACTGGAAGTGCCAAACCCATACTGCATCATTGCAGTGACCTCTTAAGCCAAAGGGGGCCACTGTTGAAGTTATTGTTGCCAGCGTGTTAAGACTCATGTCTGCCCTAGCAGCGACCCTGTATGCCAGGAGGGGCGGCCGTGGTGTGGGCGATTGCATCGGAGGAGTCTGCGCCTAGGCTGAAAAGTATCGCTGCCGGAAGCGGCTGCCGGTAAGAGCATTGCAAGACGTTTGGGCCTTTGCACAGAAGATTGCGGCTGTGACCAGCGGGCCGATCCTGCCCACCAAAACCTGCCCCAGACTTACCCTTTCAAGGCACGTGAATGAGGCTGCAGAAGACATCTTACCCTCGCTGGGATTCACTCAGGAGCTGGAGGATCGAATTCCCCTCACACAACCCCCTCCTCTCCCCCCTCATGTGGGTAAGATTGACTTACCTCTTCTTTGCAGGTTGGGAGTATCTCCAATTTCTGGACAAAGCCAGTAGCTCCCCGCTCGAGGGAGAGAGCCTGTGCCTGCTGCATGTGCCATGAGCTGCTCAAATTCTTCTAACAGGATCAAGACTGGTGAGCGCCCGCGGACAGGGCACTCGCTACCCTGCTGAATGCTTCCATACTGCAGGAGCAGGGAAGACTTTAACTGGGCCTGTGGGGCACCAGACTCGCTGCTGACAGTGCTGTGGTACCACTGACACTTTTGACTAATTTCTAAAGAGTTAAAAGGGCATTTTTTAGTACAACCCACTAGTGAGCATTCCCTGGATGCAGCAAACAGTGAATGGGGGATAACGCCTACCACGTTACAAGAAAGAGGGTGGGACGGGGATTTGCCTAACAAATGCTAGAGTCTGACCTCCGGGGGATTATATTATTGCTTACAAATGTCGTTATTGCTTTGTGATTGTAGAGTTAGAAATAAAACACAACATTTTCTTATAAAAGCAAGTATTTGACTGGACATTGATTTATTGACTACTGTGTGCACTTTGAGTTATGAGTCGTGTTCACTCGAGAGAGCCTTTGACTGTTCGTCCACAGCAACAACAGAGAGTCAAGTGTAGAAGAGGTGTTTGGCCCAGTTGCTCAGGATCCCTAGTGAAACATCAGGAGTAAAATTCCTAAACCACAACGCTTAGGCCCAGTAGCCCCTGAGTGCCCTGTGGCCCTCTGAACGGGGTTCTGACTGTGAGTTAGTGGCCTTAAGGTATAACTAAAAATGTTAATAGGAGTAATTAGAATTAAAACAGGCTGCAGTGATTTCCTGAAACCTTCCAGTATGTCATGTTTAAGGGTGCAGGGAGTGTAGTTCTGAAGTACAAGTTCTGCATCCTTTGGTAAGATTCCTAGAATTCATATTTCATTTTTCTTGTCCATATGCTTTACTGAGAATAAGATTGTAAGGTGTAATTTGTATTGTGGGCTTTTTTTATATATAATTTTAGTAATGGTAGGTGCCTGACTTCCAAATTGGCTTCAAGAGTAAGCATATATGTCGTAGAGATGTGGCCAGATTCTCAAAAACAATGGTCACCACATCTCTGGAAGGTATCTGATCCCATGTGGACACTCATGTTGGGTAACTGACCTTGACATTGAATATCACAGCACATCATGCAGTGCATATCTGAAAGAGACACGTTAGTGACAGATTCCTTACCTTAGAATATCCCCAGGCGTCAGGCTGGATCCGGAAAGTTTTTGCGTAGCAGTACCCTTGCGCGTCGGTAGGCGGCGTCGTGCGGCTCCGCGTCCGTCGTCGGGCGTCGTGATCGCCGGGATGACGTCGCGTGCAGTACTTAGGCGCCGCCCCTGCGCGCTGACGTCAGTTCTTCTTTTTCCGCGCCAGCAAGCGCAGATCCGGGAAGAGCAGTGCCCTAGTCATTTTTTGACTAACTTTTTTGGTGAATTTTTTCACTGTTTCTTCGAATCGACTTCAAGGTGTCGTAGGGATGCCCGGCTTTAAACGTTGCGGCGCCTGTGCTCGGATGATGTCAATCACAGACCCGCATCGGGAGTGTCTCTTCTGCCTCGGCCGAGGCCACGACACGGAGTCGTGTTCCGACTGCCGGGCCCTCAACCCGAAAGCTTTGCGAGAGCGGTCTCGAAAGCTCCTCGAGGCCCGGCATTCGGCTCCGCGCCACACCAAGCCCCGGTCGCGTGAGAGGTCGAGGGGTCGGTCGCGGAGTCCTCACCGGTCGTCGGCATCGAAGTCTTCGTCGTCCGGTAAGTCCAAGCACAAAAAGTCCAAAAAGCATCGTCGCTCTAGGACTTCGCCTCGCCGGTCTCGCGACTCGGCTGAGGCCCCTCCCGGCACCGTCCCCGCCCCCGCGGCCCCGGACATGCCTGTGGAGTCGCCCCCGCAGTACCCGTCCTTCCCGGGTTCGGGGGCGGATCCGGCCCAAATACAGGAATTCCTGTCGGCCATGGCCCGCCTCTTCGGGCCTCAAGGTCCCTCCGGTGCACCTTCGGGCCCCGCGGGCCCTGATGAGGTTGCCCCGGCGTCGCCGACGGCTCCGGCGTCGCCCGTGCCTCCAGCCTCGATTCCGGCCCCGGCCTCGATCCCGGCTCCGCAACCCCCATCGACGCCGGTCGACCTAACGACGCCTCCACCGACGCCGATGTCTCCGGTGCCGTTCTCGACGCCGCCTGGGGCTCCGGGCGGCGTCGTCCCCAGTTCCTTCCGGCTCCGGACATGGACCCGGACCGACGTCGCCTCGACGCCGGTTCCGGCGCCGATGAGACCTTGGGTCCCAAATGTCCCTCCTCCTCCTTATTTTGAACCAGAGGAGGACCAGGAGGACTGGGAGGGGTCTGATGACCCTCTGGCACTACAGTGTCAGTACGATGAGGACTGGACAGAGGGTCTAGGGGATGCCAGTGGTCTAGATACTTCCCCTGACACTGGCATGCTGTCTCCTCCTGTGGCTACGGAGGAGGGAGCCAATTTTGCAACGGTGTTGCGTGAGGGCGGTTGGAGCCTTACATCTCCAACTCCCTACTGTGGCGGTCAAGACTAATCTCTTGACAGAGGTGCTTCAGCCGGCAGCCTCCTCTGCGGAGACTGTGCTGCCGTTTAACGATGCCCTCACTGACGTTCTTTTGGGTGCCTGGTCCAAGCCCAACACAGGGGCTCCTGTGGATAGGAACGTGGCCCGACGCCATCGCCCAGCTCCGGGCGACCCCCTATTTCTCTCTGTTCACCCCACTCCTGAGAGCTTGGTTGTCCAAGCCTCCGCTTCCCAAACCGCCTTCCCTACCGCCCCTCCGGATAGGGAATCCAAATGCCTGGATCAATTTGGGAAGAAGGGTTTTTCTTCCTCCAGTGCTGGCTTGCGGTCCATCAACACCGCTTGTCTTTGGGCCGATATACCCACTCCTTGTGGGATTCGGTGGCGACTGCTTTGCCCCAGTGTTCTGAGGAGGTCCAGACACTGCTTTCCCGCGCCATTGCGGAAGGAAGGGATGCGGCCAAACACACTATACGATGTGGCCTTGATACCGCCGACTCACTGGGCAGGTCTATTGCAACGACGGTGGCGCTGCGTCGCCACGCCTGGCTGAGAACCACTGGTTTTTCAGGGGATGTCCAGAATACTCTCATGGACATGCCCTTTGATGGAGTCGGTCTCTTTGGGTCCAAAGCAGACCATGCGTTGGAGCGCTTTAAGGACTCACGGGCTACTGCCAAGTCCCTGGGCCTTTCTGCTACACGCCCTCCGCTGACTTCTGCTTTTCGCCCTAGCGTGGCCACGGAAGGGGCGCCCCGTCACGTCAGCAGCCCATCCACCGGCCCGCGCAGCAGGCGTCTCCGCGTGGCCGAGGACGTGGATACCGCCGTGGCGGTTCGGGCAACCAGCGTGCGGGTCAGGCCACCACCTCCAACCCGCCCGCGGCCTCCAAGCCCTCCTAGTCCCTCCTTTCAGGTGCACAGCACGCCAGTAGGGGGCAGGGTCCGCCATCACCTTCACCACTGGCGTACCATCACCTCGGACAGGTGGGTCTTGGACATTGTCCGAAGGGGCTACTCCCTCCCCTTCGAGACCACCCCCAGCCATGCCACCTCAATTCCACCGCATGTCAGGGGATCACTTGGTACTTCTGCAGAAGGAAGTCACGGCCCTCTTGGCCAAGAGGGCCATCGAGCATGTTCCGACCCCAGAAGTAGGGCGTGGTTGCTACTCCCACTACTTTCTGGTGCCCAAAAAGGACAAGGAGGACATGCGTCCTATCTTGGACCTCCGGAACGTCAATCGCTTCCTCCGGAAGGAGAAGTTCAAGATGCTCACCCTAGCTCAGGTCTTGACTGCCCTCGACCCCGGAGACTGGTTGGTAGGCGTTGGACTTGCAGGACGCCTATTTCCACATCCTCGTCCTGCCGGCCCCCCGGCGTTACCTTCGGTTCACGGTAGGCCTCGAGCATTTTCAGTTCACCGTGCTCCCTTTGGCCTTACCAGTGCTCCCTCGGGTGTTCACGAAAGTGATGGCGGTGGTCGCAGCTCATCTGCGCCGGGCAGGGGTTTCAGTCTTCCCCTACCTCGACGACTGGCTGCTGAAGGCGGGCTCTGTCCCAGGCAGTCGTCTCCCACCTCCAGACTACGGCCGAACTCCTGCACTCGCTGGGGTTCTCCATCAATGTGCCGGTCGCATCTGATTCCTTCTCCACAGCTCCTTTTCATCGGAGCAGTTCTGGACACGACGCAGTTTCGGGCCTATCCTCCCGAACGGCGAGTCCGGGATATTCAGGCTATGATTCCGATCTTCAGCCTTTATCCTGGGTTTCGGCACGGATGACCCTGAGGCTGCTGGGCCTCATGGCCTCCTGCATCCTGCTGGTCAATCATGCCAGATGGCATATGCGGGCTCTGCAGTGGGACCTGAAGTTCCAGTGGGCGCAGCACCAGGGCAACCTGTCCGATCACGTCCAGATCTCGGAGGGGACTGCAAAAACAGTTGCAGTGGTGGCTCTCGAACCGGCAATGGGTCATGGGCAGATCCCTCTCCTTCCCCAGCCAGAGCACACAGTTGTGACGGACGCGTCCCTTCTGGGATGGGGCGGTCACATGGGAGAGGCGGAGATCAGAGGCCTCTGGTCTCCGGCGGAGTCCCGGCTCCATATCAACCTTCTGGAGCTCCGGGCGATCCGACTTGCACTCAAGGCATTCCTTCCCTCTGTCAAAGGGAAGGTAGTGCAGGTGTTCACAGACAACACCACCGCCATGTGGTACTGCAACAAACAGGGCGGGGTGGGGTCTTGGACCCTTTGTCAGGAGGCTCTGCGCCTCTGGACATGGCTGGAACATCAGGGCATGTTCCTGATGGTTCAACACCTGGCAGGTTCTCTAAACGCCAGGGCGGACGAACCTCAGCCGCAGGTGCATGATGGATCACGAATGGCGTCTTCACTCGGAAGTGGCGCAAGGACTCTTTCTACAGTGGGGAGAGCCTTGGTTAGATCTATTCGCCACCGAAGAGAACGCGCAATGTCACTCAGTTCTGCGCGTTGGAATTTCCAAGGCGGCACTCGCTCGGCGGCGCTCGTCACGAGTGGAGCTTGCGGTCTGTTGTACGCCTTTCCGCCTATACCACTTCTACCCAGAGTGTTGAAGAAGATTCGGCACGACCGGGCCCAAGTCATTCTTGTGGCTCCGGACTGGGCTCGAAGAGTTTGGTATCCCGAGCTACTCAATATGAGCGTAGATCCCCCGATCCGTCTGCCTCTTCGGGAGGATCTTCTGTCGCAGCAGCAGGGACGGTCCTCCACCCGAACCTGTCCAGTCTACACCTGCTTGCGTGGAGATTGAGCGGCGGCAGTTGATTCCTTTGACTTGCCTCCCGAAGTTTGTGATGTGATTCTGGCAGCCAGGCGTCCCTCTACTAAGGTGGTATACGCCTGCAGGTGGAACAAATTTGTGGCATGGTGCACAGGAAAGGCTGTGAATCCCCTTTCTGCCCCTCTTTCTGAGGTCCTTCTGTTCCTTCTTTCTCTGGCCCAACAGGGTTCTGCCCTGGGTACCATCAAGGGTTATCTTTGTGCTATCTCGGCCTTCCTCAGGCTCCCTGATCAGCCCCTCCCTTTTCAAGTCCCCTGTTGTTAACAGGTTCTTAAAAGGCGTTACTCACCTCTTCCCTCCTGTTCCGTTTGTAATGCCTCAGTGGGACTTGAACTTGGTTCTTACCTTTTTAATGTGCGCTCCCTTTGAGCCTCTACATAACTGTCCTCTTCGTCTTCTGACTCTGAAGACAGCCTTTCTGGTGGCCATCACCTCCGCTCGGCGGGTGAGTGAGCTCCAGGCTCTATCTTGCAAGCCTCCCTTTCTGTCTGTTCATCCAGACAAGGTTGTTCTTAGGACGCGTCCGTCCTTCTTGCCAAAGGTGGTTACTGCCTTCCACATTGGGCAGACCATCACTTTGCCCACCTTCTTTCCGCCTCGCATCCTTCCAGAGAGGAAGAGAGGCTCCACCGTCTGGACCCAAAACGTGCGCTCTCCTTCTATATCGACCGCACAAAACACTTCCGGGTGGATGACCAGCTCTTTGTTGGCTACGTGGGCGCCAAAAAGGTCGGGCGGTGCACAAGAGGACCATTTCCCGCTGGGTTACCTTGTGCATCAAGACTTGCTATTCTTTGGCTAAGAAGGAGCCTCCTGTTGGGCTGCGTGCCCATTCCACCAGGGCGACGGCTGCTACCACGGCCTTGGGCCGCGGTGTTCCGCTGCCGGTTATCTGTCAGGCAGCTACGTGGGCCTCGCTGCACACGTTTACAAAGCATTACTGCCTTGACAGTCAGGTCCGGAGGACGGCTTCTTTGGCCGTTCTGTCCTCCAGGACTTCTTTGTCTGATCTTTGTTCGCAGACCCACCACCGGGGTTGGTATTGCTGGGGTATCTATTCTAAGGTAAGGAATCTGTCACTAACGTGTCTCTTTCAGATGCACAAGTTACTAGCTCTGTGTAACGATATATACATCTGTAAGAGACAGTAGTTAGTGACAGATTCCTACCGCCCACCCATCCTCCCCGTTCTGCGAACTGATTTCTAGGGTTAAGGACATCCCTTTCAGGGCCCTAGTATTTTTCAGACACCTATGTCAGCTTCTTGCATGGCTCTGCGTTCCTGGCGCGGAAAGTCGTGTACAGAACTGACGTCAGCGCGCAGGGCGGCGCCTAAGTACTGCCCGCGACGTCATCCCGGCGATCACGACGCCGACGACGGACGCGGAGCCGCACGACGCCGCCTACCGACGCGCAAGGGTACTGCTACGCAAAACTTTCCGGATCCAGCCTGACGCCTGGGGATATTCTAAGGTAAGGAATCTGTCACTAACTACTGTCTCTTACAGATATATCGTTACACAAGTTAGTAACTTGTGCCTCTCTGCAGATGCTGAGGAGTGTCACTCCATGTGTCAGAGGGAGCAGCTGGGTTAGGCTGATAGCATGAGGTGATGTGGACCAGCAGATGATCTGCTCATTAGGTGATTCCGGGATTGCAGCCAGATCTTGATGGCGAAATCACTCATTTTTTAGTACTGCACTGTGCCATGTTGGGCCGGTGAGTTAATGTGTCCGTTCTGCCTCCTGTCATCTACTTGTCACTGCACTGAGCAGCTGCTGTAGCTTTCTGAGTTTCTCTCTCCGTAGGTAGTGGTGTCAGCAGTTGTAGCCATTTGAGAGATGTGTGTTGCTGGTGGGTAACTTTGAGGCAGGTGGGTGGCAGAGGTGAGGTCTCCAGGAGGTCTGGTCAAAAGGGGTTTGCTGTTTGTCTGTGTTTGTTCAGAAACATTTGTAGTTCTTTCTTATGCTATATGCGCCAAGGGAGAGTAGGCCTTGCTGGGTAACAAGGAATCTGAGGAACAGTGTGCCCTTGCGCCCCTTCCCTCCTTTATCAGATTTGATGTTTACGGAGGTGTCTGGGAAGAGGACAACACTGAGCCTTTGGATTACCCCAGCTGCTTAGCAGGTTAATGCAACAATGAGAAATAAAAAACCAAGCAGGAGTGGACCTCTGGCCATCTTGTTAAATGACTAGCCATGCATCACCACCCTCCTTCTCTGACCATAGCACATGGCAATCTGTGGACCCTCGAAAGATTATACCGTTTTCAATGGGAGGTGTACATCAGACTTCTAGTTCAAGATGTGGGCAACTTATTCTTGTCCAAACAGATGACTTTCTTATCTCTTATTAAAACGAAAGCTTATATTATTCCAGTCCTCAAATATGTGATATTAGTTCTATTGCCTGTCGATAAGGCCCTAGCTTGAAACTTGAAAGCTTACTTCTAGTACAAAATAAAGATATATCCTAAGAAATTATGATGTTTATAGGTGGGTTGGGATGAAAGGGAAATTCTTTTCTTGTCTCATTTGTTTCTGGCACGTGGACACCTGTGCTGTGAGAGAAGCAGAGGCACTGCTTACAGTCTCACCTCTGTCCAAGTGGAAGTGCAGTGGATGGAGCAAGTGCTCTACAAGTGCTTTTACCTCTACCCTGATGTTACAAGAGAGTCAGTGGTTCTACCAGCACTGCCACTCAGTCAATGTGCTAATCCTGATCGTAGAGGGAGGTGAATAATTTGGGAGCAGATTTGTTAGTACTGGAAACCAAGGGCCAGATGTACAAAGGTTTTTTGCGTGCGCAAATGGGTTTTAGACCCGTTTGCGCCCGCAGATAACCTGCGGCCCATGTACTAATCCTATTTTACCGAGTCGCTAATCAATTTGCGACTCGCAAAATAGGATTAGCGACTCGCTATTAGGAAGGGGCGTTCCAAGGGCGTCCCTTCTTAATAGCAACTCCTTAAGCTATGTAAGAATGTTTTGTGACCGTATTTGCGGTCGCAAAACACTCGCTGTTTACCACCCTTCTCAGAAGGGTGGTAATGCACTCGCAAACGGGAAGTGGTCCCCAGGGGATCCCTTCCCATTTGTGAATGCATGTGCAAATATTTTTTAAGGGCAGGCAGTGGTCCCAGGGACCACTGCCTGCCCTTAAAAAATGAAACTGAAAAGTTTAATTTTTAAGTTTTTAAATGCATCCCGTTTTCCTTGAAGGAAAACGGGCTGCATTAAAAAAAAAAAAACTGCTTTATTTAAAAGCAGTCCCAGACATGGAGGTCTGCTGACCCCAGCAGGCTACCATCCCTGGGAGTGCCAGCCATTCCCAATGGGGTCGCAAATTGCGACAGCCTCATTAATATGCATGAGGCATGCAATTTGCGACCCCATTGGGAATCGCAAACAGTGTCTCAGACACTGTTGTGCATCCCAATTAGCGAGTTGCAAATGGCGGGTCGTACATCTAGCCCCAAGTCACAGTTTGATTACCTCTGCAGGATTTGGCAGCTCTTGAGTGAGAATATGTCCGGTATGTAATTCTGAAACGCATATATTTATCTATCTTTGTCATGGCATTTCAGAGAATATTGAAACAGCTGGAGCATCAAGGCACCAAGAAAGTGATTTTCACGAATTGTGTGAAAGATGAAAACATTGACAAGGTGAGTGAAGGTGAACCCCTATTATAAGATTTTCTCACTGTTGTATGTTCTGTTCTGTTCCAGTGCATATCCCCTAGACACTGTTTAGGGCCCTGTGACTCTTATTTGGGAAGAGAGATTCATTTTGAGGTTTGATTCTTTGAGACCTGGTACGTTTTTTCTAACCTGGAAACCTGCCTGGTGCTCTCTACTTCTCCTTTCTCCCTTCCCCTAAGCCATCCTGTGACCTGCTCCTCCCACATGTCTTGCTACACTCCCACCTTGATCCTTGCAACATTTTGCCACCTCCCTCGTATTGCCTTGTAATTCTTTCGTAAACCCACCGAATAGGCTCTATACATGGTGAACTACTCTCTCCGTGCCATAGGACCCTGAGACTGTACCCTGAGGCCTTGAATCTCATCCATGTGAATCTGACTTCCTCCTAGCTAACCTTCAGTTAACTCTCTTAGGGCCAGGCAACACTTTTCTCAGGGAGATGAAACTTCCCCAACCCTCACTGCGATACACTTCACCCTCCCTTAGGGTTTCATAACATCATATGGTTTCCCTTGGGGGTCACTATGGTTCTTTGCTAGTCTACTTGACACTCATTTTGGCCCACATGACTCTTCTTTAGGTTTTTACAACTCTTCTGTGGTGTTGCAAAGCTCGCTCTAGCATATACAAGGGTCTCCATCGAGTCTTGGACTGTAAACATTTTGTCTCTTCTATTGGCTCTGTGATTCTTCCTTGTGGACCACACACTCAGTCCTGTGGTTCTGTTTTTGTGTTCTGCGAATCCTGTTTTACCCTTGGATTCCTTTCTAGGTTATGCAAATTTTCCTTATGACTCCTTGACTATTCTAAAAGTTCTCTCCCTCTCCTTTGAGGTGCGCTGTGACTAGGATACTTTGCCAGTATATATAGTGTTTTTTTACTTTACCATGAACACATAATGCTGATTTGTGGTTCTCTGTAACTTCTAATGAAAGCCTTGTGACTTTCCTCAAGGCCCTATAAGTACGTGAGGCCCTACGACTGTCTATTGGACTTTCTTACTATACCTGGGCGCATGATGTTACAGTATAAGCTTAAAACCCTGCATGTCTGGAATCTTGAACACTTAAATTGAGTTCCTGTATGTATGGAATTATGAAGCTTGGGAATTAGTGTCCTGAGCCATGTACCCATTCACCATTTGGGAGTCGTGGGCTCAGAGAATCTGCATCTTAAGGGTCCTGAAATGGGGGCGCTAGAGTGCCCGGAGCAAAATGGCCGCACCTTAGTGCTGCTCTGCTGGTCGAGGCCACTATCCGTCCAATATCCCGCTTACCTGGCGCCATCCACGTCAATGCTGTGCCTTTCCTGATTCCGGGGCAGTTGGAGCGCACTTTGCTGCCGGTGTTTGGGAGATTAGCTGCCGCACCAGTTTTGCACCAGTCCCGGATTCGCGGCAAGATGGCGGCCAAGATGGGAGGCGGCCGTTAGTTTGCGCGGCCGCGGGGGTTCCCTGGTCCCTGTGCCGTGAGCTGCCTTCTGCACACATACCTGCTGCACCGGGCTCGCCCGAGGAAATACTCTACTCTGGGTGCGTGGCGCAGGGGCTCTATCGGGAGCCCGTCCGCGGCCGCTGGAAATCGGGTGGCCGCCATCTTCCGATTCAGCATACCCAGGTGAGGAGAGGGTGCGACGGCCCCCGCCTGGACTGACGGTCGCTGGTGCGAGCACTGACCTGGGGACCTGATCACAACCGCGCTATACTGGTGGGGTGACTGGGAGCTGCCGGTTCTGCCTACCTGCTGTGGTGGCTGTTACGGACTTCATCTGTCTGCAGGTTGGTGGCGGGTCCCGGTGGCGACTGGCTGCGCCGCTTCATTGGGCAACGACTGAGCTGCGCTGGAATTTGTGCTCCCCCTGCCTGCTGATACCCTTGTGTGCTGGCGGACCCTGACTGATCTGACTGGTGATTGCGGGGATTCCTCCATGCACACGGCTGCATGAACCTGCCGTGGGGGCCCTGGTTCAAGTGACTGTGCACTGTACACCACGGAGACACTAGCCAGATCTCTACCACCCTCTGTATAGCTGTCGCGACCCCCGCGCTGCCTACCTCTGTTGCTGTGCAGGGATTTGGCGCTGTGTCCTGAATGCTGCAACTGCGAGGGCTGCTAGCCTATATCACCGCGCCATAGAGCCAGACCATCCCTATCTGCTGGAGGCGCGCGGCTCACATTTGCTGGGGCAGCAGAGCACACTAGCGCTACAGTTGGGCACCCGTATCTGTATATCCGGCTGCCGGGGTGCGCGTGGACCCCGGGCAGGGACCCCTGGTGGTGCAGGTCTCCCCTCCTTTGCTAAATTGTGAACATTGCTGCAGCGCAGGGTCAACATGGGCCGCACCGACAAACAGCAGAGCAAACTGCACTTTGAGGCCAAAGGACACTCTAAATCCCAGACCCCGCACGCATCAGACGCAGAGCAGGACCCCGAGGCGGGAACCACTACAAAATTGGAACGACTGATGTTATCTATGCAGCAGAGCTTGCAGACTATCGATGCCAAGATTTACACCCTTAACTTGCGCATGGACACCATGGCTACTAAAATAGATAACCACGGCACACAGATTGCTGAGGCGGAGCAACGTATCTCACACACGGAAGATCGTGTGGAGACGATGGCGACATCCTGTGCCAGTATGGAGAAATTACTGGAGGTAATAAGAGCCAAAAATGAGGACATTGAAGCTCGTTCCCGAAGGAACAACCTGCGTATAACTGGTATTGCGGAATCCACCAACACTGGGCCTATGGAGACATACGTTGAAACAATGCTGACTACCCTACTGGGAGCGGATCACTTCTCCAAGGTGCTCATTGTGGAGAGGGCTCATCGCTCGCTGGCCGCACGTCCCGTGCCTGGGGCCCCACCTCGTCCCATTATAGCTCGACTTTTGAACTATCGGGATCGGGACACGGCGCTTCGTCTAGCCCGTGAAAAGGGGAGTCTGCAGTATCAGGGAATGAAGGTGGAACTGTTCCCTGATTTCACGGTAGCTGTGCAGCAGGCACGGCGAGAATTTCAAGCTGTCAAAACGAAATTGCAATCTCTACACGTCCAGTACGCTATGCTATATCCTGCTCGCTTACGGATTCAGCACGCGGGGAAGGCGCGCATCTTCACAACACCTAAAGAGGCTCTGCAGTATATCCGGAGGATTGAACGACAGGAGTCAACTCGAGGAAAGGGCACGGATTCTGACTCTGATGGCTGAAAACCTATGGGTCCTACTGTCTCTTAGACATTGTTACTATACTAGATACGTTTGTAGAGCGGCCACACGTGGTTCATTTGCTACATATGCCTTGCCGAATGTGCCTTTCGCTTTTCTTTATTGCCTATTGACCTCTAATCATTTTTCTTCCTAGGCACTATTTGTTGTAAATGGTAACTATGCAATGTTCATACTCTGCATACGGCCAGATGTCTTACTCCCTACTGTAGAAGTGTTTGCACCTCGAGGTGCCAGTATTTGTCCAGTATCGTTGCATCATAGGCTGGATGGCCCACTACTGCTTGTCTCGACCCACCCTGTTCAACAGGGGGCTGATGGCTACTAGCGACCCACAGTATGGGTATTCCCCGAACTGTTTACCCCTCAGTTCTGGCACTCGTTGGTGCCTTTTCAGTGGTTTTTTGTGTTTCTCATTACATATGCAGTCAATACGTTAGGAATGCAATGGTCTATTTGCTGTTCTGTTTTGAGGTGGGGGTCTCACAGCATGCCTTGCAGGCTGGAGTGGGTGGGGGGATCTGTTTGGGAGCTATATACTACTGTAATTGCATTGGTTTCACTGTCCTGATAGGACTTGCTTTACGCGGCATGCGATTTCCGCGCGATGACACAGGGTTCATTGACGACATCGATAGACATGGCTGAATCCAAAACACCTACGCTCTCCTGGGTCAGCTGGAATGTGAGAGGGCTGAATCATCCCAAAAAAGTACGACAGGTGCTTGCGTACCTTGATCGGCATCATATCCAGATCGCCTTATTGCAGGAAACTCACCTCACCAAACGGGCGGTTTCAACTATAGCCACTAGGTGGGCAGCAGTTCGCCTGGCAGCATCATACTCTTCCTATGCACGGGGGTTATGATCCTTATAAAGAAAGGGGGTTCCCTTTATACCGACCCATGTAGATGAAGACGAGGGAGGTCGATATATTATAGTTCAGGGCACACTACATGGCACCAAGCTGGTTATCGTGAACATATATGGGCCCAACGTTGACGACCCTGCCTTTTATGACACGCTATGGGACAAGCTCTACAAATTGCCCCCCACGACTCTTATTTGCGGGGGGGATGTCAATGTGGTTCTCGATCCTGCATTAGATAGGGTATCTATGGTAAACCCCCCCCCAAAGAAGGCCGCCCTGTCAGTGCAAGATGGTATGCTAACATTAGGCCTTACAGATATTTGGCGGTTGAGGCATCCTAGCTCTCTGGAGGGTACATGTCATTCATATGCGCGGCGGGCCTGGTCCCACATAGATTACTGGCTTGTAACGCAGGACGTTGGCACATGGACCACACAGGTCAAGCACTTGCCTCGAACATTATCAGACCATTCCCCGGTGCTACTTAGTCTATCGCTGCCATCCCACATCCCTCCTCACTTTCAATGGCTGTTTCCGTCCTCCTTCTTTACTGGATCAGGTTTTTAATGAGGGTCTCCGTGAGGCTATATCTGAGTTTTTCACACAAAACACTGGGTCCGTTTCTGCTGTGGAAACACTATGGGAAGCATTCAAAGTGACGATTCGGGGTGTTTGTATAGGGCTGCAAGCCGAGGTCCTAAAGTCACTGCGTGGCTCTATGGCGTTGCTTGAGCGCGAGTTGGGCGACCTGGAGCGTCGGTATAACCTGTCGGCAGATCCCACTACACTAGCGCAAATAAAAGCTAAAATCATAGAATACAATGAAATAGCTGATCAGGAAATTAGACATTTGTCGCGTCGGAGTAGGGCCAGGTATTACGGTGAGAGTGGCAGGCCGGGCAGAGCTCTGGCCTCACGTATAATGGATCCCCGCAGTAAGGCTTCTCTGATTGATGCGATCACTGCAGACGGGGTCACGCATCACGACACGCCTAACATTTTGAGGACTTTTACCGATTATTATGCTGCGATGTATTCTCATCGGCAAACTGCAGATGCAGCTGAAACTGCGCAGTATCTTGACGATATTGCGCTGGTGTGGTTGTCGGCTGGCCAGCGGGAATTCCTAGTGCATCCCATTACCCTGGACGAGATACGGGAAGCCATTACTACATTGCCCAATGGTAAATCGGCTGGTACTGATGGATTGCCGGCAGAATTCTATAAACAATATATAGAATTGTTGGCCCCCTGTCTCCTCCAGGTATTTGAAGTGGCATATGAAGCTCAGTGTTTGCCGCCGACATTACGCGAAGCACTTGTGATCACACTACTAAAACCAGAAAAGCCACCCGACAAGTGTGATTCATATCGCCCATTATCGTTAATAAACACTGACGTGAAAATTCTTGCGAAAATCTTGGCTGCCCGACTGAAGCTACTTCTTCCTGTTATGGTCCTTCCGGATCAATCTGGGTTTATTCCGACACGCTCCACGTCTCATAATTTGCGGACCCTCTTTGCTACAATGCATGTGTTAGAGCCCACTATGCCGGCAGTTGCTGTGCTTTTGGACGCTGCAAAAGCGTTTGATTCGATCTCATGGTCCTATATGTTTACAATTCTTCATCGCATGGGGGTGCCGGTTATGTTCACTAACTGGATCAAATTGCTCTACACTAATCCGGTCGCGCCCTTCAGAGTTAATGGGCAAGTGTCAGGGACATTTAGATTAAGGCGTGGCACCAGACAGGGATGCCCGTTGTCACCGTTGCTATTCGCACTCATACTTGAACCATTGGCTTGTATCCTGCGACAGCGCCATGCGCAGGCCTCACTCCGTTTCTTCCAACGTCCATTGGCAGTTTCCATGTATGCGGACGACATGGTGCTATACGTCCGAGACCCAGTGACACACCTTGCACAACTCATACGGGAATATATCCGGTTTGAAAGGTTCTCGGGACTAGGTATCAACTGGTACAAGTCGATTATACTACCTCTCACTGACAGCACCCGCCCCTTTGACCTTGATTATCCACTGGCGTGGTGCACTGACACTGTAAAATATTTAGGCATATGGCTTCACAGGGATCCTCAGGTTGTTATACGATCGAATTATGGCACAGCCGTTGCACGCCTTGAGGGTCAAGTCAGCCGCTGGATAAAATTGCCCTTGTCCTTCGTGGATCGTGTAGCTTTGATGAAAATGGTGATTCTCCCACGCTTTTTGTACTTATTTCTAAACATCCCTGTATCTTTGCCGAGACATTTTTTTGACACACTCCGCTCACACCTGATCACACTGGCGTGGGGTGGTAAGAAGCCCCGGCTAAATGGGATACACTCACACTACCTTACGAACAGGGGGTTCACAGCTCCTGATTTGCATCTCTATTATCTTTGCGCACAAGCGCACTATGCATACTATTGGCAGCAGGACCCAGCTTTTATTCCTCATGTGGCTGTGGAGGCGGGCGCAGTGCACCCACTACCCCTTAGCGCTATGATAGTGAATAAGCATTCTATATTCGAAAAAGGTGAATTCGACACTGTACAAACCACGGCCAGGGCCTGGCAGGAGTTGGGTAGAAGAGCACAGAAATTGCCCCTGTATGCGCCCAACATGCCATTGTTGCATCACGCTGAACTGTCTGTTACTGGGGAAACCGGTGCCTTAAAGACTCTTAAGGAGATGTCTATGCAGAAGATGGAAGATGTCTTTCCAGATGGTCAATTCATAACGCCCACAAATATAACTGCCGGTGAAAATGCTACCACCATGCAGCTATTTGTCTATACCAGATTGAGATCTGCTATGCGAGCGCTCTATGCACAATTCCCTGCAGAACCACCGACGCTCGAGGCACTGCAACTCATATACACCGCCACCAATAAGAGCAAGCTAGTCACTAGACTTTATCGGGCATCACAGAGGGATGCTGCCATTGCTGACTCACTGGCGCTGATTAAATGGAATGCTGTGCTGCCCGAACCTATGTCGGAGGATGACTGGGGTAGGTGCTGCCGCCTTACTGGTCAGTTGACTGCCAATGGTAATTTACGGCTGGTGCATTTTAAATATCTGCACCAACTGTACTATACTCCGGCGCAGCTTTGTCGATATGGGTTGCGCGATACTGATGCTTGTATATGCTGCGGCTCTCTGGGCGCTGACTTCTATCATTTAGCATGGACATGCACAAAGATACATGAGTACTGGGTGGCAGTCACACATATTCTACAACTAATGGTAGAGATGCCCATAGATTGTTCCCCGCTGTTGTGCCTATTGGGCAGGGTTTCTAGTATTAAGGTCTCTCACAGGAGGTTCGTAGCGATAGCGCTGTTGATTGCCAAGCGCAGAGTATCCATGGGATGGGGGGGCAGAATAGTACCTACCACGGCGCTGTGGCTGCAGGACCTGGTATACTGTAGGGACCAACTAACATGCTATGCAGAAGAGCTGCCTGTAGCCTCGAAACCCCGCGATATCTGGGGTCCACTCACCGCTTATTTGGTAAGAGCGACTGATGTATGAAGCCCGGCACTAAAGAGATGTGTTTCCTCACTGCTAATGCTATGTAATATGGTTCAGCCTAAAGTCATGGTCTTATAACTCTGTACTGTCACGTCATGTATTATATTACCCTATCAACGGTATTATGCTGGACACATACGATCAAAGCAATGCAAAGTTTTGTATGGACACACTGTGTCTTCTGTGTTGTGTTTGTATGTTTTTCTGTTGTCTCTGAAAAATGCAAAAAAAAAAAAAAGGGTCCTGAAATCTGATTCCCTGTACACATTGGGATGTGCTATCAGGCCTTTCACTCTGTGCAGTCCTGAGCTACAAGTCCTTGGACCTTTTCTGTTCTGAGTGTCTGTTTCCTTATCTTGTGAATACTTCCCGAGGCATCAGAGTGTATCCAGAAATTTATCAGCAGTACCTCTGCGCACTGGTAGGTGGCGTCCTGCAGCTCTGCTCCAATACTGTTCCAATTTGCAAGTGACGTGTGGAGCTGCCTAGAAGTGCCATCCATGCATGCATGCGGCGTCATTTCCTTTGTTTTCGTGTCCTGAGATGCAGATCTAGAGATTCTCCCAGGTCTTTTGGCAAGAGTTTTACTCCCAAATTGTCCAGTGTGCAAGGGAAATCTCACCTCCTAAAATGACAAGATTCAAACCATGAAGAAACTGTCTCAACAAATGTCTGTGACTGAACTACATGAAGTCTGATTGTGGTGCCTGGGGTCAGACCTGGACTCCAAGGCCTGTGGTGTCTGCACCCATATGAACCCAAAAAAAAATTCGGGACTCTACGTCACCAAGCACAAGAAGACTCTGTGCCATGATCGGTCGAAGTCTAAAGGAAGATCCTGTTTCTGCTCCAGAAGTTATTCCTGCAGCAAGACCTCTTTGGGGTCAAAGTTGTCATGCAAATTGAAGAACAAAATAAAATCCTAACAGGAAATGGCTCTTTTCTGCCATTCGTGAATTCCAGAGTGGCCACTAGAATGTCAGCGTGCCTCTCGGTCTCGTTCCTGATCTCCATCGGAGCCAGTTTCATCCCTGGCCGACACATCCTGACTTCCCAGGACCAAGGCTATGCTGCGGATCTTCGGCACTTTACTGGTTCCCTCTGGCACGCCTTTGGGCCCCAGTGAACGTTAGAGGCGTCCAGTCAGTCTTCCGCTGGCAGATCCGCTCTCGGCACCGTCTATGTCCATTTGAACCACATTGAGTCCAGCAGCAACTTCGTTGCCAGCTGCTGTGCCACCTAACGGCACATACACCATTCACATTAATTGCGATGCTGACGCTATTCAGGGTCGGACTGGGAACCGAAACTGGCACTGGCAAAGTGCTCGGCCGGCCACTGGGGGGGTTGCTGCCGAGCTGTTTGCAAGGGCCGGTTTTTGCCGGCCCCCGGTAACAAAAACGGCCTCCCAGGGGCCCAAAACCGGCCCCCCCCCTGGTGGCCCACCGGGGAAATGCCCGGTGCCCGCTACTGCCAGTCCGGCCCTGACGCTATTGATGCCGAATAAGGTTATACAGCTTATGGTACTATTCGACTCCAAACGGAATTTACCACGACCTTAACTGAAGTCACTTTGTGCGCCATCCGGCATGCAAACTAATGTCTATCATTTGTTCCTTTTGGTTTTGTCGCCCTAAGTGGGAAGGGTACACCCAGATGTGGGTCCCGTGCTCACTGCGCCACTGGATTCAAGCTAGCCTGGCTGATGAGGGGTGATGCCCTGAAACCGGTCCCAGAATGCTTGTTTCTGGTCCAGGGAGAACCTGGCTTGGCAGTTCAGGGTGGACTGTTTCCATGAGGAACAAGGTCAAGACTGATTTGCATATGGCTGGGTTCAAACTGGGGTGGCATGGTGAGCAAAAGAAAGATGGATTAAACCCAGATCTTTGTGACTGGGGATGAATGTTTGCATTGTTTCAGCATTCCGTCCATCATTTGTTCCTTTTGCTTTTCCGAAACACAATGAGGCAGCTGGGTGCCACGAGTGGGAACTGGGGCATCAAAACCCCAAAAACCCCAAAACCCCAAAAAATAAAAAAATAAACATGTGGTTCAAGGCTGCAATGAAATTAAGTCAAGTGGAGTGACCCGCTCATTAGTTATTCATGAAATCCCAGCTGGAGCACTCTGTAATGCCGCGTGCTGACTTTTCAGCATTCCTGATTGCTTGTGTTGCCGCAAGAAGGTGCAGGGATGCCACCAACATGGTGATGACTTGTCCTTGGCTGCAGGAGGTGCAGCAGCCCCCAAAGAAGACTGTCACAAACACTGACCCTAATTCTCCTGTGGTCTTATGCAAATGACCCCAGGAGTGGTTTTGATTGTTTCTTAAGCACTCTGAGCTGGAGCTTTATGCTTAACTTCAGGAGTGCAGGGATCCCTATGGGGAGTATTATGGCTGCTTTATGTGACCGGAAGCAAGTAAAAAAAGATTTGACACATGTCTTTGAATTTAAATGCCTTCTTAATATGTTGGTGATAGTGCAGTGCTTATGCTTATTTAAGTGGTTGTATGACGGAATCCAGTAGGCACTTACCCTGTACGCCTTTACAACCCAGTCAGTACCCTGCATGCGACGTTACCACGCCTTACTTTAGCACGCAAGACTTAACGACGACTTACTTTAGGGGGCTGTGGACTTTGAAATAGTATAAATTACTATTCCAACTCCAGTCTACACAACAGTAGGGAAGATTTTGGTCTTAAAAATCCAACACAAGTCCAACAACGGGGTCAGGGACGCTCCCGACATCTTTAAGGAAGCTGTTCAGGACAGGATTATCGCCACCTTCACCCTGGGTGGATAAGAAATATAAGGCGTCCTCCTCTGACCCTGTATACATCAGGAGACAACTTCCACCGGACTCCCTTGTTGTCTATACCACCCGCAAGCATGCCAACAACTTCCACTGAACTCCCTTGTTGTCCATACCACCCGCAAGCATGCCAATACACAGTGCACTGGCAATGCACCATCTCCAGACAGGGAAAGTAAAAAGGTAGACCTGGCAGGTAAATGTGCCTCTGTTCTCTCTGCGACACGTTGGCTCATTGCCAACTCTGTCAGATGGTTTGCTTTCCCGGTACGATAGAGTTCACTAGGATGAGAGGGAGGAGCTTCTTCAGCAACTCCCGAACCAGTATAGAAAGAAGGTACAAGACCTTGTGGCAGAGGGCAAGCTCACTTCCAACATCAGTATTCGGTGTGCCCTCGATGCTGCTGACATTGCAGCCTGCGGGATAAGTTCAAGTTTCCTTCTTTAGCAATGCGCCTGGCTGCATGTTTCTAGCTTGAAGCCAGAGGTCCAGCAGCACCTGCTCAACCTGCCCTTCAATGGGAAGCACCTCTTTGGATCACATGTTGACCAGATGCTTGAAAAGATAAAGACGGACGCTGATACTGCAAAGGCCATGGGAGGACTGCAAACACCTACCTGTGGTTTCTTTCGATGGTTTCAGTACTGTGGAGATTCCAAGACCACCTGAGGCATCCACCTCTTTTCAAAGGCAGCAAATACAGCAGGCCTCTCACTGGGGCTACGTCAGAGGAGTTACAGGGGCAATAGCTCTAGAGGCAAAGGCAGGGTCACCAAGGGGGCTGCCCTTGCAAAGCAGTGCCTCGCTTGTGCTTCCCCCAAACACACAACCCCAATTGGCGGAGGACTACAGGGGTTCCTGCCTCAGTGGGTGGAAATCACTTCAGATCAATGGGCCCTCAATATAAACAGTGGTTAATGTTTGGAGCTCATAAATTCACCACTAAACATCCCTCCCTGCAAACACACTCTTTCCCTAGAACATTAGCGCCTCCTTCCACGAGGAAGTGGAGGCACTTATTCACAAGAAGGGCAATAGAGCTTGTGCCACTCCCTTACCGCAGCAGGGGAGTGTACTCCATGTACTTTCTCATTCCTGAGAAGAACAGGTCTCGGGCCCATACTCGACCTGATGCCCCTCAGAAAATACATCCTGTCAGAGCACTTCCACATGGTAACACTCCAGGATGTCATCCCTCTACTATAGCAAGGCGACTTTATGACCACCCTCTACCTAAAGGATGCCTCCTTCCACATCCCGATCCACTCTGCACTTCGCCAGTTCCGATGCTTCGTGGCAAGTGGCCAGCATGATCAGTTCAAAGTGTTGCCCCTCGGGGTCATCACAGCTCCCAGGGTGTTCAAAAATTGTCTTACTCCGGTAGCCTCTCATCTCAGGAGGAACAATGTCCACGTCTTTCCTTACTTAGATGACTGGCTGATCAAGAGCGCAACCGAATGGCTGTGCTTGGCTCACACACAGGCCACCATAGACCTCCTTTACGGTCTAGGTTTTACCATCAATACCACAAAGTCCCGTCTTCAGCCTCTTCAAGACCAGCCTTTCTTGGGGTTGATACTCAACTCTGTCACTGGGAAGGCCTACCCTAGCCCTGCAATATTGCAAGCTTCCCAATCACTACTCCCCCATTTTCAGACAGATTGTCAAGTAATGGTCAGGACGGTCAGCCAAATCCTTGGCATGATGGCCTCTTGTATTGCCATAGTTCCTCATGCCAGGTTATACATTCACCCATTGCAGGTGTGCTTAGCTGCACAGTGGTCACAAACAGAGGGTCACTGGGAAAATCTACTGTTGATATGGGGATGCACTTATTGCTCTCTGCAGTGGTGGAACAGCAACAACCTGTTGCAAGGCCGGACCTTTCTCGACCCAGTTCCTCAGGTGACCATCACAACAGACGCTTCCCTCACCGGGTGGGGTGCACACTTAAAGGATTTGACCATTCACAGCAGATGGACTCCCCATCAACAGGGTCTCTATATCAACTTCCATCCAGTTAGCCCTTATGGCGTTCCTCTGCCACATCCAGCACAATGTAGTCATCATTCGCACAGACAACATGACCGCCATCTTTTGCCTACAGAAGTAGGGCAGCATTCATTCTCCATAGCTGTCTGCTGCTGACTCCATCGCAAAGTCTTTCTACTAGTGACGTACCTGCAGGTAGTGGGCAACGATTTTAAAGACCTGCTCAGCGGGATGCAGCAACATGTCCACAAGTGGGAACTCCACTCGCAAGTCCCACTCCCGTACTTCCATTGGTGGGGGTTCCCCGACATAGACCTCTGCCACCGCTGAAAATTCAAAATGCTAAACTGCACCTCCAGGTACCCACACCCACAGTCCATGGGCAATGCACTATGAATGAACCAGTCAGGGATATTGGCCTATGCTTTTCTGCCTCTCTCAATTCTTTCGTTCGTGGTTCGGAAGCTTCGACAAACATCCTTCACTCTCCTATTTGTGGCCTTCACCTGGGCCAGACAGCCCTGGCTCATCACCCTCTTTGACCTCTCCCTAGTACCTCATGAGAAACTGCCCAACAGGCCAGACCTTCTTATGCAGAGCACGCTAAGACACCTGAACCCCAAGCAACTAAATCTTGCAACCTGGCTTCTGATTTCTTAAAATTTGGGAACCTCAGCCTACCTGCAGAGTGTATATCCATCCTGAAAGAGGCCTGCAGGCCTTCAACAAGAGCCAGCTACTCAGCCAAATGGAAAAGATTTGTGCACTGCTGTATTCCTAGGCACATCAAGACTCTCCAGGCAGTGGTCCTAGACATTGTCTGTTACCTGCTTCACTATCGGGCTTTACTTACACCTCCATTAGACTTAATTTAGCTACAGTTGCTACTTCCTTTCAGAACAGGGTACACATATCACTACTCAGGCTTCCAGTTATTAAAGTCTTTATGGAAGGACTTAAGAGTCATTTCACCCAGAGTGCCTCCTGTCTCCAACTGAAATCTCAACATAGTCCTCACCAAAGTTCTGGGCCCTCCTTTTAAACCATTTCACTCACAGCCGGCTTTAGGGCAGTGCGACCGGTGCCGCCACACTGTGCGCTGACCTGGAGGGGGGGGTGCTGACCTCAGGTGAGGGCGCTATGTTTAGCAGTAACGTACGAATTAAGAGAAGCTGATGCAGAGTTTCTTGTGCGTCCAGATTTCAGGGAGCAATAAAAATGTCAAGATAACTCTTGTAATTAATGTTCCTACTAGAGAACGAGATCGGAGTTTTGTCTAGTGGCAGTTTTGAATCCCCATAATATAGCGCAGAGGGTTAATATGACTGCTGCAAAGAACAGATCTGTATTTAAAGTAGATAGCTGAGTGGATTAGTAAAGCCAGCCTTTACCTACGCTTTAAAACAAATGAAATGTATGTGAGAGACCTGAGGTGCCTTTTTGCCGGGTGGTAGGGAGGGAATCTGAGGAAAAGGGCATGGTCGGGGGTTGCAAAACAAAATTGTTGCACTGGGCGCCACCAGCGCTAAAGCCGGGCCTGATTTCACTGATGCCCTGTACAGTTCCTTTCTTGGAAGGTAGCTTTCCTAGTGGCAGTCACCTCCCTCAGAAATGTGAGTGAGCTTCTGGCTCTTACACTTGTCGAACCTTTTTCTAAGTTCCCACCAAATCTCAAATTTCTCCCCAAGGTAGTCTCTTCTTTCTATTTCAAACTGTTGAACTCCCAGTGTTCTTCCCTCATCCACAGCCCGTGGCAGAGAGGGCTCTTCACACACTAGATATTAAAAGAGCCCTCATGTATTAAATTGACAGTTCTAAACCCCTCCGTAAGACACAGCAGCTCTTTGCCTCTTTTTCCAAACCTCACAAGGGTTATGCTCCCTCTAAAGCAGGAATAGCAATGCTCTGCTCATTGGTCAAATGTATACAGACCTGTTATGCCAAGGCTAAAAGACCTTTGCCTTTCCCTCCCGGACCCCATTTACCTGTAAAAAAGGGGACTTTATGGGCTTCTTGGGTAATATTCCAAGAGCTGGCATCTGCAAAGCAGCTACCTGGTAGACTACACACACTTTCTCCAAGCATTACTGTGTGGATGTTTTAGCATGCCAACATTGGCCAGGCTGTCCATAGCACACTTTTCCAATCTTCTGCAACATCCTCTGGCTAGCTCCCGCTTAGGGGAGGACTACTTTACAGTCTATGCACAACATGTGTATCTAGAGCTACATATGCCACGAACGGAAAATGTTACTTACCCTGTAAGCATCTGTTGGTGGCATGTAGTGCTGTAGATTCACATGCACCCACCCTCCTCCCCGGAAGGCTTTGCTTGTTGCAAATACCTTTCCTTCTGCTTCCTATGCATGGTCATCTTCTTTATCCCTACGCTTCATTTCCATCCTCATCCGCCATGCATTACCAGCAATAGGTGGAGTTTCTATACCTTGCAGTGGCGGCTGGTGCATTTTAAAAGTGGTGGTGGTGGTGGTGGGTGGGTGGGCGGGCAGAAAGGATAAGTTGAATATAGAGTGTGAGTGAGCATGAATCAAATATGGGTGGGCAGCGCGGGGAAGGGAGTTTTTCCCCCTACAAAAAATTGGAGAAAACAACGGTGCATTTTCAGCACATCCTTCAAGAAAGCCTGCTACAATTTAAAAAATTTTTTAAAAAGTTGCAGATGGGCTTACAAAGAGGCAACGCTGTCCCTGCACTGAGACACATCACTCTTCTTGCACTCACAAACACTATGTTCCTCTCACCTTGCACTCACAGACGCACGCACACTGCTTCACTCGCCCAATACTAACGCAAGCATACCACTCACCCTGCACTCAAAAGGGCACACCAATCGGCCATACCGCTGACACAAGAACCAGGCGCTATGGACGGATAGGGAACATGGCGACCGGCTAGTAGCACGGTCGGGAGCTCCGGCGTTCCGAAGCGCAGCATAACATATGGGGGAAAGAAAAGTGATCTACCAGGTCTTACCGGCAGCTCTTCCAGTTTTTTCAGCGGAACCGGCACTGGGCAGCGGTTCTTCTACAGAGTAAAGCAGGGGCAGGCCCGTGGCGGACTGTGTGAGTCTGCAGAGCGCTCGGGAGCGGTTCATGGTGGCGTTGGTAGTTTCCCCGGACTTTGGTGCGACAGCGGAGCAAGGGGAGTGCGAGGCTACGACCGTAATCGGTCTATCGTGGTGGCGTGCAGCTCAGCTGTTGTGCGAGAACCGGAGCGCGGTGGTGCGCTTGGGCTGCCTGGCCTTCCGGGTGTCGGGAATTGGAGCAGGCGGGATCTGTGGAGGTGGAGGAGGAGTGAGAGCAGGACAGAGGCCGGCACGAACCCAGGGATGGACAGGAGCGCCGTACAGAGAGAGCAACGGTGAGAAGGTGAAAGAGAAGAGTGTGACTGTCAGCTCAGGAGGGGGGAAAGACTGTTTACAAAATAAGAGACCCCAAAATATTAGTAAGGGAGAATACCGGAATCACTGTGTGGACTGCCATATGACCCCAAAAAAAGGAGGTAGAGTGGTGTCGAAAAAGAAAAAAATCTACAGATGGGCTTGGTGATGGACTTGGTGAAATAGAAGGGGAAGGAGAGGTACTGGGTCTTGGTTGTACTCAGTCAGGGCAAGGCAGAACAGTTAAGACAGGGGAAGGACGTACAATCCCTGAGACGATTTGTAAAACAACGTTTGAATTGCCCTCCGGAACATTAAACAGCACACATAAAGTTTCTTCCAAAGAGGGTTCAACGCATAGAAATACGGGTTCGGCAAGAAACAGATATTCCCTGAGGAATGCAGAATGTATTCAGTTGCTAACCGAAGGAGAAGGGGGCAAAGATAAAGATAAGGGGATAGGTAGTGGCGCAGTACTGACTCGAGTTTCACCTCCCCTGGCAACAAAAACATCCTTAAATCAACAACAAGATAGCGCGAATAAGCCGAAGAAAACTACAAGGCGAAATAAAACTTACGCAGGGAAGCCGAGAGTCACTCCATCCCTGAGGTCATACTTTAAATTAAAAGAAGCAGAACTCTCAGACATTTCAACATCACTGGGGAATCAATCTGCTGGGGGCTCTATGGCAGCGATGGCAACTATGCCTGGGAGCAAGCAGACAGTGACTGAAACTAACTTAACCATCTCAAACAGATATTCTGTACTAGAACAACATGATACAGATGACACAGTTATGCCTGAGGGGGAGCATGTGGGGGAGCATTTGTCGTATATCTCTCCAGGAACTGAATGCACCTTAAATACCTATAAAACGAACGTATGCCTAGAAAAACAAGTAGACGGGCAAACAAAGGAAAACTCTGTTGATGTAAGTTCAATGTTAGTCCAACTCTCAAAGGAGATAAAAGATAAATTCTCCATATCAGAGAATAATCAAAGGAAAATACAGGAATCTTGCACGATTCTGGAAACTAAAATGGCTGATATGACAGTAAGACTGACAGCAATGGAGACAGCGTTCGAGGGGCTACAAGAAGAGGTAAAGGTCAATCAAAGAGAGATTAAAACACTAAAAAGCAGCGAAAAGGAAATCAAGGACAAGCTGGAAGCACTAGAAAACAATTCCAGACGGAATAATTTAAGACTTCTGAACGTACCAGAAGGCTTAGAAAAGGGAATGTGAAAGACTTTGTGGTGACTGTTATCAAGGAGGCTATGCCAGAATTTCAAACTTGGGATCTGGAACAAGATATACAGAGGGCTCATAGGGATCCCTTTAGACTGGATCCAAAAGGGACAAGCCAAGGAAAATATTAATAAACTTTCGTACTTATGTCATCAAAGAGGCAATACTTTCAGCAGCCCTTAAAGCAAAAACATTCCAAAAAGACGACTGGTCCTTTTACATAAGATCAGACATAGCCAGTACCACACTTAATCGACAGTGGGAGTTAGGGAAGCACATCAAAATTCTTGAGACACTAGGGGCAACAGCGCAATTGAAATTCCCTGCCACGTTGAAAGTTATGTGGAAGAACAAAATGTACAACTTCAGAGAAGTCAAAGAGGTTGAGAACCTGATAGACCTCATAAATAGTCCAAAAAGTACACATTAAAACTTAGAAGAAATAGGAACGCCTGAGATTCAAGGGGTGCAATGCGACACCCCATATGGAAAAAGGGAGGGTTCCCTAGGGTGGGAGGAGGGTTTCATCAAGAGGAATGCACACTCTTACTTGTAAATAGGAGCACTGGGTGGGGAGCATTAGGGGAAAAATCAAAAAAATATCCTCATACATGACATAAATAGATATCAAAAAGAAGGGTTTAAAGAACCAAGGCAAGGGCAAAGGGGAGAAGAAAATGAATAATCTCAGAATAATATCCTGGAACGTTAATGGGTTGAGAGTGCATAAAAGAAGGAGGAAGATCTTAGAATTAATTAAATTGTCTGACAACGACATAATCATATTGCAGGAGACGCACCTACGAGAAGAGGAGTGGGGAAACATACTCAAACAAAACAAATGGATAATACATATGGTATGCTCTAGGCAATCATGTAATGTTAAGGGAGTAGCTATATTATTTAAAAAGGTGGCCAATCTCAAAATAGAAGACTGTAAAGTAGATAAAGGGGGTAGATGGGTAATAGTGGACATCAAAATAGACAAACTAGGTCTCACGTTGGTAGGATACTATGGACCCAACATAGATGACCCTTCCCCTCTTAATGATCTATATAGACATCTACTAGAATCCAAATATAACATTATTATGGCAGGAGATTTTAATATTTTAATGAATCCTCTACTTGACAGATCATCATCACAACACATCATTAGCGCACCAAAAATGAGAAAGAGCTTAAAACAACTGATGAAGGGTTTAGGGCTAATAGATATATGGAGATTAAATGTTGGCAATAAAAAGAATTTACATATCAAAATAAAAAATATTCTCACGCTTCAAGAATTGATTTATTCCTGGTGAGTGAGAGATTAAGAGAAAATAACATCAAGGTCACACATCAGCCAGAGCACTTGTCTGACCACGCAGCAGTGAGGCTAGAAATGTCTATGAGAGGAAATGTAACAGAAAATAGATGGACACTAGACAGAACACTTCTAGCGAAACATGAAGTGGTGGACAAATTAAAAGAAGAAGTGGCCGAATTTTTTGAAATAAACTCAAACTCAGCAGCACCATATATAGTTTGGGACACTTTTAAAGCCTATCTCCGGGGAGACTGATAAGTCAGGCTGCTTTTTATAAAAAGAAGAAAAAAAAATTAAAGCATATGAAGACAAGATTAAATTAGCACAGGAAACCCTCACAGGTTGCCAAAACAATGCCTCAAGGCTTGGACTACAGAACAAGTTAAATGAAGCTAAAGAGCAGTTGACAGAATTTTTGGAAGGGAAAATTAAAGAACGATGGGATGCCAGTAGAATGGCCCATTATGAATATGGGGAAGGGTGCGGGAAACTCCTCGCGTGGAAGGTAAAACAAGATCAGCTGAGAAACGAGATCAGAAAAATACAGGAGAACGGTTCCCAAATACCATGCGAGGATAACGCGAGTATAGGCAAGGCATTTGGAGACTTTTTTCAAGAGTTATACACTGAAGAGAAGAGAGATTCCCAACTAGAGCTAGATGGGTGGCTGGATCAGGATCCCCTACCTAGGATAAACACAGACTTAAAAGAAATGCTAAATCAGGAAATTACCATCCTTGAGATAGAAAAAGCAATCTCTAGTTCAAAGAGGGGGAAGGCATCGGGACCGGACGGCATCCCTAATGAACTCTATAAAGTCTTAAAGGAGATTTTAACCCCACATTTACACAAGTTATTTAATAGTATACATAGTCACCAGGCCTCCATCCCAACCTCATGGAATGAGGCCGTAATCACTTTAATATTGAAGCCAGGGAAGGACTCGCTAAGATGTGAATCATATAGGCCAATCTCATTATTAAACAGTGACTACAAAATCTTCACTCAAATTTTAGCGGTAAGGTTGGGCAAGACATTGGGGAGCATTATACATTCCAACCAAAAGGGATTCATGAAAAATAGACAGTTGAAGGATTTAACACACGAATTAATCACAGCCATAGATATAGCCACTACTACAAAAGCACCACTAACTGTAATAATGATAGATGCTGCTAAAGCCTTCGACAGAGTAAGTTGGCCGTTCCTGTACAGAGTCATAAAACAAAATAACTTGGGGGACAATTTCTTAAACACTATAAAAGCAATTTATGAAACACCAACAGCTAGGATAGTGGTAAATGGTGCACTTTCACCGCCGATTAAGATAGGGCGTGGGACTCGGCAAGGCTGTCCCTTGTCCCCTTTATTATTTAATATTTATATAGAACCCCTGGCCAGGAGAATCAGATCGGAAACTGGGATTACCCCTTTTAGACATCTAGAATGGGAAATAAAAACAGCTCTATACGCGGATGATTTGATGATATATACACCGAATCCTAGGACGGCACTACCACGAATAATGGAAATAATGGGAAAGTTTGGAACAATATCTGGCTACCTAGTGAATAATGATAAAACGGAAACCATGACATGGAACGGACCAACAAACTCTCAACTAGAAAAGCCAGAGATTAGATATTTGGGAGTTAGAATAACCAAAGACTTGAATAGTATAGCCCTCATAAATTTTAGGAGAATTCAGCTGGAAACAAAGGCCTTATTGGAATCATGGATGCATCTGCCGTTATCTGTTTTGGGTAGAGCGAATTTGATTAAAATGATGATTCTCCCAAAATTCACTTTCATCTTCAACGCTTTACCATTACATTTTAAATCAGAATGGTTGCAGAAACTGCAAAGTGATTTGACCAGCTTTGTGTGGAAAAATAAAGCGGTGAGAATAGCATGGAAAAAACTACGCAAAAAGAAAGTGGATGGGGGAATCGCCTTGCCGGATTTTAAACTATATCATTGGGCTTTCTTCTTTAAAAATACCAGGCATCTTCTTATGGACAATGCACAAAACTCGCCACCTTACTCACGAGCGTTAAAAATGGATCTCCCGGCAGAAGGAAAATTTTTCTTATTCAAATATGGTCATCCTAAATTTTTTAAAAAGATCAGGTTCAAGGTTTTGCTAGCCGCCTGTGAAGTTTGGGTACAAATCAAACGAGTCATGGGTATACGATATTACAGTAGCAAAGCTCCAATTTGGAATTCTCCAGGCACGCCAGAATGTCTTTTGGATATCCTAGCCCTTCCTTTATTGAGGGCGGGCTTGAAAACTTGGGGAGATTTAATTGAAGGAAACTCTCTCATTGCTTGGGATACTCTTGCCTCAAAAACAAACTACACCTTGGCAAGACTCAAATATCTCCAATTGTCAAGTTGGGCTCGAAATGAACGGCAGTTCAGCTCAGACACAGAATGGGAGGGAGAATTCATGGAAGATCAAGTATTTAAAAAGGAAGTATCCAAGTGGTACTGGATGCTAGTGGAAGCGGAGGACAACAAGCTACCTGCACCGGAGGAGATATGGAGAACGGACATACCAGACGCTGATATTCACACTTTATGGCAAGTATCATATGCAGCACTTTGGTCAAATATCAGACCTGCTCCTTTAAGAAGAAATCATCTGTTTACTCTATACAGAGCTTACTGGTCCCCAAAAAAATTGGCCAAAATGGGAGGAGGCACGAGAAGATACTGTCCCAAGTGTGGACTGGAAAATGCGGACGACGTGCATATGCTATGGCGATGTCCGGTAATCCAGATCTTCTGGTGCGAGGTGGGTGAGTTTGTCTCCAAAACACTAGGAATCAAAGTCCAGGTAAGCCTTGAACTTGTTATTTTTGGGATAATGTACAGAGGAAATGAAAATTATTTAGCGAACATACCTCAAGCACACTTATTATTTGCTTTGATAATTATGGCACGTAGAGAAATATGCACGAAATGGGCAACACAGTCAGCACCTTCATTAAGAGAATGGATTTTATATGTTAAAAATACCTGTAGGTTAGATTGTGCCAAAGGTCTATCTAGACGGATTAAAATGTGGAGACCAATTTGGGAGATGCTTTCAGAAGAAGCCATGCAAGGGTGACTCATTAGTCGGAAAATGTATAAAGAGGAGACGATATAGTAAAGTCCAATGATTAAGGCATACTAAACTTGGCTGGAGTGTAGTCAGATCGTATATAGCTCCAGATGCATAGTTTAACAAGGCCTTGGCTTCCCGGGCAGAGGCGAAGTGTGGGACTCCCCAATCAGTATGCACACAGCCCCAGCCATACGCCGAATGCCATGTATGAGGACAAAAAAAAAAAAGGGCACACCAATCATCTAGTTCTAGTGCATTCACACCTCTCATCCCGCACTCATGAAAGCACATCACTCATTCAGTGTACTCATACAGTCACACAGCTTACTGCGGGCTCATGCAGGTACACCATTCACAACCCTCACAAAGGCTGACCCTGCACTCATACAGGCACATCATTCACTAGTCACCTTGCACCCACCCACAGATCCCAGGCTGCAGCAGCACTAAGCCCTCCCTGCCTCCCACCCAGTCGAGCAGAGTCCAATGGGAGGACTGTACCAGCTTTCTGTTGGGGAGGAGGTGTCTTAACCGGTACATAAATCAGGAAAATCGCCGTAAACTGACATTTTTCCCCTAGTACATACTTCCAACAGCAACAAGCATTTGCAATGCAATAGGTCTCGCATTTGAGAGAGTTTAAGCTATTAGCATTGTAAATCACAATGCCTTTTATTTATCTGATTTGATAATTAACACATAAATAAAAGGCATTGTCATTAACAATACCAATAGCTCAAACTCTTGTAAATGCGAGACCTATTTCACTTCAAAGATGCGGCCGCCATTGTCCCCTACTGCCTGGAAAGTGAAAGCGCGCATGGAGGCTGAATGTTTTAGGAAAGCATGTTGTGCCTGCAGTAGGAGAAACTCCTGAAAGAAAATAGTGCTTACAGACTAAATAAGACATACTGTGCAGCAACAGAAGTAAACATTATTCATGGTAATATCTGGTACCATGGCAAGCAGATTAATATGTCCCCACACACACACACACACACACACACTATTAAATTACACCCACATGTAGTGTTGTGGTAAAATCTAAAAGATAATGTTTTATAGCGAAAAATGTAACAATTCTTTCACCAGTAAATTTCATAAAGTGGATTCTATTCTAGATAAACGTGGATCAGAAGCATCTTACATGCCATTACAACAAAAACAAATTACAGGCTGCAGGAACCAAGCAGAAATACTGACTAAAGAGTCAAATTGATTATGCTTCCACAATATTTTAGTTCTCAAATGCAGTGAAACCAAGCAACGTCCAATTAAAGTAATCTGGTCATTGCAACTAAACACTAGCGTGAGTTCCTCCAACAAAACAAGTTAGCAAAGGACTTGCGGAAGGCTCTTGGATATCGCTACTCAGTTTGGACACAACGAACATGCCACACATGAAGCAAGAGTGATCAACCAAGTATTAATTTACCGAAGCAATAGTCAATATTTTATCACCACCACAGTTACATACGGATTCCTTACATTTCACTAAATCACTTCAATTTTAACTCTCCATTCAGCTCAACAACGAATTATCCTCATGCAAGACTGCCATAACAACAACACAATGTTTTCTTTTGGGAAAGAGGGACCTGTTGGTAACCAGTGCAGAGGAAAATTCTTCAGGACAACAACCACACTCCAAATTAACTTTCAACTGCTGTTTGAACACCTCAATCTTCTGAAATGGCTCTACTTGCTTCTAAGTGCTAAGTGCTTATAAGGGCTCGTACTAGCCCAATTCCGCGAATGCAACACAACAGCAAGCAACATAAATGGACACATGTATAGCATAATGAGCCTGAAAGAAAAACCCGACCAAGAATAATTGATAAGATCGCTCATTTTTACTAGGCACTCCAAGAAACAAAACTATTTTTCCCCAAACAGTTGGTTACTGCGCATCGTTACTTACGAAGCCCAAAGTTCTGTATTGTAAAGACAGATTGGTACTGTATGGTTACTTGTTCCCCTGGTAGCGCCTATTACACATAATTTTCTCAACAAAGCCTTTCGTGTCTTGACACTTAAGAGCATCGCTGTGAATGTTGCCGAACTAGACGTACATAACACCGAGTCCTAGAACACGGAAAATATAAGTGCTGGTACACACTAACCCAAGTCCAGTTTGTTAACACGAAGTGCTGGTACTCTCCTATTAAAAGTATTTAATCCGTACGGAGAAATTCCCATTTCTGTTGCTTATTGCTGAATTTGGGTGTTACACCGGTACAAATGTAAAAAAAAAAGGTAAAACATTTGCCCAGATAGTGTTAACATATGTAAAAATAACAAAGTAATGAAGTAATATTATTACAAAATGTTGTGCGGCATTATGTTGCCTTCTCTTGCCACATGATTAAGTAAGCCTTCCACATAATTTGGTTCTCCCCTCACGCATAATTCCAGTTGGCCTGCTATATATTTACCTTAGTAATGTGATACAGTGACCGAACAAAATCAGAATACCTGATCTCCCATGCTATGGTGACAGTTTTCCTGCGATGCCATTGTGCCGTCCACGTTCTACAGCGCTGAGAACTTCCTTGGCGCTTTATGAATAAGTAATGGTAATGAAACCAGAGCGATTGAAAGCAGCGGGGCTGCAGATGGAAAACAGTTTAAATGAAATAAAGAAAGATGGAGGAATGGAGACGAGGACTGGGTCTGCGCTCGGCCTCCCAGACGATAGAGTAACTTGGCAAGGCCTGGTGTCGCCGTACAATCTGCGGTGTAACAATTAGCACTTAAGCAGCACTCTCGTTAAACACCCGCAATGAGAGCGCTTTGGAGAGGCGGGGAGGGGAGGCCATGGGTCGATGGAATGCGGCCACCTAATACTGCATTATTGATGGCCACAGAAGCAGTTGGAGTGCGTTTTCCACCACAAGCAATTAGCCGTCACGAGCCCAGCAGTGATGGTACCAGCCGCCCCCACCCAACCCCACCCACCCCCACCTCCTTACCAGTGTCCCCCAAGAGATGCCCCGCGACAGCGTCATTTGTCAATGCCGCTCTGCTGATGGTGACACTGGCGTTGGCGGGAGCGCGGAGGGGTTCGGAGGCATGGTCCAGGCATCGAAGATTGGGGGCCTAGAAGGAAGAGGGTAGAGCGTTGCGTCACCTCCCCACAGTAATACTATCCAGTATACACAGAGTCTGTTGCAAGCGCGGGTAAAATTGACTGCAATGGTTTTCTTCGCAGTGTGGTAAAGAAGTGGCTGATTTCTCGCCTCAGCTGTCTTCTCTAATCACACAGGAGTGGTAAGTGGAGGAGAGGGCCAGAGTACAGTGAAAGATGGGGTGGGGAGGGAAGGGCAGCGGAGGTAACTACAGGAAGAATCGCTAAACAAGCCCGGCAGACACTAGTAAACGTAACTGTACATCTCGTTAAAAAAAACGCTGCTGTAACGCTGTACTTAACGCTTACCCAAATTGTGTTGAAGTTCACGTAGTCAGCCATTCCCCGTGTGTTTGTGATAAATGTGACGACATCGAGAGTGTTGCGCCGGGCTACTCCATTTGGCAGTTGTCTGCAAAGCAACGCAGTGGGAACGGAGCAGCTCGCGCTTAAGGGATTTTCGCGCCATGGTCTTTCTTTAAAAGCTGTACTGCCACAAGCAAAAGATCCAGTACGGGTGGGCGGGGCCTAAAGGAGACAGGGCGGACACCAAAAAGCCTCACTTTTAATAGGAGGCCAGCGCTTACCATAGAGGATGACGCGCGCCTATCGAAAGCATGGGCGGAGCTTCGACCCCACTTCCGAAAGCAACCCGACGACAATAGATCTCGCAGAGCGAGCAGCGCATGCGCTGCGACGCTAGGTGAGACCTAAAAAGTGTACAGCACTTGAAAGTGTGCTTTAAGGCCGCCGTAATGATCAATGACTGAGTCAACAAAATCAGAAAGGTCACTTTACAAATGAATTCAGAGGACTTTACATGAAGTTCTCTTTCCGTTTCGCATCCAAGCCTTTGCAGACACTAAAAACATCAGCAAATGGCAGGTATTTTCACCTGCCTGACGCAGATGTCCAGCTTTCCCAATTGGCAGCCAGCAGATCAATGGAGACGGGCGGGCTGGGGTTGCATCCAGGGTCCAATTCAGCATCATAAATGTATAGACCCTTTATGGTACTTTGATATGGATTAAGACTCCAGGTCTCCTGGGGTGAGTGCGTCATGGGAGGCACAGAGGGCTTCTGACTACAGACAGACCAGCCTCTTCGAAAAAGGATCATAAGCTCTTCCCCAGTGAAACATTGCACAGGCGTTCCTCATGACCTCTGAACCCGACAGAGCCCAGACCGTCAACTACCCTTTTCTCAACTGCAACCATGCAACCCGTTCTCTCCGGGTGCTGCACGCTGACCACTGCACAAAGATGTCCACTGCAAAAAGCGCTATGTTGCGAGTTCGGTGTAATGTATAAATTGTGCAAAGTTGTTGACACCAACCCAGCAGTACCCAGCAACAGAGGAGAAATACAGTAACCATTTAGCGCTAGGGGCCCACAGGAAGCAGAGAACAGGCAGTGTGGATTAAGCTAAAATGAAATAAGTTTGCTATCATTTTCACTATGGACCAGCCATTCAATATTTTTTGTTTTTTAGGTCTCGCCTACGCAGCGCGCATGCGTTGCATAGGAAAAAGACCTCTTGTAATCGATTCCGTTTTGCAGTGAAAAACGTGCACGCGTTGCATTGCTTTTAATGGCAACGCGTGCACGTTTGGCGATTCCCTTGCGGGAGCGAGCTTTAAAACCATCTGGTTTTAATTAACAGATGGTTCCTGCTCGCTCCCGCAAGGGAAACAGGCGCAGGCCCCCTCCTCTCCCCCCCCCGCTGCCTCCTCTTCTCGTCAGCGCGAGGCGTGCGCGCTTGTTTAAAAGGTAGTTGGGAAAATCAAGGAAAAAGGAGCACTCTCACGCATAATGCGCCCAGCTCCACTGCCGTGATCAGTCCTTGGGTCCCCAACCGAAGGGAGAGGGCTATGATTCACGGCCAATACTCCCCGGGCCGTCAGCTGCTGGGTCGCCGGAGGCGGGTGGGGGGAGAGAGCAGAGACGCAATCCAGTGCCTCTCTCGTCCTCCTCCCGATGCTGCACTCACAGTTCCAGCTCCCTCAAGAGCTGCTCCTCACCGCAGGGGGAACCGCAGCGCCTCTCCTTCCGCCTTTCTGTGCCCCATGGGCGGACACTGCTGCCGTTGTCTCCTAGGCCGTATATTCCGGGCCAGCCGTGCCGCACCTCCAGTCAGCTCAGGGGCTCTCTCCTGCGTTTTGCGATCTCAGCTGCAGGCCCCCACTTGAACATAGCGCTCATCAGCACTCCCGGATTAAAGTAAAGAGGCTGGACGCCGTCTCCCAGGTTCAGAGCTTCCCCTCTGGAGGGCTCGCGGCCGAACCCTCTCCCTTCGTCTGGCCCGCGGGTAAGCCGCGGGCCCGGGCCACCGTTTGGTTCAGCCTCCCGGCAGTAAGTGTTTTCTCGGGGTATTATTTTATTTAGCTGAAGGGTGGATTTTCGTAGGATTAGGTGTCGGATTCTGTCGATGGCCGGCAGAGCCGGTGCCTAGAGCTGCTAATTGGCCATCTTGCTGGCCACAGTCCCCTCGGCACTACTGCACTCTTGTGCCACTATAATATCTATATGGCTTTATGTATACAGGATAACTAATGGGGAACTGTGTATTTTGTTTCTTTTCCACTGCCCTTTTAAGCGTGCAAATCGTAGTTGAGTATGTACAAGGCCCACCCCCCTCCTTTCTCTTTCTCCCCACCCAGCACCCATATCTGCAGGGACATGAACACTGTGGGACAGTGTGATAATGACCGTCAGCGGGACAGGCAAGATATGTAGAAGGTTAAAGTGGACGCTAAAACGCCTGCTTACGAAACCTGAAGGCGGCGCATTTATTCTGTGTTACAAAGGTAGCCATCACCGTAATCCCTGCTACCGCCCCTGCTTAAAATGGCGGAGGGGCCGTGATTTCTACGCTCAGGACTTTTAGGCCCAACTAACTAAGGGGCTTTGTTTTAGCCCCAGGATCGCAGTTCATTTCTACTTTCAAGCAAACACTCAACCTGCTCACGGAGGTCGAGATGTCTTATTGACCGAGTGTTGCACATCAGACCTGCTGTTTCACAGACAGCAAGGGGACCACCCTTTTGGTGCTTGGCATTGGGGGCACATAACAGCACCGCACTAGTGCTGTCACCCAATCATATATCCAATTTTTCAGTTTGATTATGTGTGACATTTCAGCATTTTAAGTGCACTTAAAAGTGACGACTTTTTAGTGCTTTGTGTGTGAGACTTTGAGTGACTCTATCATACGAAATAACAAGCATTAGCATAGCCAATAGGTCTCGCCTTTGGGACCTTATAAGTGTTTAGCCGTGCAACAGTTGATATTGTTGCACCAAGGATATTGTGCTGCATAACTAAATACTTATAAGGTCCCAAAGGCGAGACCTATTGGCTATGCCAATGCTTGTTTACGCTAGGTGTGCTAGTTTACATTTTAGCAACCTCTTAATGACATGTAGGGTTACACAACTGCTAACTTCTAGCAGTAACATACAGTAGCTTCATATTGCAAAGGAAAATTTAACATGGCATTGTAATGCCCGGGTAAGTTAAACGCTCTTGGCTGACATCTGCTGAGCTCTGCCAGCTCCTTTCGAATTACAGCAACGGCACTTAGGCTTCTGACTGAGGTCATGTGAACACCGCAAAGCCCAGGTAAATGAGGCATTGGTTGTAAAGCCATTAAAAACGGCAAAAGTGCTGTATAAAACATCATGTTTAAAATTGTTTTGGTATTACTATTACACCGTAATTGAATGTAGAATATAGGATGATGGCCTCACGTTTTGTGAATCAATAGCATGTCTTCAAACTTAAAAACTGCATATTCGTAGGTGTAAGATAAAATCACATGCACTAACGCTTGGTGAATTCGGCCAACAGCTCTTCCCGACAGCAAATATCTCTGATGGTTGCAGCCTGGGGTGCGCCACAAAGCATTGGCATCTGACTGTATGATTTATAGTGAGGGCGCGGGAGCAACTTACCTGACTAGAACTTGCTGCGGATCAACATGGAGAGTTCCGAAGCTAGCAGCGTCATTCATTGCCAATATTCCAGGTGCACTGCAGGAGAAGAACTCATGGAGAAAATGGCGGCACCTCGGATAGCGAGTACACCCACCCGGCGAGAATAAATCCCTCAGGCGCTTGTGGAGCAATAATCTTATTTGCAACCGAGAAAATATAAATAAAAAATACTAGTTCCTTGTGTGGCCAGTTTTTATAGAGTGGTCTTCAAATAGTTGCTTCTCGTTTTTTAGGGGTTGGAGAACACAGTTTGCTTCTTCCCTCACGTATTCCTTGTATATGGTGGGCTTCACTCCCAGGCTTTCCTGTTCCACACAGAAGTTCACAAGCATCCGGTGGGGGAGGGTCTCACACTTGTGTTCAACCTTGGTCAGCCCTGCGTCTTATGTTTACGGAGCTGTATTGGCTCTTCCCTGGACCACAGTACCGAACGCAAGCAAAAATATCAGCATTAGAAAATTTCAGCGCCCACCACCCTGAGGTCACAAGCCTGCCTTGTGCCTTCAGGGCGAGTAAACCCTTGCCCGGTCAGCACATTGCGCAGCTGCATCCTCCTGAGTTTTAGATAATTACTGCCTGCAGGTGAGATCCACAAAGCCTTTTGTAAAAGCAGCTTGGTGGATTTTACTTTCTGTTCATTGTTACTGGGGAAACGCCCACTTATCTTCTTAATGCCAGCTGCCCCTGATACCTTGCGACCCGAAGACTTCTTCGAAGAAAAACATGGCGCACAAGTCCGAGCATAGCACTAGGTGGCAGTAGTATGCACTGCATGTGAATCTACAGCACTACGTGCCACATACAGATACTTACATGGTAAGTAACATTTTCCTTATGTTTAAAAGTGTTTATTTCAATGCTCTCATCCTGTTGCTTTGCACTTGAACAATAAGCACACAGAATATTGCTAAAACAGCACTAATGCTTGTCCCTAACAATGAGAATAGTATAAACATTTTTAACATGCGTGAAATGTCATTTGACAACCCAACGCACTAAAGACTACTTCTATGCGTTATACTATGAGAGCGTGAACAAGCTAACTTGCATCTAGAGTTTCTTGGGATTCAGCACAGTGCACACCTGTTTACAGCAAAAAGCTGGAATTATCAGAAAGCCAGGAGAAAGTGTTCCCTACAGTGGAAAACACTCATCAGTTAGGCTCAACTCCTATTGGAAATTGGCTTGGTATAAGCTCTCAGCACAGGAATGGGTGGTGCAGCAGTATGGCAGTCTGGCAGCTTCTGGCAGGATCTTGTGCGATAATCTTGCTCAAGACCTCTCTGAGCCAGTGGCCACTTCATGGGGTTTTTATGGTATTGGCCACAGACCTTTTTCTTACATGGGGGAATTTTCATTAAATCCCATAGTTAACCTTTATCCAAAGATCTTCGAGGACCTTGAGGTGGAACTGGCGGCTTGGCCCTGTCCACTAGTTATGTGTGGAGATTTTAATATATCCATGCAGACCCACCATTGGCATCTAAATCAAGGGACTTATCAAGGGAGGAAGCCTAGAGTGTATAGGGCACTGACATCCCTAATGAGCAGCCATGGCTTGGCCGATATCAGGAGTATTAAGAATCCCAATATCCCGGGCTACACGTACTATTCTTGCCCCCACAGGAAGTATGTTAGGCTCGACTACTTCCTAGCCACGAAGGATCTTTTTAATAAAGCTGGTATTAGGAAACTCCCAAAGGTGATCTCTGATCACAATCCGTTGATTCTGGAAGTTGAAGCTATAAGGTTCAAAATAACTCGCAATAAGTGGAGGTTTGATAGGAAGCTCCTTGCAAACAGTGCCTATATTGAACATATCAAGAAATGGTCCCAAGAGTTATTCGATATCAACAGATACAGCGCTAGTAGGGGTATAGTGTGGGATACTTTTAAGGCAGGCCTTAGGGGTGAAACGGTTAGTTTTGTCGCTAGGGCAAGGAAACCGCGTCGGGCAAAGAACGAGCAACTGTTGCGCAACTTGGCCAAAGCTGAAGAAGAACATGTGTTATTAATAGCGCAGGGACGGGAGGTGGTACAAACTCAGCACCAAGTCATTGCCCTTAAGGCGGAAAATAAACAGTTGGCTTACCCAGAAATCGGCGGAAGAGTTCCAGACACAGCAACACGATTCTTATGAGTATGGAGAACTAGTAAGGAAGAGGCTAGCTCTACGTACCCGACAGAAAACAGTCCGAAACTCAATATCTTCAATTAACAAGCATTGGCATAGCCAATAGGTCTCGCCTTTGGGGCCTTATAAGTGTTTAGCCAGAGCTATTGACTTTGCTGATGTCTTCAAGCTGTGCTGTAGAGAAGTGTGGCTGCTGTGCAGCATGCTGAAAAGTTATAATAAAAAAGTGTCAGAAGCATTTTTGTTACTTTATATATGACCAAGAAGACATTATGTAAAACTGAACGACCATATTAAAAAAAGTATTTACAATAAAACATTTCCTCAGTTTTCTTTTGTTCTTGCAATGCTGGCAACTTGTTTCTGCCTATTGCAATGGTTGTTTGTTAAAGCTTTTTTTTTTGAGGGGGCATAAACAATCGGAGGGTGAAGGTTGGGAACTAGTACCTGTATTATAACACTAGCAGCGGCCAGACGCTAGGGGAGAATCAACAGATGCCAGATTCCGAGAGCAGGCTGAGGTGGTGCTGAGTGATGCTGAGGTGGTAGTGGTGGTGGTGGGGGTGACTGTTGCGGAGACGATACTGAGGTGATGCTGAATGATACTCAGGTCTTGCTGAGTGATACTGCTGTGGTGGCCCTGAGTGATGCTGTGGTGGCCCTGAGTGATGCTGTGGTGGCCCTGAGTGATGCTGTGGCGGCCCTGAGTGATGCTGTGGCGGCCCTGAGTGATGCTGTGGCGGCACCGAGCGATGCTGTGGCGGCCCGAGCGATGCTGTGGCGGCCCCGAGCGATGCTGTGGCGGCGCCGAGCGATGCTGTGGCGGCGCCGAGCGATGCTGTGGCGGCGCCGAGCGATGCTGTGGCGGTGCTGAGCGATGCTGCGATCGAAACATCAGAGTCCAGAGAGTTAATGAGCCATGACGAGGAAATGAGGAAGAGATAGGAAACCCAGATGGCAGCTGCGCGCGTGCACGCCATCGTGAACGCAAGCTGGTCGCCAGCCGAAATCCAGTGGGTTTGCACTTCCAAAACCCGCTTACTAAAACTCTCGGCCAGACCAGCGCAAGCGCAGGTGCAGGCAGAGACCTAAAAAGGGTGGCCAAACTTACACTGATACAACTGATATATTGGGGGGTATTTCAGGACTATTATCAACTTCTGTTTAAGGAAGACACAGGAACATTGCAAGATATATCCCAAATAGAAACAGACGCAGACCTTGGGGCGGTTTTGGATAGTATGGCTAAGGATGAGCTAGAAGAGGACCTTGCACTTGAGGAGGTTCTGGCAGCACTGCAAGATCTATCATCAGGGAAGGCTGCTGGCCCCGATAGATCCCCTTTGAACTATACAAGGCAATGCAAACACTGATAGCCCCCTTACTACTCGATCTATTCAGGGGCGTGCAACATGGTGGTTGCCCACCAGAGTCTTGGAAAGAGACTGATATTATTATCTTTCCAAAGAAAGGCAAACCAGTCAACAACCCTGCTTCATATAGGCCGATATCCCTAATAAACTCTGATACTAAAATGTATTCGAAGATTTTGGCTAATCGGCTAGGGAGGGTCATAGGGCATCTGGTTTCCCCATGGCAGCATGGCTTCATTCCAGGGAAAGGGACAACTGACCATGTCAGGAGGGCCATATCACTATTTGATATCATGGCTGGGACTGGGGGGGCAGATGGCCATGATCCTCCTAGATGCCGAGAAGGCCTTTGACCGGGTGGCCTGGAGGTTTTTGTGGGGGATACTGGAGTTAAAAAGGCTTTGGTCCTCGTATTATAAAGGCCATTAAGGCCATGTATTCTGACCCAAGAGCCCTGCTGCAATTGATGGGGAGAGAATCAGGGAACATATTGATATCAAGGGGAACCAGACAGGGATGTCCCTGCTCCCCTATATTATTTGCCTTGTATATAAACCCCTTGTTGGAGAAGTTTTTACGGAGCCAGGAGATTAAGCCGGTTGTAAGCAAGGGTTATGAGACTAAGGTGATGGCGTACGCCAAGGATATTGCTATTTTAACTACAAATCCGACAGAAGCAATCAGGGAAGCTACACTCATAGCTAAAGGGTTTGGGCAAGCATCGGGTTACTCCCTCAATGAAGGGAAAACATTAGTTATCTGTACAGAGAACACAACCTTTAATGATTCTCGACGTGTAGAATCTGCAGTTTATCTTGGGGTCCGTATTAGCCCGAAGGTTGATATAGTTGGTAAAATTAACTGTGACCCCTTGATAAAGTCCATATCTACAGATTTAAAGTGAATAAATGGGCTGCACCTATCTATTATTGGAAGAGGAATTAAAAAAAAAATTACTGTCACCTAAAATTTTATATCTGTTTCGATCAATCCCGTTGGAAATAGATGAACGGATTTTAAAGACCTTGGAGTCCATTTTTTCTAACTTCATTTGGCAATACGGTAAGGTGAGAAGGTCACTTAAATACTTGACTCTTCCACAAGGAAGAGGGGGGCTTTCGATCCCGAATATTACATTCTATTATTGGGCGGCTCTCCTGCATCAGATGCCTATCTTATTTACAGTAGATATAGACAAGGAGGCGGAAAACGAAGTTAGAATACCAACGATATATGAGCTCGCTATAGGAAAGGAGGCCGCCGGGCTGCTGCTGCGGCAGGTGGAACAGAGTTATTACAAGAAGGTTTGCTTCAAGGTGGTGTATAGTGCTTGGAAGATCTGGAACAGAGTGCAAAAAATCATGGCGATACCGAAGCTCTGCCGATATACCCCCTGGTGGCGATCCTCGCTTTTTCCGCCCCCCTTTTATGATGCTATGGGAAAGCAGTGGGAACAGCTAGGGTTGGTCACTATTGGAGACTTTTTATGAGGGAGACCAAGTTTCTCCCTTTTCCATACTGCAGCAGGGATTCGGGATTTCCAACAAGCATTATTTTAAATATGTACAAATTCGGGACTTCCTCACCACACGTAGACCAGCTATAAACTTAGAAAGAATACCAATGCTAGAAGCAACCACTAGGAAGGCCAGCAGAATAAGGAATATATATAGCTTGCTGTTAGATAAAATACCGGATGATTTAGAGAAAAATGAGACAGGCTGGGCCAGGAAGTTGAATAACCCTGATGTTGATATTTTTATGACATTGTAATTAACTGCTAAGGTACTTTTATCAACAAGCTTGAAGGCACAACTTTATAAAACTGTATTTAATTTATATTTTATCCCGCTAAGTTATTCGACTGGGGCAAAAGAACCGATAATAACTGCCCTAGGTGTGGGGACGGTCCGGCCACACTAACCCACATGTTTTATGAGTGTGATAAATCATCTCCTTCGAAGAATGGGGTGGCCAGCTTTTGGGAAAGATTGTTTGGTTTTAGGATTAATCTGACCCCTACCCTGTTGCCTATGGGATATGATAGCTCCCTAGATCTGGATACTGCACAGAAATATTGTGTATTTGTAGGTACAGCAGAATTCAGGATAATATTAGCCGCCAGATGGAAAGATCTGGAGCCACCTACTTTGCAGATGTGGTTAGCATGGCTCCTAGGGATATACAACCAAGAGACTGCACTGTATGCATGTAGGGGCAGACAGGCCAGGATCCTTGGGGACAAAATTTGGTCGCCTATTTCAAAGTGGAGCAAAGAAGCCAGAGGCTCTAATAGCGAGAGGAGTGGAGACTGCTAGGCAATAGTTTAACGGTATGAAACCTAAAGGGGCGGTGCAATAAGGCTTTTTTATTTCTTTCTTGCTGCTAGTTTAGATTATATGTATAGGAATTGGCCATATGTAAATAACTATGAATTGTAATCTTTCTTCTGATTGCCTCATATTTATGATATCTATGGTACTTGGGTGATGTTTTTCCCTTTCTTTTTTTAACCAGCTTTTTAAGTGGAGTATTTGTATTTGTTCTAGCCCATTTCGATTTCACTATTTGTACGACTCATTGTTAATTATTGTTGTATCTGATTCTCTCTGGGTATTAATAAAAGAAAAGGAAAACACTCATCAGTTAGGCTCATCTCCTCTCGGATATTGGCTTGATATAAGCTTTCAGCACAGGAATGGATGGTGCGTCAGCCTGGCAGCCTCTGGCAGGATCTTGTGCGATAATCTTGCTCAAAGACCTCTCTGAGCCAGTGGCGACTTCATGGGGTTTTTATGGTATTGGCCACAGACCTTTTTCTTACATGGGGGAATTTTCATTAAATCCCATAGTTAACCTTTATGCATCAATATGATAGTCTTAAGACGAACCAGTAGGAACCATTATGACAAAAGAATGTCAATTCAGTCTACATTGTTTGTTATATTCGCTCTCTGATTTTGACATATAGATAACAGGAAACTTGTCCAAAACTGTTGTCACTTTAGGTGTTTTGTCAAGGTCGCACTCTTGATGATTTGACACTTTCACAGGTTCTTCAAAAGATAAGGACAGACAGTATCTAGGTCAAAGGTAGACAGACCAATGACCGGGCAAATAATGGAGTCTTGAACTGCGCAAAATGAAGTCTGGCCTTGAGGTCTTTACGATAACTTTAATGGTTTTACTGGCAATGCAATAGTGAATTCTAACATGTACTTTCTGTTATTAAGGTGGTGACACTCTGACAAAGCCAAAAGTCTTGATTTATATATACCGACACCCCTTATAATGTGTTACCTTGACAAAGCATTAGGTAGTTATTATTATTAATGTGATGACCCCTTGACAAGTCCTGCAGGCCTGCTTCATTTAACACCCTGTTATATTGTGATGTTGCATCTGGTATGGGTAGGCGGCATTGTGATTATAGGGTGTAAGACCCACTAGGGGTGTAATGTGCTATGAGAGTGTCACCAAAGGTACTTCCATGTACTGGAATGTATACATTTGTAATGTAATCTGTGGTGCTTAGTAGTGTGTGTGTGTAGTAAAAGTACTTTTCCTTTTTAAAAGTGAAAGCTCTGACTGGACAAAAATGAATTGAGTTTTGTTGTTACATGTCAGTGCATTCAGATTGTTAGCCACACCACCTTCCCTGAGTAGGCCTTGGACTGCCATGCATCGCTACCCTGAGAGAGTCATGTTTTACAATGGGGTGCTTGGTTCCCAGTAAAAGGACAATTGGGGACTTATTACTTGAGCAGGATTCACATCCTTTGCAGCTAGAAACCCAATTTCTTACATTCTCTAGGAATCGCTTGAATGTCCTTTTATTTAGGTGATTACATACAGAACATATGTACTTTTGTCTTCTTAGTTTCTGTCTGTGCTTCTTTGTTTTTCAGGTGGTACCCATGGCCACAGAAGTGATCCAGTCCAGTAATCGGTTCCAGCGGACTGAGGTCAGCTCAGAGAAATGTAAACATGGGTTTATGTATAGAATTTGTGTCTCGGGGGAGGGGGGAGGACATAATCACTTTGCTCTGAAGATTCTCTTCATAGGTCTCAGGCCTTATCACTACATGTTCAAGGTTCTCATTTACTTTAATTTAAGCTTTGCTTCAATGTGTGTGCTAGTATGTTTCTCTCGTTTGCTCTCCGCCTTAGACTGTGGACAATCTTAAGTTGGAAAAATGAACTCTGTGGCCTGTTGCGTGCTTCCACATTAGAATTCGTTGTGACAGGTTTCTTTTGCTTTAAGACTTGAGTTCCCAGTTCTCCTTATTTTTCCAAAAAATGGTGTGGTTTCTTTTTCCTGCCACCCTTACATTTGCCTTCTGACTCTGCTGTCTCTCTTTCTGCTAAACTGTGCCTCCTGCTCTCTATATCTTCATTTGCCTCTCTGCCTTTTTACTCTGCCTCTTTCTGTAACCCTGCCTTTCTGTTTCTTACTTTACACCTTAATCTCATTCTTTGTTTTTCCCTCTCCTGCTGTCAACCTTACTCTCTTACTCTCTGCCTTGTTCTCTATTCTGGTTTTGTCTCTTTCTGCCTTTCTCCCACTCTGTTTTACTTTCTTTATGTCTTCTTGCTTTGCTTTCTCACTCTCATCACCGTTCTTGCTGTCTTTCACTTTCCTTCTTGTTCCTTCTCACGCTCTACCTTTGTCTTCTCCCACTCTTTTGTTTCTCTGCATGTTGAACAGATTTTTTCTGAGGGAGTTATAATTTGAACTTTCTTTGTTCCAGACCCTGGGCTATTGTATCATGGTGATCGGAGTGCCAAATGTGGGGAAGTCATCAGTGATTAACGCCATACGAAGGCAGCATCTCAAAAAGGGTACGGACGAGATTAGTAAGATCTATTTTAAGATACAGAAATGATAGTCACTTCCTTGCAAGCTGATCATTCCTCCCACAAATCCTAGTGTCCGTCTCATCCTTTGCATTCCCAGGTCTTAAACTAGAGTGCAAAAAAGCAAACATTAGGAAAGCATTGAAGATCCCAGACGAGCCATGCACAACAAAAACAATAAGAGATCACTTATTTGTGTTTGGGTCTGAGATAACTACTATCATAAATGTCTCCCTATAACAAGGAATGTTTTTCAATGCTTTAAAAAATTGAATAATCACCCCCCTCCAGAAAATGCACCAACCCGCTGCGTCTCATTTCCTAACCCCCTTTGTTAGCAAGATCACAGAAGGCAAGGTTACTCCACAAGTGCAAGACTTCAGAGTCAAACTCAATTTTACATGACAGGTACATTGGAGTCAGGCCAGAGAAAGTGATGCAAATGATGAAATCAATGATATCAAGGAGCACCTGCTATCATCATTAGACTTGGAAAATTCTGAATTATTGCTCCTCACTGACCTGTCAGCGACATATGATACGATGGATGGCAAAGCATTATTGGACTGGGTAGTGAAACCATCTGGATTCTCTGGCTTGGCACTCCAGTAGAGCAATTTCTTGTTGTTAAATCACAGCCAGCAAATCAGATTTGGCTCTTCACCATCAACAGTAAAACCCATCTCATTTGATCTTGCAAAGGGATATCTGCTGTCACCCCTTTTGCTCAACATCTACATGAAGTGATTCATCCAGTTGTTATCACATTATGACGTAGAGTTCCAAATATACGATGAAGGCACCAACTTCATAACAGGGTAGATTATCACAGTGGGCGTTGTGAAGACATATATGCCTGCCTGAATCAAGCTTATTACTAGATGAAGAAGAGTTATGGCTGCCTGAAGGGGTCAAAAAGAGAAATCCTTGAAGGCAGATATACATATGACGATAGCCTTCTCTTAGTCTAACTAGGAGAACTAGGTCTCTCACCTTATTCCACCAAAACAGTGAAAATTTGTATAGTATGGTTCAAATTAGATTTTTCATTTAGCTGTCTTATCTTGGTGGTAACCAAAAATATCAATTCGAACCTTGTGCTGCCGGGAAGATTCTGCCACTGCTCCATCTGCCTTAATGTACAGAGCTGTCAAGGCCTTTGCTATTATCAAGCCTTGCCGTCTGCAATGTTCTCTATGGTGGAACCACAAAGAAAAACAGATGTAAACTTCAATTACTGCAAAACCAAGACGCAAGATTGTTTCAATTTAAACAAATCATCACACATTAAACCAGCTCTTAAAGACGGCATTGTCTTCTAGTAGACACACAATGAATAATGGTCAAAACTCTGTGCACCATCTTCAAAGCTTGCATTGGTCAACGCCCAGAATACTTTAAATTAGTGTTTTTGAACTGCACTCCAAGTCCCAAGCTGTGAGCCAGTAGCACAAGCTTGCTAGTTTAGGCCAAGTTTAATAAAGGAGCCCTGATAGCCAGCCACTGTGGCTGACAGCTCCTCGAACTTGGAATGCTCTAGGCCAGCCTATTCTGGCAACTTTCAAGAATCACATGGAAACAAGTCTTTTCTGAGATACCTTCGCCGACCATTCCTAAATACATTCAGACTATCCTCCACAGACTAAAGTGCAGCTAAGTTGAGAACAACTCACCTCAAAGTGCAGACTTTTTAGTGATTAGGGCTACGAAATGACAATACATCATAAGTGAGTAATTGTGCAAGACAAATCAACAGACATTTCAGGATCCCTCATGACTTCAGAACTAGACTCTGATGAGATGCTGATGTGATGTTTTAGAAGTGTTAATACATGTGATGCTGGAGGGCACTGAGTAGCTACAGTTTGTAGCTGTGGACCCTACACCACAGTATTGGATCTAACTTGGAGATCCTAAAAGAAAAGAACTTCTGATTCACAGATTTTGATAGGCCAATGGGCAATCCAGTGCCTCTATTACCCATGGCACTCCACATGTTTGGGCCCTCTGAGCCCTAATACGGTCATATTTTTGTTGGAGAAATATGCCCTAGCAGCTAGAGCTGAAGGAGATGTGGCCTAGCAGCTAGAGCAGCCGACTTTAGAAAATGAGGATGCAGATTCGAACCCAGGCCTCAGAGTTTGACACCACATCATGTGATTATAGACAAATCACTTAATCTCCCTGTGCATAAAAAAATTTGAAATGTTATGTTTGAATTGTATTTGTGTAATCCCCACTGGATGTACCCAATCGTGCAGATAATCTCTCATTCCCCCAAGTAATGTACAGCGCTCCGCTGCTTCTAAGCTACGTTTGCGCTATATAAATACCAGTGCATGCAGATCTGTTCTTAAAATGATTAGAATTATCACCCAAACCTTCATTTGAAAATAAGATGTGTTATTGTGGGATAAAATTGTGGCACAAGGCTAATGGCGCTCTTCCAGTTGACACCGTGTTCCACCACATAATTCTTTCTGAACTTTCGTCAGTGAAGGCACCACAGATGCAATCTTATAATATAAAAGGCTTTGGTTATTAATTTATTAAGAATTTTTATGTAGCCCGTACACGGCAAGAGAGGATCAGAGACCTTTACAGAGGTGGCTATACAAAAAAAACTTCAGAAAAACATCAAAGGCTAGACATAGACCTGTATGGATATGGATTTGAAAAAGAGCGAACGGGTCATACACACAATATAGAATAAATGTGAGACATCAATTAAAACAGTTCAAAGTTAAAATATCAAAAGAAAATCATTTAAGGCCAAACATTGAGCAAGTGCACATAATGCCCAGACTAATTGCAGAGGTCAGTGTATATGGAAAGAAATCAAACAGAGCAGGACGTAATAAAAGCAAGAAGTGCAAAAGCACAAGGTATCAACATATGATAATAGAACAATTGAAACCCAGTAAAACCATAGTTGTTGATTCATACCGGCAGGTATTTACGGGAATCAGTTTATTGAAATGCAGCAGGAGAATTATAAGTATTTACCAGGATTGCTGAGGACAACTGGCAGTTTTGCAGCGTAGACTTCTTCTAGATTCACATACTGTGCATATTCCGCCATCTAGTGGTTGGAGTCGGAAAGTGGTTTGCTTTTTTTTTCTTTTCTGTTTTTTGCTGGGTGGTTGTGAAACCCGATCCTCTTGGTCAGGCTACAACCCGCTTTGTGTGTGTGCAAGCTCTCAGATTATTTTTTTCCGCCATGGAGATCGGAGGTGCACTGAAGACGTCTGAGAAAATACAGCAGCAGACGCAGGCAAGAAGAAACAAGCATTTGCAATGCAATAGGTCTCGCGGTTACACAAGTTAAAGCTATTGGCATTGTAAATAACAATGCCTTTTATTTATGTTTTAAAATGAAAACAAATATAAAAGGCATTGTTATTTGGAATGTCAATAGCTCAAACTCACGAGACCTATAAACAGGGTCTTGTACAGGCAACAGTGAGGTGAGGACTGCAGTCTATTTGATTTCATAGGGCCAAGCTGGTATGAAAGGAAAGGATTGTCCAGGGAAAAGGTGCCAAAAAGAAATGCGAGTGCGGAAACCACTTTCTCCTTGAGAGTGTGCACTAGCTGTACTGACAAGTGTAGCCCAAGATGATACTAGCAAGCCAAGTGTGATACGTCACACACACTGCTAGTCGAGGAGGGTGTGGCAGGTAAATATATTGTTACCATTATAAGTATCGTTGGGCTCCTGCCAGGCGTGATACCTCTCACGCTGTGCGAACAAGGAAACAAAAGCTAGTACACTGAATGAGGCACAATTCGGGAAGAGAGCTCCCCATGCCACCAAGCGTTCTAGAGTCGAATGCTCAGGCAGGGCTCCAGCCCTGCAAAGCATTGGGAAACTCAGCTATCCAGAACAGGCGTGCTCGGGAAGCCGCCGCACGTCTGTAGCGGTAGATAAACTCGGGGGTAAAGTGGCGCTCCAGTCCTCAGAGCGGTCCAGTAATAAAGAGTCTAGGGGTAAAGTCAGGCTTACCGCATATACAGGCGGCTTCCTTGTCTTCACGTTGGCGTGTCCCGGAACAGCTGAGAGCAGCTCAGCGGCGGTTCTCGGATGTCAGCATGGGCTCGGTCGGCATGGCGGGCGGGGCTCTTCTCTGGTGGCAATACTTCTTCGGCGGCTGAACAGAGTTCGGCATTGTGGTCATTCCTCGGCAGTGATGATCGCAAAGGCTAATCCACACCTGATAATCCACTGCGGAGCCAAGGACCAACGGTTCAGATACAAGATTGACCAGCGCTGGATCTCTCCGGGGAATGGGCTTATGTAGGCAGTCCCAAAATCTCGGAGAAGACACAGCTGTTGCACTGTTGCACGCGAAAGCACGCCATGCCGTGAGCGTGCACATCGGCTGTCCGGGATCCCCAGAAAAGACACTCCGTGAGCGTGCACATCGGCTGTCCGAGTGTCCGGGCGCAAGCTCAGCATTGCCAGCGAAGACACGCCGTGAGCGTGCACATCGCCTGTCCCCCTTCCGAACTCAAGTCGACGACAATAAGTCTCGCTAGCGACAGCGCTTCGCGCTGCGTCACTAGGCGAGACCTAAAAACCACCAGAATCTCCAGAGCGAGGTGGTACCAAGGAAGGTAGCATGAGGGGGAAAACTTTAAGCAAGGCAGCTTCTTTGGCGCTGCTCACTTTGTTCCTCATGCACCAGGGCAAGTAAATTTTTCGCTAGCAGAATACAGTCTCCAGGTATTTGGGAGATGTTTCTGCGGGGAGCGGAGTCTTCATCCGGAAAGAAGGTAAGAATTTGCTCTTGTATATGTAATATATGAGCAAAAGCACGGGTGAATTGCTCCACGTACTAGCAAAAAACTTAAATAACACAGCTCAGCCGCATTTTAATTACAGGGTTGGAAAATACCAACACATCTACCAGGATGTGCTTACGGCTTTGTGTCAATGTACTGTTTACTCACTTCCTATGCATTTTTTTACATTGTTTGATAAGAGTTTTCATAGTTTTAATAATACGTTGGAAACGCACAAAAGTGCCTCTTCCATACAGCAGGGCACACAACGCTTATAGGGAGTGAGTTATTCCCAAGTCTTCTCTTTCATTTCTAACATTGCTAAATGCTCAGATTTGCACGCTATGCTTACAAGGGTTTAAGCTAAACAAAGAAAAACATGTTTTTTTTCATAAATTAACAGGAGACTTTATACATCTCTTAAACAGTGTTCAGACCTACACGGGAGGGTTAATTCCCAAAGGTTTCTCAAACCATTGTACTTCGCAGACATTAAAGATCTGGGCACAACACTTCCAACGCGGGACCAGATGCAGCTTCCAAGCAAAGGGAAGTAAAGGTCATAAAAGCCCCGCACCCCATTCCACTTCACAGCTGACACAAGGGACTCGGAGGATCATAAAAGGGGCCTACATGTCGAACACAAGGACCCTATAAATCTTAGGCTTATCTCCAGGAAGCGCATTCCTTAGCTGCTCGCAAAACACAGGCAGGAGTAAGGTTCCAGTAGCACACATAAGATGTTTTGTTGGAAATTCCCAAAGCTATCATAGATTACATATAGCACCCACAATGACACGACCCATGTGCCTAAAAGGATGTACTAACAAGGGAGAAAATTGCAACATTATGCATTCTCTACAGCAACTCAATGATACAATTCACGGCAAAGCATTTAACTTTTAAAGATCAACAGCTCACAGCTAGCCTATGCTTGTGCCTCAAACACGCACTAACACAAGTGCGAGTGCAACATTTACTGCAGCCACAGGGTAAAATAATGGCCTTACAATCATTTTGCTTATACAATAATGAAACTAAGTTTCTTAAAACAACTAGTAATATATGCACATAATCTACTTGTTGTTTCAATAGGCCACAAAACTTTATAAACAACTTGTGCTATAGAACAGAAAGCACGCACAGTAAAAAAAAAAAAAAAAAAAATCTTGCTTCATAGCATTTGCAACAGACAATGTGATAAAAGAACCTCGTACTACAAGGTACAAATACATGCACAATTGCAGCGTTACCTAGTGAGCCACTACTAACTCTAAAGTTGCAATGGTAGGGTAATTTTGTATATTAACCTTCATATACAAAACAACACCTAACACCCGGGTGCACGGAGTTAAAGACAAATGCGGTTTTACCTCCCACCCAGAAAAATATGGGCTAGGCTTATTTGTACACAAGTACATTTGGCCATGTACATAGCCCTATAAAAATTTCCCCTGAAAAGGCGGGGTAATAAAACTCATGGGTCTATATTTATTGTGCACCCAACAAATAAGTATGTCGCTACTACAGATCAAATATTTGGATGCACCCCCAAATACAGATGCACAATAAAGCAAACATAGCAAGGGATAGTTATATATATATTTATATACACATTGGTGCATATTATATATAAGTAAGTAAATGGAGGTATGTAAATATATACGCATTACGCCGGTTTTTATATACAGTAGCCAATCACTGTTTTTTCTAAAGAGCACAAACACTGCCTCTTTATAAAACCAGTCGCACAAGATACAGAACGCATACCAACTCTCTCCCCCATTCACCACTATTATGCTTAACTACCCTGTTGTCATGGGGGAATATTTCGCACCCCTTCTTCAAACAAAAAGGGCCTGCACATGAAAAAACACTATACACAAGTTTATACAAACCCGGCCAACTTCTAATACGGAAATAAGTCCCACACAGGAAGACCAACTATCCCCAAAATACAAGTACATATCTTCAGACGCTACTCAGCATCTTTTCACCAATACAGCATGTACTTACAACACAACAAGGTGTTTGCCACACCAACAAAAGGCGAGTCAGCCTATGTCACAAGGGACTAATCTCGACCACATAGTTGAGCATAGCCCCCCTAACCAGTAATATTCAATAAATAAAAAAAATTACTTGGCGACAGCTTGACCGGAAAACTGATCTCACACACATTATGGGGCGTGGCGACCCTAAAAGGTGATAGTCAACTCCTTCCATAAGGAATAATCTTGACACCATAAGGGAGCCGGCAACTCTTCAAGGGGAGTTGACTGCGACTTCCAAAATCTATCACATAAGGCAGGCAACTCAGGTTGACGTGACCTTTCTGGACACCATAAGGGAGCCGGCAACTCTTCAAGGGGAATTGATCCCGACTTCCAAGGTATCCCATATGGCCGGCAACTCAGGTTGACAGTTACCTCTAAGTTTGCCACATAAGATGAATGATTAACACCTATCCACCACAAAAGAAAAATTGATCATCACCTTAAAACATGCTTATACATTCTATATAGCAAAGCAATTAACTGGGACTAACATATAAGGCCCATACCTCACATCTGTTCCACCAGACAGAGTTTCCTACCCAACAGAATTTATTCTTGTCAATGCAAGAGAAACAAAACCATTTACCAGGTTGTTTTTCTGTTACAACAGCTATTAACCTGCATAATAGCAGAATAAAGACATTGCAAGGTGCACCTTCCAAGCCTCCTTACTAAGTAATAAAGGGTGCACAAAGTCTACACAGAGCATGCACAAATGTTACTGAAACTCTCCATTACACTTTATCACACAAGTGCTCAAAACCACTAAGGGCAAGCATTAGCCTACTTAAAAATGGGAGCCATTCGTAAACAAATTGGCCAAAGGCCCACTGTGCACAGTACAAATTAAGGGCCATAACCAAGAGCCAAAAACCAGGGGCCTTTGATGTCCCATGGATACAGAAAAAGCACATCCATCAACTGCAACCCAAATCAATCCTCCTACCACTCAAATACCTTCAACCCTTCAGAAAAAAGAACACGGAGGTGGCCCCGAAACAAACATAGACGTATGTAAACATACCCATAGCACACAGACATATGTACATGCCTATACATGTACATGTCAACATCTTCCGTACACAAGGTGGGTTAAGTACTTTAAAAAAAAAAATATATATATATATACACATACATACATCTATGTGTATGCCGGTATATCTGTGTGTGTGTGTGTGTGTGGGGGTGTATATATATATATATCAACAAGAAACCTCTGCTCCACTTAAGGAAAAAGAGCACACGAGGGCTATTCAGGTAAAGGCTCTTTTATTTGAATTGAGCCTCCTCCGACCCAACACAGAGAGACGCGTTTCGGCTGTCACAGCAGCCTTCTTCAATCAAATATATATATATATACACACACACACACACATACATATATTTTTGTATAGTTATATGTATGTTTATATGTACAAACTAAAGTGCACTGCCTTACTAAACAAACGCAATGTACATTTAACAAAGTAAGCCTTCTTTCCTCTCCCCTCAATTTGCATATAAAAACATGAACAGGTCACATAATCATATGCTACCGTCCACATCCTGGCAATACCATAAACAGGGAGCGGTAAAAGCTGACTTCAACACGTCAGCAGCATACGTATAGCGTTTTGTTTCGCTACCAAAAGCAGGCATCAAACAAGGGATACATACACACATAAGGCAACCAAGCCCCCAAAACCCTTAAGCCATATCTGCACTAAGCATAAAGGCCGGTCCATTTCATCACAAAAAATACAAACATTTTCAAGCAATATACAAACTGGAGCTAGTGGTTGGTAAAGACCATATAAAAATAGCACTCACAAAATAAAGAAAAACCAAATCACGCTTAGCCTACATAAAGATGAATGGGCCTACAAAATATAACTATTTCAATATACATCCGGTTAACCGCTAACGAACAACCGTTAAACAAGGGGTTTTCGTATCACATCTATAAATATTTGACACACTAGCAAATACAAATATGTATAAAAGTGTGTATATACGTGTATACTTTAAAAAAAGTAGAGTTATATGGATACCTACTATGTACACACAATGGGAGAACACATATTCTCTCAAGAAGAACAAGTAATACACCACACAATTTTTGTTTTTTCTTCTGTATTGTCCTAAGAAGATTAATTACACTTCACTCCCTCCTCCAAAATCGCTAAATACAGCTACAAAATCAATGCACAGTATGTGAATCTAGAAGATGTCTATGCTGCAAAATGAAACTAGATACTTACCTGTAAGAATACTTTTGCAGCATATACTCTTCTAGATTCACATACGACCCTCCCTCCTCCCCTGTGAAGGAGTAAAAATTAACAATCAATAAAATAATTGCAAAACAAAGGAGGAAAAGGACTCGAGACATAGTCCTTAAATAAACATAGTACATAAGTACTTTATAAGGACTAACAAATAGCAAAAAGGCTATATGTCTCCTCTCTCAATAGTACATACCGTCTATATAAAAACGTAACAATACCAAATGTGCTACATCTGTCCTATTAGAACAGCATGTGACCTTTTTTTAAAAAAAAAATGCCACTCCAAGCTACCTACATAGCACATACACGCACAAATAAAGGAAACGTTTGTAAAAAGGAAAAAGAAAAAAGCATAAGACATAAGTTACTATGCTTTTCATACTAATCCAAAAAATATATACCGCAACGTATATAAAACACATAACAAGTATAGCTTGGAAAACAAAGGAAATTACAAATCACCTTTTAAAAGGTCAACAAGTGTCCCTGCACTCTCAGCTCAATAAACACATTAAAAAAATATTAAACTTATTCAACAAACAGACAGAATCGCAAGGCACAAAAGGGAAAAAATAGTCTGAGAGATTGCACACACAAAGGGGGTTGTACAGGGGCGGATTGGCACTGCGGGCACTCGGGCATTGGCCGAAGGGCCGGTGTCTCAGTGCCCTCTGTGGGCCGTTTTTTTTTCTCCCCTTTCCCAGTCCACAGAGAGTGCTCTCTGTGGACTGGGAAAGAGAGAAAAACGGCCCACAGAGGCACTGAGACAGAGAAAGAAAGCAGCTTCGCTGGGCGGCCGTACAGCGATTATCAGCTGTGGCCTCTCCTTCACCCCCTGCCCTGCAAAGCAATCACGCTGAGGGTAGGCTGGGGAGGGGTGATTGTGCGCAAGAATCGGCCTCCCTGGGGGCCAGGTGTTGCTCAGGCCTTTGAGCCATTTTCACCTCGGCCCCCCTGGGGCCCACGCAGTACCCAGAAACAGTGTTTGTCTTAACACCTCGCCCACAGCCCTTCACATTCAGGGCATAGTGGGCGAGGAAGAATGGGTCTCGCTCTGGGGGCCAGGTGATGTTTGGAACTCGCACCATCTTCACCTCAGCCTCCCCCTGGCTACCATGGATGACCCAGCAGCTGTGTTTTGTGCTCCCCTGCCAGGACATTGCCCTGAATCCGTGGAGGGCTGGGGAGGGCTGAGTAGGTTAGTAATAGCAGGGGCCTCGCTGCTGTTCATGTGCTCCTGCGCTGGAGGGCTGGGGAGGGCTGAGTAGGTTAGTAATAACAGGGGCCTCGCTGCTGTTCATGTGCTCCTGCGCTGGAGGGCTGGGGAGGGCTGAGTAGGTTAGTAATAGCAGGGGGCCTCGCTGCTGTTCATGTGCTTCTGCGCTGGAGGGCTGGGGAGGGCTGAGTAGGTTAGTAATAGCAGGGGCCTCGCTGCTTTTCAGGTGCTCCTGCGCTGGAGGGCTCGAATAATTTTGTAACAGAAAGGGGCCTTGCTGTTTTTTTAGTTGCTCAGCTTGTAGGCCATTGACACCTTGGCCCTGTGTCCTTCACAAGAACAGTATCCTCCCACTTTCATTCCTTGTGTGTGCATAGGCATATGTGGCCTAACGCCAGAGTTGCAGAGATGGGGAATCAGGTTTGAGTCCCAGCGTCTGCTCAACACCCTGTGATTCTGGGCAGATCACTTAATCGCCCAGGCCCTTAAATAAAAAAATCGGATCTTGTGTACTGTAATTGGTGCTCATGAATAGAACTCAAATAGCCTTTGTCTTCGGCTGAATTCACACTATATAAAACTGTCAAATGGAAAAACAACTATAAAAAATAACCATTTGTTCATGCTTTATGATTCTGCAAAGGGAACATGATAATTAAAGAGGACACTTTATAAAAACATGTCCGTATTTTTTAACACAGATTTTCTGATGCAAAATTTTAATTTTAATTTAATTCCCTTTAGTGTCTCCCTGTCTGGTTTTCTTATGTTGTGGAGGCTGCGCTCTGACACTTAAGTCATTCTGTACCTTTTGTCGGGTGCACCATTCTACTTCTATGTTCTTTTTGTTATTCTGGGAGAGTCTAAGCTTGCACTAAGATAACATTTCATTGTATTCATATTTTCCAGTGACTCCCTCCTCAATGGGGGATCTTGTTGGGTGATGTTTGTGGCCTTCCTTTCCCTCCCCAGCTCCTGCCTCACCTCCATATGGACACACCCCTTACTCACTGCCTGCATGAGTGGGAAAACAGCAATCCCATAGGTTTCTGTCTCACTGCTCTGACCACACCCCCTTTCTCATGAAAGGGCACGCCCCTTGAATGTGGGCCACGCCCCTTGAATGTGGGCCAGGCCCTTGAATGTGGGCCACTTTTTTCGTCAGTGCCCGGGCCAAATTGTGATCCCAATCCGACCCTGGGGTTGTAGCCTGACCAAGAGGATCGGGTTTCACAACCACCCAGCAAAAGAAAGAAAAAAATGCAAAGCACTTTCCAACTCCAAGCACTAGGTAGCGGAATATGCATAGTATGGGAATCTAGAAGAGTCTATGCTGCAAAACTATTCTTACAGGTAAGTAACTAGTTTCGTTTTGCAACAGAGCGGGTAAGCCAGACTCAAACCCAACATCCTAAACAAGTGCAGTGCGGAAAGCACTTTGCAGCAGGTGTACAACACAAGGGGAGGGGGGAAATCCTTGGGCTATAGAAAAGATGGAGGGAAGAGTTGGTCTAAGAATAAATATTTGCGTTCTTGTTTGAATCTTGAAAGAGAATATAGTGAGAATAGCAGGTGGTGTGACATTCCAGATTTTGGGCATTTATACTAAGAAAGATTGTTTCAAAGTGTTTTTTTGTTGAACACAAGGGTTTTAAGAAGAGTGAATGTCAACAACCGAGTTGGCGAGAGTCCCAAGAAATCTTATTTGGCAGACTATGAGAATGGTCCGAGTGAAACAGTTTAAGCACTAAGTATGAAAGTTTGTAAAGCAGTTTTCCTTTATTGGGGTGCTAAACTATGAGATTGTTGAATGGGTTTGATAAAAGTGTATTCATCTCTCCCGGAGGACAAGCGTGCTGCTGCTCAAAAAGGCTTTGATTGGGACAGGTGAAGTTTCGGGATACCGACGCGTTCTACATTTCCATAATCAAGTCTTGAAAATACCAGTGCTTGGATCATATTCTTGAGTTGATGCTCCCAATGAAAATGTTTGATCCTCAGGATCATTCTCAATTGATGCTTGGCACAGCTAGCCATGCTGTCCATATGTTTCTGGCGATTGTACTTGCAGTCAAGTGAATCACAGAGGTTTATGTCTTTCATTTATCAGTGAAGATCAGCCTGAGATTATGGTGGAGTCAAACCATTATTTTTTTAGTACAGCACATGATTGGGGCGAAATAACTAGGAGTTTGCAATAACAAGCAGTCATCTCAGAATTGTTTCTTGTTAAGGGTGTTGGTGGGAAGAGTGATATCAGAGGAAGAAGAGACATTCAGATGTAGCTATGGATCATTGTTGTATTGATAATGTAAGATGGCTGAATCTCAGAGGTAACCCAAGGGTTTAAGATGGATATTAAAGAGAGACGCAGCTAAAAAAGTATGTCTGTGGAACTCCATGTGTACCAGAATTAGGGTTGGAAAAGGAACTATCAATTTTGATTGTTTATGATCGGTTAGAAAGATAGGATTTTTACACCAGTTCAGAATGTTGCCTTCAAGCGCAGGCGATCTTTTACCGTGTGTACAACAATGACATGATTGATGGTGTTGAAGGCTGCTCAATAGGTCTTAAATAATTAGCAAGGATGAATCTCTGTTGTCCAGAATGCACAGGGCATCACCGATTTTTATTTTTTATTATTACTCACTTATTTATTTATTTTTTGCTGATTTCAGTGCTGCAGCTCCCTGTAAAGTCAGACTGAAAGTAATTAAAAAGATTGTTGTCCTTTACACATTTTGCACAGGCAGATTTTCAAATTTTAATGAGAAATGGTACACTCCTAATTGGCTGATAATTGTTCAAGTTTCACACATTTACAGACGGTTTTTAGGAGAAGTGAAATGTGATCCATTTTGAAGCAGACTGGAAAAACTAATTGAAATTGAGAGAACGAGAGATTAAAAGGTTCAATCATTAGGGCATCTCTTTCAGGTTCAAAGGTAATACGTCGATCACATGTTTAGAGGGTTTAAGAATGGAGATTATGCTATAAAGATCCATATGTGAGATCTCTGAAATGAGACCAGGTGTTTTTAGAGATTTTCTGTGTAGTGCAGGCTGTAATAAAATAGAGTGCCGATAAAGGCTCCTCAATTACTTTGACCTTAAAATAAAAAAAATATGACTGAATTTGTCGCATTTCAGTTAAGGTTCATTTGATGGCACAGGATTTGTGTTAACATTGACAATCTCGTAGAGCTCTTTGGGGGCGATTTCTGCTGGTTTAATTTGCAGCTTAATGAAGTAAGAGTCAGATTTGATGATGTGATGATCTTCTGGCCTCGTGAAGGTATTCCAAATCAAACTTGGGTGGGTTTAGGCAGCATGAACGTTCAATTTTCCTGAATAGTTTTTTTTCTCTTTGTTGAGTTCTGAGTTCTGTGGTATAGCAATGTGAGGACTTTTTATGTTTATTTCTTTTTGTCACTGTGTGAGGCATTGTCAATTAGATTCCCAGGCTGGGCATGATTCCATTTTTGGTGGCATCGTAGAGTGTCCTAGAAAACCTGGGTGGGGAAGTGAGGAGACTCTATGATCATGGTCATTAGACAATGACCAGAGCAATCCACCACAATGGAGTCCTTACTTAAGACACCGACTGCTTTGGCACTAATGAGGCCCTCGATGGCCCATTTGATGTGGGTTGCTTTAAAACAATATTGAATCAAGTAATTTTTGTGCAGGAAGGTATCAAAAGAGAATGATGAGTTGTCAGAGGGAGTACCTCAGTAAAGATTCAAATCACCGGTAAAAGTGTGCTTATCTTCAGTATACCATCTGTATTGATCTTTTCTTGTTACCTCTTCCTTGGAGGGCACAAAGCTTCTTCCAAAACCCGCAGTGCCACCCCATCTCACAAAATGACTATTGTCTGTAGGAGTGTTTGATTCTTATAGACCGACTCCCTGAATCTATTGTTTGGGGTCAAGAACGACACATTTTATGGTTTTCTCTGGACAAGTAGACCCAAACCCTTGCAGCACAAACACTTTGGCTGTCAACTTGCAGCATGCACTATGATTGTGGGAAATATGATTATCTTCTGCTAAGCAAAGCAATGCATCCACATGTATAAGATCGAAATTTGTGGTATATAGTTCACTGAGGTAAAGCCTTTACTATTGGAGCAAGTGCTCTAAGGCAATACAGTGAGCTGTGAGCTCAGCTTGCTACTGACAGTGATTCCAATACAACCGTATGTACACATTTGTAAACTTGAACAGTTTGTGGCAATTTATAATGCTGCTAGAGTGCTCCTTGGTTACACAAATGCATGCAGAAGAAGAAAAGCAAGCTTGGGGATTGTCTTCAACATACAATTTACCTAAGCAATATTTGTAATTGTAAAAAAGGGACGAAAGTCTCGAGCAGTTTCGCTAAATGATTGTCCAATATTATAAGAAAGCTGTAAGTACTGTTTCTCTACAGCATCAGTTATTAAAACATGTTTAATGTATGCTTGCATTTTTTTTTAAAATAATAGTGTAGCAACAGTGTAAAACCATTAGGGGCAACATTGTTTGCAACGTTTAAAAAATACACTAGGGACATCATTCTTAAAAAAAAAAAAAAAAAGTCACGAAGCTGCACTTGAAGTTCCGTGACCTTGCATTGGCACAGATTTACGACTTTCAGAAATTCATAAATTTTGTGAATTAGTCCTAGAAATAAGACTACTAGCAAATGTGTAGGAAATCCATTTTGGCGCAAGCAAATATACACATGTACATTTGCTCATGCAACATTTGCAACTCAAGTGTGGATCTGCTTTTTCCTTGTTTTCGTCTAGTGGGATATTGATTTTACACTGTGAAACTTTGTTCCCTATACCCCACCCTATATTTTAGAGGGGGTGGTTCCTTCCAACACTGGCAGTGGTTTTGCTCCTCACATTGTCGTGAGTAGATTTCCAACCTTTGTTTTGGCATAACCAAGCCAAGTTTAATATTTGTACCTACTATATGTACTGTGCAGGGTAAATGGGGGATATATTCTCTGGGCTATGCTGGTTAATTAAACTAATACATCACTTTTCCATCTTTTACAGGAAAAGCTTCCAGGGTTGGTGGAATGCCAGGTATTACCAGAGCAGTGCTTTCTAGGATCCAGGTAGGTGACACTGTTGCTTCTCCCTCAAGGAAGCGCCATAAGACTCTGCTCCTTCGCTGCCCTCATGTGGTCCCTACACTTCCACCAACCCACATTCAGGCTGAGTACCCCAACTGCCTCTCATCTAAGCTTCTGCTGATGAACAATGGCCCATGCCTTTTGCTCTAACTGCCCCCAAATTGATGTTCCACCCCTCATTGCACCCATCAATGGTCTGTATCCTCATAGCATCTGTTCAGGTCCTGTCTTACTGCACCCATCCAGCTTCCATTCCTCTCACTACACACATACAGATGTTTTCCCCTCTCTATATCCATCCATGCCACTCAGGTTTTGTCCCCCTGATGCAAGCATCCAAGTTATGTTGGCTTAGGAATTTTTTTTTCTGGCTGTGGGCTCGTTAGCCAGAGCTGTGCTCTTCCTGTGTTATTCATTCTGTCAGAGTTATGTCCTATCTTGCTGTTAGTGTGTCACAGCTGTATATGTAATTGCTGTAAGTTTATAGGTGAGAACTGTGTGTTTTTCTGGCTACGGTTTTCGTCTGTGCTGTGTTTGCCCTGTGTCTGTTCTTGCAGCGGAATGCTCACATAGAACGATATGCTTGTAAGCTAATGCTGCACGGTTCTTTACTGTCACTCTTTAGCTCTTCATGTATGTGTGTCTCAGAGCTTCAAGAATTTGCCTTTATAGATGGGAGCCCTTGTTGCTTTTCACTTTACAGGTGTGTGATAAGCCCCCCATATATCTGTTGGATACCCCAGGGATCCTCACTCCCCAGGTGGAGACCATTGAGAATGGCATGAAACTGGCGTTATGTGGTAAGTGACCACATTAATGATTCATTTATTTGCCACGTATTGGCTTCTTGCATTGTGTGTTAAGTGACCTCTTTCACATAGTGGCTTTCCTTCACTTGCTAAATAGGAGCCTGTTTTACCCTGCTAATTGATTAAAAGCTGTACTGGAGAGTGTGTCTGTCTAATGGAACTTGCATCATTAGAAGGAATTGGCACGGTCAATCTACCGAACCAAGATGGCCATGCAACTGCTCAGCCTGTCCTCCTCCATACTTTTGTCCTCCCTTAGTCCAAGCTCCTGTCTGTTTAACTGCACCTGACTGGGGGACTGCGTGTTGGTGACTTGCAACACATTCTCCACACTGGGTGCTCCAGAAAGACCCAGAGCTCAAGTGTGGCTCTCCTTGCTGTGAGGGGAATGTGTTGGCTAGCCAATCATGGAAGTTAATCCCCTTCTTTCCATTCTGCCAGCCAGAAAGGTGTAGACACTTTTCCACACAGTTTGTGGTGAACTCAGCAGATGTCATAAGACTGTCCCTTGTGCAGCTAGGTTTGCCTGATGACCAGTGAGGCACTGCATCCGATGATCTGCTTCATAGATGCTGTAAAACAGCGAACCTAGTATCTATGTTAGTCAGTCCTCCAACTGGCAGACAGGCCTTTACCCCTGGCCTGTCCAGCTACTCACTTGTGCTGATCCTGGTGATGTCTCAAGGACAGCATCTGGGGTCTGGTGAATTGGTAATCATGATGCCTCTGAGTTGGTCACTCCCACTCGCTGGAAGAACTGATCCCTGGTATCTGGTGAGGTCAATCGTTGGCTCATTTTTACACATCTTGGAGGGAGGCAGCTGTAGCCTTGTGAAAAGACAGCTTTGGGCCACTGAGAGAGAGATACTCTTCAACCTGGCTGATACCCCTCCATGGATCTCTAGGCAGCTCAACTTAGCTCCCTGGTGTCCTCCTAAACAGGAAACTTAGTTTTTAAAATAGTAGCACTGGTCTCTTTAATGCACATGGGCTACTTTGATAAAGGTTTCCTGCTTGGGAATGAAAATGCAGGGACAAAGTTCTGCAGTCCCTTTCAGACTGATCCATTCCTGCAGTTTCAGCCAGTCATAGAGGGCTGCAAAGTGGGACTTGCCTAATTAATGTTCACTAGGCAGCCCGTTTTGCACCTCCCCCCCCCCCCCCAAATGTACGATTCGCAATTCAAACTATGCATTTATGGGTCGCATCACAAGTTACATTCCTATTCACAAATCAATCAGTGTACATAAATTGCACATCCCAGGTTTGCTAATGGGATTAGTACATTAGGTCCATACTCCTTTGTGGCCCCCTCACGATCAGAAATTCCTTTATTTAGGTGCAAAAAGCAACCATAAAAAGTGCATTATTCCAATTAAAACCATGACTAAGCTATCATACAAATAACCGTACATATAAAAACATGTAAATTTATATCCGAATATAGCGAATTCATATGCAGTAAAAACAAGAAAGTGATAGACGAAATTAATAAATCACTCAAAGTGCAGAGTCCTACCTGACGGTGCAGCAAATCTAAAACATATCCTACATATAGACAACAGTCAACATCCGCCAGTTGCTGTAGGAAGCATATAGTTGATCTACACTGTCTAAAATTGTGTGAATTAAAAATTGTTTGGCGTATTTTTTTATAGAATTCATTCATGAAAATTTAACATTGTCTGAGCACATCTTCCATCACAAGGACAATGGCACATGCTAACACTTTTCTGAAGACCCAAAGGGAAGCAAAGTAGGCACATAATTATTATTCCCTAAAGCGGAATAATAAGGATCTTTCCAAACACCCACAGGCATTAGACCAATATTGCACCAGCGCACTCTCTATGCTCTAGTGAGAGTTAGCTAAAACTGAAGAGTTTTTAATTTCCATTGAGAGCTTTTGTGAACAGGCATAGTTTAATACTAGTGCTTTCATATGCTTTTTGTCTAGTCTCCCGCTGGAGGGCTCAGTGAAGGCATGAGGCAGCCCCATCTCCTGAGGTTTTTTCACATATGCTAACCATGGAATACTAAGGCCCTTATTGCACACTAGGCAACCTTTAATGATGGCTTGATTCGGGGCTGCCTTCTCAATTTTCCATTGGATAACCACAAAAGTAGGGGGCTAGCTCTGATACATTCCACCATATTACTCTCGCCCAACTCCTCATGACAAATAAAATGAGAGGTGGATAGAGGGACTGATAAAACCTTTCTACAAAATTGATTTTTCTCTGCCTGAATAGCTTCGCCATTAGTAATGCCCCATATCTCGGCTCTGTACATTGCCACAGGCGCGTACTGTGTAGTATAAATCTGCAAAAGCGGGGAGAGTGCCCCCCCAGGGGACCGTGGTAGGCTAAAGAGAGAGCCAACTTCTCTTGATAGCTTCAGCCTACAATGTGTAATATTGGGTACCAAAGAGCCTAAAGAATCAAAAATAACCCCAAGACAAGAAAAAATACTTGTTCTATCTAAGCGATTAGTACCAACTGCAAGAGTAGAAACTTGAGTTTGTTTGAGGCCACAGGACATAATGTATTATTTTAAAAAGTTTGTGAGACGATCAAGATCGGCCATAAATTGAGTGAAAGAAGTGACTAGCAGATGCAAAGCTTTCGGAGTTCAGTCTATTAACACTACACTTTAGCGTATATCAGTGTGGGGAGCAATGCACTATCAACCTTGGGAACATCAGAGGTAATACCAGTTAAATAGGGGTTTAGCTTAATAACAGTGTGTGAGAAGTTGGCCTGGTATATGATATCCACTAATTAAAGTGGGCACCCTGTACCAGTCCAAACAACCCTTATGGTGATTTAAGAGGTCAAAGATTACCTTAGAAAGCTATCCAGGTGGTAGCTGTGAAGAGCAGCCTTCAGGCTTAGTCTTGAAGGAATGTTAAGCAGCTTGTTTCTCCAGAATGCAACCTTATAGTATTGGTTAAATGAAAGGAGAACCACACAGTAGTTATAAAAATATGTATTTATTATTATAACGCACCTTAAATACTTCACAGTATCTGCTACACACAGATAAACACAAAGCACACAATACTGTAGCACAGAAACAATTGTAAGTAGCATTAATACACAGTGGGCTCCAGGGGGAGACCAAACCATATACTAAAATAGTGGTATAAGAACCACGACTCGAGTCAAGACAGTGTCTAGAGGTTGTAGAATCACTGGGACCCCAAGGAACCACCCAAGGTGAGTAAGTACGGACCCAACGAAGGACGGGTGCAGTGTGAGAACACGACCAGGTGCTACGTACAATTCAATGGGAGAGTCGCTGTTGCAGTTTTAAAGTTTAAGGACCCTTCCCAGTGGATTACAAAGACCCTTTGGAACTTAAAAGGTTGAAGAGCCACCCCACCCGTGGATACTGAAGTACCAGAGTTACCTATCCCAGGGAATCCGGGTGCATAGGGTCGAAGTGGCGTTGGAAACCACAGTCGTTCTCAATGGGAGCCTTCAAAGAAATGCCACTGCAGGAAAGAAGAAAAATGTCTGGTAGAACCCTCAGGTGGATTCTTGATGGAAGAAACCTGAAAGCAGAGGGGACAGAGTCCGGGTCACTCAGGAATGACCAGGGGCTCGGTAGACAAATGCCCACCGATGTCGGGTGCTTCAGATGTGAAGATGGAGACCTTCACTCTACAGCTGCAGGGACCAGGAGACGTCTAGGACGACCAGGAGCCGGATACGAGCTGTCCCACGAAGGATGTCGAGTGCTGAGGTGTCTGTGACCGGCGGGAGCTCCAACAAGCCTTGGCAGCGGCAACCCACGGATAAGGTCAAAGAAGGTTACGGTCTGGCCCAGCAAGGACCATGGGACTCACCACAGCAAGGGGAGTCAGGGCAGGCTTGGAGCAACCAGGGGAGCCCAAGGAAAGCAGTGTTGTCCCTCAAATGGACCCACATGCTGAAGGCACAGAAGTCGCGAGGGGACCTCTTAACAGTTTCACAAAGTAATAGCTTGCAGGGCACAGAGTGCGAGGAGGCTGAAGTCCTTTGTGCGAAATGTGCACAGAGGTTGGGGCTGTCGGTAGCACAATGCACTTAGTTGGGGAACGCCAACAAGCATATGCACTTGCAAAAGTATGCGGTGCACAGGGGTTCGGGTTATGCGGTCCCCACGAGGGATACTGGCCTCAAACTTGGTGAGAGGGCAGCTCGACCTCGAGGAACATAGGAACCCACCTCTTTTGTTGCTGGAGCCTTCGGAGTCCGCAGGAGATCAGCAGACCGGTCAGTTGCGTTGCGGTGCCTGCAAATGCAGGGGAGTGACTCCTTCACCCCAAGGTTGTCCTTGATGCTCCACAGGTCCTGCACGGAGCCTGTATGGTGCACGGGGACAGACGTTGCTTTGGACGGAAAGGGAGACGAAGTCGGGCCCAGTCGAAGTCCAGCGAAGTCCAGGGTGTCCAGACGGTCGAAGGTCAGTGGTTTCTTGTTCAGAATCTTGTCCACGTCGAATCTAGGGTCCTACTGCCAGGTAAGCCCTTTTGTACCCACGGGAGAGGGTTGGACAGATTCAGGGGACCCTCCCAGGGGAGGGTCAGGACAGTGGGGAGGTTACTCCCATGTCCTTTGTCCAGTTTTGCGCCAGAGCAGGAGCCAACAGCTCCCAGGACTGGTTTGAACTGGACTATGCACAGGGACAACAAATGTGCCCCTTGTTCAAACTTTCAGGCACTTTGGAAGTGCACCCACCCAGCTCCAATACACTAAATCCTGTCTGGGAGGTGGTCATACCTTCCTGTGACATGATGCCTATTGTGTTGCCTTCCCCTGCTCGAGCTTGGCTCAGCAGCAGGAGGGCAGAAATGTGTCTCTGGTCGGCAGCAACCATTTTGTGCTGTGCGGGTCAAGAAGGCTGGTACCGGGAAGTCCAGGGACCCCGTGAAGCTTGCTTCCGAAGGGTGGAATCATACTAACCGGTGTGAAGGTATGATTCCAAGGTGTTTGATACCAAACACAACATGGTTTATTGCAGCCGTTTTCAAGATAGCATTTTACGCGAGCATATAATGCACCTCTACCTATATGTCTGGCTGGGTCACTGACAACCCGGGAGAATGGTCTCCGAAGGCTGCAGGGGTGCTCTGCTCATGCAGGGGCACCCTCTCACGTAAAACCCAGCACCCTGCCTTCAGGATTGTCAAGGCCTGCTATAGGGATGACTTATAGGTTTTAAGTGTAGTGACCTATAGATATAGTAAACCTATATCTAAAGTAAGTGGTACATGCACCATCTTACACAAGCTGCAATAGCAGGCCTGTAGTTCCATTTGCATGGCCTCTAATGGGTGGCATAATACATGCTTCAGCCGATGGGAGGCGTCTGGTGTACCTATGCCCTGGGTACATGTGTACCATATACTAGGGACTGACAAGGGTACCCCAGTATCCAATCTGGAGTGTACCGAAGTACATGGCATAACACTTTAGGGAGAAAGCAGGTGGACTGGGGTCCTGATTAGCAGGATCCCAGTCAGACTAGTCAAAAACAGTGTAACATCAAGCAAAAAGTGGGGGTAACCATAAGAAGCAGATCCTACTTTCATACACAGTGCTTAATTTGAGCCAGTGGTTTCCGGGGCTCGGCACCAGCACTTAATTGGCAGCACCGGCACTTATGACAGTCTGCCACTTGGTGGGCTGTTTGTCTGATTTAGAGTCAGCACAACAACAGTTGTTTACTAATGCAATATACGTTACAAATGACTATTACCTTCCGCCCATGCTAATCTTATAGCTTTGGGGGCGGAAATAGTCTGAACTGTCACACTTGTAGGAGTGTGTTGGTTAGTAGTTGGTTTGGTACTGCCGTTGGTAGCGCTAGCAGGGGCAATGGGTAGTGTAGGCTGTAGTGGCCTCCTGATGAGGGCCCTGGCACTTAATTTTTTACAAATTAAGCGCTGCTTAATAATATAGAACATAAAAAGTAATGGTGCCAGTACACAACCCTGCCTGACACCTTGAGAAATTTCGATCTCACTAGAGAGTTCACCATTTGCCCCAAATCTTATTCTGGCTTTTATGTTCTCGTGTAGGGTTGCTTAAAATGTACGAGCGCTTCATCCATTCTCATGAATAGAAGGAGTCTCCACAGATTTAAGCTGTTTATGCAATCAAATGCTGAGGACAAATCCATAAAGGCAAGATATATTGGGGATTGTTTAGCTAATATATACTTGCCAATAATTAGGTTTAGGTTGAGACATTGCTCAATTGTTCCCACACGATTCTTGAAGCCATACTGATGTATAAATAAGTGAAATAGGGCAATAGCAGCTGGGATTAGACCGATTACCTTTTTTGAATATTGACACTATGATTGAAGTGCACCATGAGCCCGGTAACTGGGATCGTGCAAGATTGTTGAAAACATTTGTCAATAAAGGCGCCCACAAATCAATAATGGACTTTATCAAATCTATAGGGACTCCATCAGGCCCAGGTGCCTTCTCACTGACACTCTGCTGGATAAACTCAACTTCTTCGTACAGTGACATCAATATGCCCTGATGCTTGTGGCTAATCGTACTAAACTGTCTGGTAGGTGCTGTGACTGAATATGTTTAGAAAATTGGGCCACCCATGCTTCACTAGAAATGTGACAACCTATCAGGGTTACAATTTGGTTTAAAGTTCACATAGCAGTCACTGCAGACCAGAAGGACTTAAAGTCCTTCACAGACGTTGCTTGAATTAATTTGTCCCATTGGTGGGTTGTGACCTCATTCTGCCTTATTGTAATTACATCTTTAAATTACTTGCGTGAAGTGGATACAGTGAGTGGGTCGCTAGGTTTAGCAGTAAGAGCCCTACACACCTGTTGATTGGCCTTTGAACAATCATTATTAAACCACCTTGGTACATTATTAAACACCCTTGGCATGGTTAGAGTGTTTGGTTTTACAAGAGTTTTTTTAATGCAAGCACAAGGACAAAACAAGCATTTGCAATGTAATCGGTCTCGCCTTTGGGACCTTATATGTATTTAGCTATGCAGCACATCAGCCTGGGTGGTGAAACATCTACTGTTCTTTAACATGGAGGGAAAGTAAGGACCAAACTGCGTGACACGCCAGGTATGGGAACACATGGAGAGAAATATTGCCTTCCAGCGAGAAATGGTATAGTCCAAAGCTCTGTTTTTAATATAAAATCAGGGCCTTCGGTGGTTATATCACTTGAAATACAAGATTTGAAAAAAATATTGTCTATGGGTGCTCGTGGAAGACAATTTCTATGGACTGGAATCTAGAGAATGCTTAAGTGATTTGGGTTTTTTACTGACCTCTGCTGGTCGTTTTCTATCAAGAAAGTTAAATAGAGGCAGTTGCCAGAAAAAGAAAAAAAAGAAAGTCCCTCAGCAGAAAGCAATTCTGGTATTTTACTGACCTCTGCTGGTCGTTTTCTATAAAGACAGTTAAATAGAGGCAGTTGAACAGAAAAAAGAGTCCCTAAGCGGAAGCAGACAAGTCCTAGGGCTGATCTCCAGAGCCCACAAAGTGCATACACATATAAGTATATAATGAATATATACCAAAGCATATACAAGAGGTCTCGAATGCTTGACCTAAAAAGAGCAAACTACTAAGTCTCTACCATCCTCATTCTCCAAGCATCGCATAGTCCGTTCCTGCTTATCTCTTATTAAGGTTTCAAGGGATTGGACCGGGTTATGGAGTCTCTATACCAGCCAAAGGACATCAGAAGATGGTTGCAGTTTACTAATCCAATTAACTTCATTGGATACCTTCCCCAATGATAGAGACTGCTACTTCTATAGGTTTATGGTCACCTAAATTTGAGGGTATAACGACTCCATACGCTAGAAGATTAATTAAGTCATAGGAATTAAAATGTCATTGATTATTGAGGTACAACCTCTACCTATATACGTAGGCAATCCCATTTTGCTCGTGCCACCTCGATCAATAATGTTACTCAGATCATAGGAGGCTACGAAGGCCTCTAATTCTTGACCTCTTAATTCTTTGCCTCTATGATCTACACCACCTACAATATGCTGTACTTTGTGTGACATTGGATACTGGCCCAGCCTGGCATTAAAATTACCTGCTAGGATTAGGTGTATATCACGTCCCATACCAGTGGTCTTTGATATGAGTGAACCGATGGACTCAAACAGAAAGGGGCACTTCGCATTTGATATGTCTACAAAATCATTGTTATAAAAATTAATTATATACATGAATAGAGCTTGAAAATTCTTTCCTGGTTTTTCCAGGGCCTGAACACGTGCACCTAACAATAGATTAATCCAAAGAGATAAATCCCACACCTGTGCCGTGATGGTTTTGCCGGCACACTGAGCACGCTAATCCCAAATTCCTGGGAAACCCAGGCCTCCTGAAACAAAATATTATAGTCTCTTATGAACAGTTGCCCGTCAGGAAGTTGTGCCTTGGGACAAAGGCCCGCTATGTTCCAGCTCAAAATCCTTAGCCATTACCATTTCCAAGCTTTATTTCGATCTTTGTAGACCATAAAAGCAAAAAATAAAATACATACATCACTGAATTTGAGCAATAAAAACATCAATAAACATTACGGAGTATAACCATGTACAGTAAACTGAACAAATTTCATAGCAGTTAAAAAAATATTAAAGTTTAAAAAGCGAATTAAACAAGGATTTCATGTATTAGTAAGATCAAAACAGTAGGAAATGGGAAAGGAACATTTATCATGTGCGAGGGGAGGTTAAAAACTTACGACGCCTATGCCACATAGAATTAAGAAAACGGGACACAGCAAAAACAATCGGGGGATGAGTATCGGTTCTCAAAACTCTAAAGGCCTCCTGTGACTGTCTATACCCCAGGTTCCTACATATTGGCAAGAGCCAATACCTCCTGGGTATATTGTATCCTGGACAAAAGAAGAAAACATGAATAGGTGTCTCTTCTTGGCTATTGCAGGCAGGACATCCAATAGGGGAAGTTTTTGACCATTTATTTATAAATGCATGGACCGGCAAGCAACCCAATCTAAACTGGACATAGAGTTTCCTTGCCATAAACGGATGAACATCATCAAGGAAAACCTCAAATAAATACTGATCTTTAAAATTGAGGAAGTCCGAGGTTAAACGGCCTGATTTTATACTCCCTTGAATTTCAGCCAGTCTAAACTGTCTGTAGGTTTTGACTAGATCAAGCCGTGATATTGTCGGGGACACTTCCTCAGGGTGGGTCCATAAGTTCGGCCGGCCTAGTCTAATGCACAAGTCTTTTATGTATGCGAACCAAGATAGTTTTCCCACCCCTGGGAGCCCCAAGATCGCCTTGAGTTCCGACTGGTAGGCTATTAGCTCGGGAGTCGCCCATAGTCTATGCCAGAAAGTCAAGGGTCGCAGTCCGATCTCCTCATCTATGGGTCTAATCCCGAGGTCCATACGAAGGGGGATAAGAGGAGTACTTTGCGGTAGGCCCAAGAGCTGTCTCATAAACTTGTTCTCGGTTTTGACCAGTCCACTTACTGGGAGGTGTCCCCATAGTTCTGCCCCATACATTATAGCACTCCTGATTTGAACTTTATATATCTCAGTCAACGGACCCGGTTGTCTAGATGTTGAGTTCCTGTATAATTTTGCTATTCCCCCGGCCATCTGTGCTAACCTTAAACCTGCCTTGTTTTGCTGTGGGCCCCACCCAAAGGTTTCCGTCAGCGTAACACCCAGATAGTCAAAGACAGCTACCCTCTCTAGCTGGATACCATTTAGGGTAGGATTAGGGCGAGATGTTTTACTAGGATTAAATACCATGTACTTGGTTTTTAGTGTGTTCATCTCTAAGCCCCTATTTTTACAAAATAAAGAGAAGCTGTCAAGGGTCCTTTGGATGCCCATAGGCGATTTAGATAGTAACAAGGTGTCGTCCGCAAACATCATTGCTGGCACCTTGCCACGGGCGAGCTTTGGGGCATCAATGTTGACTACCTCATTTAGTTGGTCCCCAGGGCATTAATAAAAAGGCAGAACAGTGTGGGGGCCAGAACACACCCCTGCCTTACACCCCTATTCACTGGGAAGCGTGGGGTCAATTGCCCGAATTTCCCATATCTCACCTGGTCAAAATTTCCAGTGTGCAAACGCTTGATCAAAGATAGCAAATAGGGCGGAATGCCCAGTTGCTCTAAAACTGCCCAAAGTTTGACACGAGGCACCAAATCAAAGGCTGTTTTTAAATCAACGAAGATCAAATAGAGGCTCCCACCCTCTATAGTCACCGTCTTCCAATATAGTAATTGGAGCCTAAAGATTTGGTCAATGGTAGAAATATTTTTACGAAAGCCTGCCTGGTACGCACTCAGAAACTCCCGCTCGTCCACCCAGGACTGAAGGCGCTCCAAGACAATCCTGGCAAACAACTTCTGAGTTACGTCAATCAGGCTTATTGGCCTGTAATTAGTGGGCAGGAGGGGAGAACCCTTCTTGTATACTGGGAAGATTTCTGCCCCTAACCAAGTATCCGGGATTTTCATGCCATTTAATATGACATTAAATATTACACATAAATAAGGACCCCAAATATTGGGCTGATCCCGAAAAAGATCCCCGGGAATCTTATCTAATCCAGGGGCCTTTCCAAGGGGAAGCTTCCTAATTACACTCAGCACTTCAGTCAGAGTAAACCCTACATCATCTTCGAGGGGATCCCCCACAACAGTTGGCAAAATTCCCCCTATGGGCTCTATAATGTCCTGGGTAGAATACAACGATTGGAAATGAAGTTTCCAAGCGTCAGCAGCAATATTCGGCTCAATAGGTGAGCTCTCTGAGGAACTTACTGTTCGAACCAAGGTCCAAAACGCCCTCAAGTCTCTATTAGTGAGAGCCTGTTTAATTGCATCCCATCTTTCCCACTCCGTTTTGGCTAACTTTAGACTATCACTGTACAAGGCCCTCCTAGTTTTTATCAGTGGTCTGTCTTTTAATTTTATGGCATCAATGAGGGCACCCTTTGCCATTCGGCAGGAGTTGTTAAACCAAGTGGATTTAGGTGTCCTCTTGCCTTTAGAATGTATCAGGGGATTAAAAATGTTGGTCAGGCTAGTGGTCAAGTCCGCATGGATAGCCGTAAGTTGAGCGATAGTACCAGGAGAGATGGGAATCTGTGCGGCCTTCTCCATTACCAATAAAGGTGGAATAATTAGGGAATACAGGGCAGCAGCCTTGCCTGGGGACTGTTTCAGGGTTTCCCACCTAATTCTCCTTCTGTTATTGTCTAAAGATAGATTGGTCCCAGAAAGGGGGCTAGTGATTGGTGGACTATAAGGTTCCGGGAGCTTAAGATCGAGTACCAGAGCGTTGTGGTCGCTGTCATGTCTTGGCCAGACAGCGAAATCAACTACCCAATGCCATATACTTGCTTCCACCTGAATATAGTCCAATAGAGATGCTTGCCCTGGTCTATTAAAAGTAGGTTTTCCTGGTTGGTCTGACTTAATACGACCATTACATGCCCTCAGTGCATGAGTTAGTGTGACTGCATTAATTTGTAATACCAAGGGGGTCCAAGCTCTTACCAGAGGAATCTGCGGTTCAGGAATTAGCCAAAGGGAATCCTCGGTAGTAAACGAAGAGTCAGTAGGGAGGGCTAGGGGCTCAAACTGGCAATTAAAATCACCTCCTATCACCATCCTAGCATTCGGGGGAACTAGCTCAATGAATGTGGCAAGCATATCTATGGTCTGGGATTCCTGGGCAAAGGTTACCGGACGGGAATAGATGTTAATAAAAGCAATTTTAATCCCAGCATTAAAAGTAAGGAGGGTGCACTGGATATCATCTGAGGAGGTGTTCAGCTGTTCAACAGTACAGTCCTGATGTGTAACGACCCACGTGCCTAACCCTCCTGATGGTCTACCTCTGCCTCTCATAGTTGGTAGCACATTAAAAGTTGCAAAGCCCCTCATGACAGAGTCCTCTCTAGCCCAAGTCTCCTGAAACATACACACGTCATGATTTTATACAAATTGTATCCAGTCAGGATTTTGAAGTTTATTTTTAATACCGGCAATGTTCCACGACAGCACCCTCAGCTGGAGGCCCAAGTTCAAGGTGGCATCACGCACAATAAGACCAGAGGGGTTCGAAGTTTGTGTGATGTCTGGCTCGATCTCAGGATCTGGTACTCCCACATCCACTAAAGATCTATTCCTGCCCATGGGTGCGATTATAAATTCAGAGGTAAGAGGGGCTTGATTATTTGATACAACTGGAATAGCACCTACAGAACCTTGGAGTCCCAGGTGAGATTCATAAAAATGTTCGCCAGAGGCATCTTGTGTCACACCAGCATTATTTAGGGGCTGCAACCCAGTGATTTTCGGATTAGGCTCACTTTTAGTCCCCCCTAGCCCCTGGGTAAAAGAGGGATCAGATGGAGTCGAGAGTCAATCTACCTCTTCAAGGGCCCCAAACCTATTTGCTACTGGAACATTATTCTGTATTCTGGAGAGTTGGCCAAATGTGGGATGGGGTTGTAACCAGTGTGTTGGAGCTCTAGTGCCTGGGGTCCATGGAGGTGGGTAGTTACAAGAATAAAAAAAGGCCAAGGTGTGTAATTGGATCCCTGTAGGCGGTGCATAAAAGCTGGGAGACTGATCAGCCAAAATTCGGACTGTCCGGGGATTACTATAATTAATAACTATACAGTCTCCTTTGATTGTCTTAGGGTTCTTACCAACCCACCCCACTCTCCGAACTAGTAGTATCTCACCCGCCCTATCATAAGGGAACTGTCCATACCTGGTGAGCCATAAAAGGCACTTGTTTCTCAACTCCAGCTGTGTTTCTTTCTTTCCAGTTTTTAATTCAGGTACACCAGTTAAAACTGTAACATAAGGGAGTGAGGCTGGAGGTAAATCGATTATTGGCAGGGCCAGGGGAACTGTTCCTATATTCACATTATCTGCTGAGATAGGCACTTCCCTATCCATCGACTGGTCAGTATGGAAACTCCCACTCTGCGTACTAGGGCCCCTAGTGCTAGGAATGTCCCTCCTTATTTGAGCTCGGTATGTACCGAGTTCCTTACCAGGCGAATAAACATTACCCTCTTGAGCAACGCTAGGAGCCCCTAACTTGACAGCACTCATAGGGGCTAGGCGTGATGGAATGGTGGAAGTGCCACCTCTAGCTAGTGGAGGTTGCCCTACTTTGTCCGTCTGTGAACTACAGTCTTTCTTCTCCACTGGTGCCGGCAGGATGTTAGCCAGAGGGTTGCCCAGTACACACGGGGCAGACATCTGGTCACTAAATCTGTTCCCAAGATGGTTCTCTAATTCTTCTTTAACAACGGCTCTCATCTGTACCTCTAACTCCACTATCCGGTTCCTCACCCATAAAGGGCAATCAGGATGTTTCTAAGAGTTTGAGGGAGATTCTACCACTCTTCCCTGTCTGACTGATTCTCCCTCACTGAGACTAATTTCTGCACTGGTCTTTTTGTTTGATCCTGTCCCATTGCCCATTTTTCGCCTTACGGCTGTAGGTACAGTAGTATTTATTCTACCTTTGCGGGTTCTTGGTTTTGCTGGGGAGGGTTGTAAGGGTGATAACCGAGTCTCGCTTGGTCCAGGTAAAGATTTAAACGAGGTAAGGGTGGAACCCGGACTGGATTGTACAGAAATAGGTGGCTCAGAAGATTGAAGAAAGATGTCTGGGGTTAAGGGTAATCGCCTCTCTGTAAGCTCAATTTCAGTCGAGACTACCCCAATAGCTCTCTGAAGCATCCTATCAATTGAAATTTGGGGGAGTGGGGCCGGTATTAACACCGAAGGATTTTTTTTGGGTGCACAGCCACGCTTCCCCATATCCAAAACAAAAGGAGAAGCAATCATACAATAACACAAAAAGGAGACTAAGTAAATACAAACCCAAAAGTCGGGTTAACAAATAACCAATCAACTAGATTTCAGAGTTAGTCAAAAACCAAACAAAGCCTTGCCCCTAAGGACAAAAGTGCAACGCACTTAATATATTTTGGAGCAGAAGGACATGTAAACATAGACCAAAAAGTGCAAAGTGCTATGGCTAACAAGGCCTAGCCCCAAAGGACAAAAGTGCGATGTGCTTAATATGATTAAAAGCAGAAGGACATGTAAACATAGACCAAAAAGTGCAAAGTGCTATGGCTAACAGGGCCTAGCCCCAAAGGACAAAAGTGCGATGTGCTTAATATATTTAGCAGCAAAAGGGCATATAAACAAGTTACTGTCAATAAAATGCGTCATACAATGTCCTGGTTTTAGATATATAGCGAGTCCCAGGGGAAATATTAACTGGAAATATCAACTGGAAATGCAAGGGCAGTGAAAGAAGAATCTCACAGTACCTCTCAGCCAAGTCTAGTGGAGGACGAAGACCTGGGCCCTTACATGTAAGAGGGGTGGCCCTGCCCTGCCTCTTCCTGGCGATGACGGGCAAGGACGGGCCCGCCCTTGGCCCGGGCTTTGCCCGGGCGCTGCCCGCGCGCGTCCCGTGCTGCGGGAGGGCAGCAGCGTTTTTAAGCAGGGTGCAGGCGCAGAGATGACGCTGAATACTCACGCCGGCCAGGGGCTGCTGGGACGTGTAGTCCGATGTAGGTAATTGCAGTGCCGTTCCCCTCACGGCGGTGAAATTGGCAGCAATGCCGTTCCCCTCACGGCGGTGAAATTGGCAGCAATGCCGTTCCCCTCACGGCGGTGAAATTGGCAGCAATGCCGTTCCCCTCACGGCGGTGAAATTGGCAGCAATGCCGTTCCCCTCACGGCGAGTATTAGATGCTGATTAACGCGTCCCGCGCTGCGGGAGGGCAGCAGCGTTTTTGAGCAGGGTGCAGGCGCAGAGATGACGCTGAATACTCGCGCCGGCCAGGGGCTGCTGGGACGTGTAGTCCGATGTAGGTAATTGCAGTGCCGTTCCCCTCACGGCGGTGAAATTGGCAGCAATGCCGTTCCCCTCACGGCGGTGAAATTGGCAGCAATGCCGTTCCCCTCACGGCAGTGAAATTGGCAGCAATGCCGTTCCCCTCACAGCGAGTATTAGATGCTGATTAACGCGTCCTTAGCATTTGCTATAGATGAAGTGCAATTGAATGGGCGGGGAGTGTGCGTATTCTGCTCAAACACTATATCCTGGCTTGCGGCCACAGTGCCAGGCAGTCAGTCAATGTCAGTGAGCTTGGACAGGATTGCAAATCTATTCTTCATCTCCAACGATGGCTTAGCTTGTAAGTAACCTCGCATGGAAAGGGGCAATGGTGGTTTATAAAAAAACTCTAAGGTCAGATGACCACCCCTGAGCTGGGATGCTCTCCCTCCTGCCTGTGAATTAAGATTTCTCACACAAGCCAGATATTGAAAGTTAACCACAATTAAATCTCTCTCCATATTTTTATTCGAGGGCCCCAACCAACCAACGTATCATTAAGATCTTATTCCGTTCCATCACATTGACATTCTTATGCCTGCAAAGCCAATTAGTTACTTTGTTTCTAAGTTGTTCCCATGATTCAGATTGATTGCGCCATGAAAGCGGTACACCAGCTAGCACCAGCAAATAGGGACACGATGCAGGAGGTAAATTTAAAATTGTATTGTTGGGAACGAACACACCTCTAAAATCATCCACAGGTGTTGGGGTCCCAAGTGAACAATTTTCTTTTTTAAAACATAATGTTCATTTGAAGGAGAACGTGAGGCAGCTACAGATGTCAGGAAGGCTGTTGCTCACTGGGACCTGCTGTGGCTTCTGGTGGTTGTGGTCCCCCCGCACAGACAACACAGCTGAATCAGAGTCCAGGGTGGCCCCCTCATCTGGTGACCGTGACACTGTACGATTGCTTTAAACATCTGGCTCTAGCTATGCAATTGTATTTAGTTCCAAATGTCATTGGCTCCATACCACCACGGAAGTGATAGAGCAGATCCACATATAATCGCCAACCATCCATGCTGATTTTTCCCCCCTTTCTGCACCCTCAGATGCGGAGCATAGAACAAATTGTCTGAGACAGTGTGCTGATTCCTAACTTGGGACTTTTTTCTAAATGTAAAGAGGCCACTCCACAGAATGGGGAGGTGGAAAGCCAATGAGAAATCTGCAGTTAGATAGATTATCCACCAGAAATAGCGTTACCAGAGGTAAGTAGCTAATTCTTCTGAAGGATACTTCTAATCATTGATTTTTCACCTTTTGAACAGATACCAATGCAGTACCTCCCAAAGGTGGAGGGTCTGTGGAATGGACTAAAATCAAAAAGCCCTGCAGAACTGAGCTTGAGAATTGTTCTTCCCCCTAGACCTGGCTGTCAAAGTAGTAATACCTTGTGAACTTAAGCGCCGATGTCCAGGTCGCAGCTTTGGAGATGTCAAGAACAGGCACCCCTTGTGTCACCTCCTTTGTAGAGGCATTGGCCCTAGTGGAATTGGTTATCAGACCTCATGGGACTGCTTTTTGGCCAGGGTCCTCGTCTGCACCGTCTTGACTTTTTTCACACGTGAAACGATGAAGGGCTAATCGTCTATCCGATGGTCTTTTGTGCCATCAATATAAAAGCTGGACACCCTGGTAGGATCAAAGCAATGGAGCCTCTCTTCCCCTTTCAAGGGATGAGGTGGAACAAAGAATGCAGGCAAAGTGATTGACTACCGAGCATGGAAGGGCTTCACGACTTTTGAAAGGAAGACTCCCCTAGTCCTTAGGACAGCGGTTCCCATTTCGTGTGCCGTGGCACCCTGGTGCACTGCCAAAACTAGCCGGTGGCTCCGCGAGCACACAGCAAGACAGGCAATAGCAATCACGCTTTCTCAGTACACCTCAATCCTGAGCTGCATCGTACATCCTAGTTGCAAGTTTGACGTCTAGTTCTTTTAACGCTCAAGCATGATGAGATAGTGAATTTTAGTGTTAATTAACAAAGGCTTGTACGTGTCTAGAAGAGACGAAATGTGGACTACGTTTCCGTAAACGCTTTTAAGCTAGCATTGAGGCTTAGACCAGCACCGAAATGACCACTAAAATTTCTGCAAAACATAGTCTTTAAAGTGTCTCGCTAGAGTGAGCTGTGATATTGAAAGAATCTACTTTTCCCAGATTCTTGTGGGGTTCCAGGAGAGGTCCATCGAGCTTGCTCAGCCAGCCCTGATACGTGCGCACGAAAGATACCAGCTATCATTGCACTGCCTGCCTCTAGTCTGGGCTGATCGGCTTTGGCCGCACACCCTGGGAGAGTAAGTGAGCGCGCGCATGGTGCGCCTGACAGGCGGTTTACCTACCAAAGCAAGAGGAACGCTTCTACCGAAAGCCTTAGCAAAAGTGACCGGCAGCAGGAATAAGTCAGCGCCCTGCCAAGAAACCCCCGGGGTGGTGGGCGGGGTAGAAAGGTAACACGCTGGCTGTGCCCACTAGGAGGGAGGATTAAGAGCCCCCAAGGCCTGCCCTCCTTGCGGCGAGGCCCCTGCCTGTGCCAGCGATCACGGGGAACAGCCTACTCATGGCTACCTGGGGCATGGATGTTGAAAAAAGGTGTCCCTGTGGCATTTCTTTGTTTGTCAGTTGGCAAACCCTGGAGGGGACTACAGTGCCCAGTGCTACTTCATCAGCCAGGCATTCAGTCTGCACAGTGCCAAGTAGGGTTATGCATACCCCAGTGCTGAAGAGTTTTCAATGTATTGTTTCTGACTTAACCAATTAAAGTTTTTTATTAGGTCTCGCCTGGCGTTAGCAGCGCGCATGCGCTGCTCTCGCCAAGCGAGGGCCTTTTGGAATCGATACAGATTCCGAAGTAACTTAAAGCCCCGCCCTTGTTTTCAATTGGCTCGCGTCATCGTTTATGTTAAACGCTGTCGCGTGATTGAAAACCGAGCTTTGGGGTTACCGCCTTGTCCACTATTAGGACGGCCCATCTGGACAGGCCGACGCCATCTTGGATTCCCGTGACGACGGAGGCCGTGCTCCTAGCTTGTTTAGTGGTGCTGTTGCAGACAGTCCCGTGCGCCGGACTGAGTCTCTCTTTCCCGCTACTACTGCCTGAGAACTGCGGACCACAGCAGATTTAGAGTCTGGCAGATGTAGGGCATCCACTTACAAATGGGCTCTTTTTTATAGTGTGTGTAAATGTATATATCAAACGCTTAGTGCCCTGCTTCTGCCAAACTCTAACCTTTCTGTGACTTCCTAGATTAAACATCTGTTACTGACTTCAATTCCATCCCCCAGGTTTGCCCATTGCAGCTACCGCCCAGTACAGCGCTCCTTTGTAAGGAGCTAGATTCGCGCTTCGGAGGTACCGAGACACACTTACACACAGAAGTTTTACCCTAATATGAAGGTTTATTAATGTCCAAAGGCAAACCTGCACAGCAGCAGCAGCTCACTCACTTCACATAATACTTGGAACATCTTTCGACAGAGATCAGCACGGGAGTCTGTGTGTAGTTCCTGCTGAGCCGCTTCGGTCTAGACCCAGCAGGCTGCTGCCCTTTGCCCTCTGCAGCCCCTTCGGAATCAGACAAGGGTATGCTGTATGCACCTGGGTCCCGAGGGTGTGCTCTGAAATGGTTGTATTATGTCGCTTGCAAAGCTCTTAAAATGCCTCTTAAATTGATCTCTTAAAATGCCTCTTAAATTGATCAGACAACACTCCGTCACTAAACCGGTTTAATGGTGTGTTGCGGGGAGAGAAGAGGGTTGGTGCCGAGGGGCTGAATTGACCCGAGGCCAAGGAGAGGCCGGTGTCCTGGCTTATATAAACAGGGTGTCCGGTGTAAGTGCGAGGTGAGACGGACGAAGAGACATCTCCTGGTGAGTACTCTGCGTGTGAGATTGCGCTTGGCTTTACTAACTATCTCGGACAGTAAGAGAGTTTACTAGGGAAGTTGTTCGAATTGATACCTGTTGTTTTTGTGATGATGCAGAGACTCTTTGTGTACACTGGCACTTTTACACCCGCACAAACACGTACATATGCATGCACAAACAGACACACACATCACATCCATACACATCACATCCATACACAGACTTAAAAACCAGGCAAACACTTAAACAAACACACACACAACATACAGTTCAGACACACACGCACACATACACACAACACATCCATACACTTCAGATACCCACACACATAAACACACACACATACGCACACAACACATCCATACACATCAGACGCATAAACCTTAGGCAAATACCAAAGCACACACACAAATAACATCCACACACATCAGACACACAGATACACACAGCAGATTCACACACATCAGACACATACACATTAGGCAATCACCAGTCATTACATTGGGACTGCACTGAGTGCCTGAGGTGGGGATCCAGGTACCAAGCATCGAACGTCATCTGTAAGAGGTCAAAGTAAAGGTCCTGGACTCTCTGCAGCCACACCCCAGCAGTCACCCATATTTATCAGTATGTGCCACTGAGTGCTCATTTGAACTTGGGACGTCGACTGTGGTCGAGTGTCTTGTGTACATGTCCACCAGATCAGAACTGCATCTCTTAAGATCAGTGGTGCTGAAACGATTTTCAGGGTGGGGGATGCTGCCAACAATGTTGCGGCAATTAACACATAGGCACCGCAAACAATCCAAGTGTTTCATAAACGACAAGTCCATTCAGGAGACTGGTCAAGGTGTGGTATGGAGCAAGGGGCGCATTATGAAGAATAGGTTATTAAAAGAATCATGTGATATAGCACACTTTCATTTACAGACATCATGTATCCATTGATAAGGCTGCAAACGTTGCACTGATGCAGTTTTACTGATAGAACTATATAGCTCACATACAATAATGTGTAAATATCTGGTTTCAACAAATGTTTATCTTTTACTCATCCCAAGTAAAGGATCTTCATTTGTTTTGGTCCTATTAAATATTTGTTTCCATCACACTTCAGGCGTGCTTTCCTAACTGCTGATGTTTAAAAAATGTGTACAATTGATTTACAGGTATTTACATTTCGTTGCGTAAAAAAACAAGCATGTGCAATGCAATAGGTCTCGCATTTATGCGAGTTTAAGCTATTGGCATTTTAAATGACAATTAATTTTATTTGTTTTAAAAACAAAATCAAAAATAAAAGACATTGTCATTTGCAATGTTAATAGCTCAAACTCGCGTAAATGCGAGACCTATTGCATTGCAAATGCTTGTTAAACAAGGAAGAAAAATGGCAGTACTCCCAAGGCCGGGCTTACAACTAGATCCCCCCCCCCCCCCCCACCATCCCAAAAAGAGTGACATAATGGTGAGCCACGGCCAATAGGTCAAGGGCTCCAAGCCGCGTGTCTAAAATATTCGGGAACCACTACCTTAGTACCAACGTTTCTGGAAAGAAACTGGTGTAGTTCTCTGGGTCCAATCTAGCACCTGGGGATATTCGAAAGGTGTGGAATCTGTGGTTGCAGGATATCCACCAGAGCGAGCATTACCAAAGGTAAGTAACTTGTTCTAAAGTTGCTGAATATTAGGTCTTGGTGTACTATAAAGTAACATTTGTGATAGGAGGATGCACTATAGGGGGCTTGTGGTTCCCACTGAGTTTAATTTTGGGTGTTTTCTTTGCCTTCATCTGCCAAGAGGCATAACTCATCTACCAGCACTTTTGCAGTGGCACAAATACGTTCAAGCAGAGCATACGTACAAGGACCAAATACAATAGTGGTCACTTCCGCGTCCTCGCTGCTAAACTTTGGAACTCTCCCCCAGTGAGCATCAGGAGCATTAACAATGATGCTCAATTTCGCAAAGCCATCAAAACATATATTTTCCCCGCTTGAGGGGCCTCTGGCGCTCGCTCCACGGTTTCTTTAGCAGTCTGCAGTATCAGCGCCGGGACGCCCCTTTGCCGGGGCAGCTGTGCGCTATATAAATCTGCCAACATAACATTTTCCTGAGAGCGGATTCTATTTACTAGATTTATAACTTCTCCTACAGCCCACTCCTTTCATGCAGTGCAAACCCGTGTCCAACCTCAAGATTGCTCAACTTCTTTACAAACCAGTTTTTCTACATCTTTTATTGAAATCTAAGTAAGTCTGAACCATTACACCACCTTGTACCCTCCCACCCCCCAATCAGCAAATCCACATACTGGATTAATGTGTTGTACGTACTTTTTTGGTGACACTGTACTGAACCTGCCAAGTTCATATACATTACTAGTAGCAATATATTCTGCAGCCACCATCCTCATCAACATCTTCAGTAATTGCCAGTCTAGCCTTTACAGTACATTTTATCATAAACAGTTATGACTTATGAAATGGTTCGTTGACCCATCAATGTAAAAAATTTAGAAATTAAAACTGAGATACCTGAGGTGTAGGTTGACAGGCCCCACCTTGGACATGACAATACCGCACATGGTGACTGCGATGATACGGTTCACAAACCAAAGAGACTCACTGTCTTTGAGCTGTTGGATAGCCCCTACCCCACAGCATATAGTACTCCAACTGATACCATACAATCCGCATTTTCTGGCCGCATCCATCGAACGTGCTTTCTCCAAAATAGCCCTCTTGCCTTTTTATTTCTCTATTCCTGGTTCTTTTTTACATTTAGAAGAAGCGACAACTGTTGAGGATTTAGTCAAGCATCAAGCTAGTTATCATTAATCGTGTCACGGAACTTTCAACAAGTTGGTAAGAGCTAAAAAAATAAAAAAGAGATTTGGAAGATGCAGCACCATCAAATGAATGTGCAGAAGAAAAGTGACGAAGGGTTCGCCTGTCACAGACAAACAAGATCTGTATCTTATGCCCAGCATATGAGAGTGACCTTCATGAGCATGACACTTGATGCTGATAAGAATATGAGACATATGGCCACTGACCTACATGATGCTGCTGTTGTAGTGAGAATAGCTGCTGGAGATGATGTAGCAATAGGTGGTGTGTACCACCTTAATTGCCTCACTGTATTCCGGAATCGTCATCTATCACTCGTTAGAAAAAGAAAAAACGCTGATGGAGATCAGATGGAAAAAAAGAAGATAGAGGTGTGGGCTTTCATTGAACTTATCAACTTCATAATAAACTCAGTGGAAGACAATGTTTTCTGCTTCAAGCTGTCTGAGTTGCGTCACAAGTATGCAGATCGTCTTATGGCACCTAGAGTTCAGACGGAGGTCAACAAAGTTCGCTTCAAGAAAACGGATCCTGGCTACTTTCCACAGGGCCAAATGGAGAATGATGGAAAGCATGTTGTGCTTATGTTCGACCAAGACATGAAGCAAATGCTGAAACATGCTTTGACAGATTTTAAAGGCGATGCAGCCATATTGACAAAAGCTGCCAATATCATTCGAGAAGACATCTTGGAATCTGATGGATTTCACTTCAATGCCACCTACCCACCAAACTGTTGAAATAACTCCGTGCCTTAGACATTACAAATGTTTGTTTCAATGTTGTTGAATGGGTCTGGCATCAACAGCTTTGTACGAATCCCAGGAAACTCTTACTGTCTCCCAAACAATCATGTTCAACTGCAAGAAGACAACAAAATCTGTGGTACAGTCTCGCCATTTAATGTCATTTTAACCACCACTTCCGTTGTACATAGGGCTGAATGTGCACACCCTGACATGGTCAAGAAAATTGATAACTCATCTGCACCGTTTGGGTATTAGCATCAGTTACCACCGCGCTCTTCAAGTGGAGAATGGAGAATCGGCTCCCAACCGCTGTTTCCCAGAAAGCACAGAGAGAAGGAGTTGTGTGCCCATCTAAGCTTCGAACTGGGCTTTTCACATTTGATGCAATAGACAATCTGGATCACAACCCTTCAAGCACCACTGCCAAGGGTTCTTTCCATGGCACAGGGATCAGCATGTTTCAGAAACCTTCAGTCTCAAACCCAGGACAGACCAGAGAAGCTATCACTCTTTCTTCAGAGGCTGAGAGAAAGAGCATATCTTTGCCTGACTGCTTCACCACTGTACCAGCAGTAGCTCTGAAAGAATCTACAGTTGAGGTGCCAAAAATCAACATGACAAAGGTAGTCGTGGGAGATTTAGTGGAAGCAATGAAGCATAAGAAACTGTGGATTGAATCATCTTCTCTCCAACTGATTGAGAAGGAGAAGCTAAAAAAATGGAGACAGTCTGGCATGGTCAGCCTATCCTGCTTCCCATCAGACAGAGCTATCTTTAAATGAAGAGCCTGCTCTTTCACAGCTTCTGCCTCTCTTCTATGAGAAGTAAGCTTCAGCAATCATGATCAAGCATGGCATTGATGTTGCTCGTCAGTCAACAGAGTTCCTCAATCACATGCAGATCCCAGTAGTTGTAATGAATGTTCCTCTGTTATCGCTGGCAAAGTACATACAGTGGAAATGGCCCAAGACATACAGAAAATACAAGTTTGTAGTGATGTTCGGTAGCCTCCACATAGTTAGCTTTATGGAAAATCATTGGTGACTATCTGGAAGGCTCTGGGTGGACAAACGCTCGGACAGAAGCAGGACTTGCCTTGTCAGGAACAGCTGATTCTTTTCTCAGTTCCTCACATATCAACAGGGTGAGACATTGTTACCAGGTATGTGCTGTTGTTCTGAAGAAACTTCAGAGAGATACATTTCTTACATCACAGTCCCCAGACACTGAGGAATCAGTAGAAGTATGGAGATAGGAAATGGTCAGAAAGAGTCCGACATTCCAGTAATGGGATACCAACTTCAGGCTTGAACTCCTTGGTCTCCTCCTTGTCAGAGCTCACCTAGAAGCGGACTTGTTTTGTATGTAGAGTTACTGAAAGCCCTGGTCCATGGTTCTCTGCCTTGGACCATCAGAATTACGCCCGCTGGATCCCTATCCATATACGAGACATGAAGAACCTGCTTCCGTCCATCTTGGAAGAATTTATAAAACGTGGCCTCTGGGTTGTTCGTAAGACAACAAATAAGTTCTCAGCCATGCTTATTGATCAAGCTAATGAACAGAACAATGAGCTGGCCAAGGGTTCTGGTGGGGCAGTTGGACTCACTGAAAACCAGTCTGCATTCAGAAAGTGCATGCTAGTAGGCCCTGAACAAGCACATCTGCTCACACAGTTTAAAAACTGTCGCAACCTGGAAAATGCAAAGCATTGTCACCATGAAGAAGGCCTCGCAACAGAGAAGAGCTTTAAGCAACAGGTGCTGAGCCTTACAGAGATTATCAGGGAAATGGGCAATCCATTTCTAAATGTAACTGAAGAACTGCTGACTTTGGATTCTCATGGTGTCCTCAACCAGTCTGTAGTGATACAATGCATACGATCAAAGAGGTTGACGAACAACAGTGCAAAGACTGCTGCAAGTCAGTCCTCATTGACTGTGAAAGGTCTATTCGTGACCGAATCAAGAAGAAATCCATCAAACTGTTCAAGCCTCCTGCTCCGAAAATCCACGGCAAACAAGCATACAAGATTGCAAGTCTGATGACAGATGTCAACCTCTTCTCGAGACTGTACATCGTCGCACAACACCGGTAGTGTGATATGAATACTTTCTTCAGTCATGAAAACCACCCATTTCCACCGTCCCTGTCTGATAAACGCAAGCTTTGTTTTGGGATTAAATTTGACCTAATGACATGTTTGGTAAAGACATCATAGAAAGAAGCCCCAAGCCTACTTGAATTTAATGACATTGAAGATGCAATTGCGTTATTGGTCCGCTTGGAAGAACTGGATAAAGAAGAGCTATCAACAGAGTCAAATGTTCGGCATAATGCTCCTGAGCTGGTGTCTTTAGAAGAAACAGCTGAGACAGATGTGCCAACTTCCTTTGATGTGAAAGTGTTAGATGGTGGTGCTGCTGTTGTGCACCTCCTTGTTAACTGCAGGTGTCAGGACTCTTGAAGACTATGCATTGATATTTTCAAACCTTACATAGTGCAGCAGCTTGATAGCTTGAGATGGGTGGGCATCGTCTGGGACAGGTATGTCAAAGGCAGCATCAAATACTCTGCCAGAGAGAAAAGAGGAAAAGGAAAGCGAAGAAAGTTTGCAAGTCAAAAAAGATTCCAGGGCAGTGCACAACTTCTTGTGTGATGCAGACAACAAACTGTTGTTCACATTCCTGACTGAGAAGATCGAGAGCAGTGAATTCCCCCCTGGCAAGGAAGTAGTAACAACAAATGGAGACAGCATTCTTGTCAGAGTCAATAACCTATCCATGCCAGCCTCTAACCACGAAGAGGCATATACAAGACTGGTCTTGCATCACAACATGCTCTGCAACAAGGCAATGTGTATTGTTTAGTCTGCAATGTGGACACTGATGTCATAGTGATTCTGGTAGGAATGTTTCACCAGCTACAAGAATTGTTTTCCAAGGCCAATATCTAGGTAGCATTTAGTATAGGGAGGGAATTTTTCTACAACCACATTAATGTCATTGCTCAGACCTTGGAAAGGAGAATTCCACAGCATTGCCGATGTTTCACAGTTTTGCTGGCTGTGACACTGTCTCGGAAAAGGGGAGAAATCATGATGGATGACCTGAAAATTTTATCTGGAAGTTACAGCAGTTTTTGCCAACATTGCCTGAAATCCATTCATAGAAGTGGACATTCAGAGTGACAGTGTCCGAATTCTCAAACACTTCACCGTAATCTTGTACCAGAGAACAAGTCAACTGGAGTCGGTGAAGGAAGCCCGCAGGGAAATGTTTTGTCAGCAAAACAAGACAATGGAAGCTATCCCACTAACACAGCCTGCTCTTCTTGAACATACAAAGAATGCTGTTTACTAAGCAGCGATCTGGTTCACATGTGACATGCATCAGCAGGAGCTACCCACTCCGAAGGGAGGAGGGTGGAAAATGGACAAGGACCGTCAGTGCTGGACCCTATTGTGGACAGCACTGTCAGTGGCATCCAAGGAATATGGTGTACTTTTTAAGTGTGGCTGCAGAGCTGCAGCTGGTTGCACAGGCAGGTCCGCTTGCAAGAAGGCACTGTGGACCTGCACTGAACTTTGCAAGTGCATTGTATCAGAAACTGAGCTCACAAAAGGATTTTTTAGGAAAGTTTATTACATTTGATTTATTTTTTAAGTTATGTTATGTGATCACTGAAAGAGAGCCTATTGTCCATGATCACCCCTAAGTTTTTTGCTTTCAGCGTGGGAGTAGTTCAGAGGCCCAACTCAGCTGGCCACCAATCAGGTGTCCACATGTTGGGGTTGATACCGAACATGATGACCTCTGTTTTGCCTGGGTTTAGTTTTAGGCAGTTGGATGACATCCAGCCTGAGATGGCCCTCATGCAGTCATGAAAGCGAGCCCCCGTTTCCTTCTCTTCCCCTTCTCTAATTGACAGCACTATTTGTGTGTCGTCTGCGTAAGAGGTGATTTGAAAACCGAAAGATTTGATTAGGCCCGCCAGAGAGATCACATATACGTTGAATAGGGTCGGGCTCAACGATGATCCCTGTGGCACCCCACACGGGAGTGAAAAAGGTTTTGACCTGTGATTGTCCAATTCCATTGTTTGCGATCTGCCAGAAAGAAAGGACCGGAGGAGGTTCCAAGCTGTCCCTTGCACTCCTACTTCCGACAACCGGTCCAACAGAACTTCATGATGGACCGTGTCAAAGGCTGCTGACAGATCCAACATTATCAAGATTGCCTTCCCTCCTCTGTCCAGTGCCTCCCGAATCTCCTCTGTAGATTTAATTAAGGCCAGCTCAGTGCTGTGTTCTGCTCTGAACCCATATTGTGATGTATCTAGTAGGTTGTTAGTTAGCAGAAAGGTGCTGAGCTGAGTGTTCATGGCCTTTTCAATAATCTTGGCAGGGAGCGGGAGTCTTGAAATTGACCTGTAATTGTTTGGGTCACAAGGGTCAAGAGTAGGTTTTTTCAGAAGGGGAAGGATAGAAGCCTTCTTCCAATTGCTAGGAAACTTGCCGTTGTGATTATATTGTTCAGCAATAGTGTAAGGGTTGATCCTATGACTTCTGGAATTTGCTTTAGTACTGATGCAGGGCATGGATCCGACGGGGCACCAGACCGAATGGAATTCAGAAGTTTGACAGTATCTGATTTCTCTAGCAAAGAGAAATTTGCTAATGCTGGCTTGTTTTGTTCCAGAAATGGGGGCAACATCAATGTTCCCCTTTGAGCTAGGCTAAATGAGGAGAAAATAGTTTCCACTTTATACTGGAAAGATTTGGCCAGCTTTTCACAGAGTTTCACAAGTTCATTTAACACAGTAGAAATCAGCAATTAAATGAGTTCTATATATGAGGTCTTGTTTTACTTTTTCTTCATGTCCTTTTCTGAAGTCAATAACAGAAGTATTAATGCTTTCCCTGTTCCTCAGTGCCTGTTGTGCAGCCCGACCTCTGAGAAATGTCACGTGACAGGATTCATGAGCACTGATTGCGTGGATCCTACCAAAAACTATTAGCATTTGACCAAACAAAATTCTACACACATTACAGTGCTTTTGTCCAACCTGTCCCCTTGATCTTGCTAAGGGACTTCACTATAGTGGCTGTGGATCATCTTATGTCCTCAATACCTTTAACCCAGAACCATTACTTTTGTTTTGCTAATGTTGATTAGCCTGTAGTTAAACTGAATTTGTCATTTTTATACTTGCAACCATTTTCTTTTCTAGATCTTCCATGTCTAACGTTTGTATTTCAGGTGGGATGCAGCTGGTTCTGAGCCAGCTTCCTCGCACTGGAAAAATTGCTGAGTGTGCAGGCTTGTGACCACACATAGATACTGCAAATGTTATTCTTTGATCACAAAAAATCTAGCAACTAGAATGGCTCCTGAAATTGCCATGGTTTGTTGCTTATAAGGACTTTGCACACATTATTTTTAAATGTGGTTCTGATTTCTATTTTCACCTCTTAGGAACAATTCTGGACCACTTGGTGGGAGAGGAGATCCTGGCAGATTACCTACTTTACACGCTGAACAAGTTCAAGCAGTTCGGGTGAGTAGCAGCAACCACAGATGTGTCACATACCATCTCCCTTCATTGAGTGCATTAATCTTCAATTACTTGGAGTCCTACTCTTCCCCAGGATTTTGGTCGGCTAATTAGGTTCTGCCACTGAATTCTACATTACTCCTCTCTCTGTCACTGCACCATTCATATGGACTCAGACTTTTTCTCTGTATTCCTTTGCAGTGGTTGTCCTAAATGGTTTACTGTGTTTTTGTAATCACAAATCCTGTCTCACTTGTATTTTCCCTGGCTCATTTTTTTTAAATCTTTTTTTATTGGGAGTTTGCAAAAAATGATTCCAAGATAGTGCAACAGCTTGATAAAAGTTCATTATGAACTATCAAAGTTAAATGATTTCAAACCTTTGTAACACCAAATGTCCGGCCCCCATCAATATACAAGATTGGAAACCAAAAACAACAAAAAATACATCAGATGGGGGCAGGATGGGAGTTGCGCTGCGGCGTGGTGCCAGGTATGTTGTAGCAAGAGCGATGGTGCAGACACGTACAAGGGCAGTTCGGAAGGTATCCGCTTGACTTATGGGGTCTAAAAAAAAAACAGGCGTGATAAAAGAGAAAAAAATGGTAGACCAGTAGTAGGCTTTGGGAGTATTGCTGAAGTAAGAAGAGTGATTAGCTGTTAGTGAGGATAGTACAGGATTAAGTCCCTGAAAGCTGGGAGGTGGTCGCTGTGTGGGCACCACGACTTAGTCTGAGCATGTGGGAAAATGCTGGGGGTGGGGGCATCTCCAGGGGTTAGGCACGGAAAGGTGGAGAGGTAGGGGACACTACTTCATCCAGTGGATAGAGACCACTTCATCTCCTGGGTAGTACTAGGGGAAGGGGCATGTTTAAGGAATGGGTGGATCTGCATTTAAGGGCACCAAAAGGGGCTTCCACAGGGCATTCTAGTCATCAGCCTTAGGGCGTTTGTGAAGACCACATGCCTCCTTTCTATGGGTGGGCATGTCCTCTGCCTCAGCCCAGTGAAGCAGATCACATCTCAACTGCAGGACAGATGGAGGCTGAAGGTATTACCATTTGGTAGTGGTAGCATGCTTCACCAACAGGAGCGCTAGATGTAAAAAGCGCACCACAGTCTTTGTCCTTTTAGGGTGCTTAAAGATGCCCAGCATGCAGGATTCCCAGGACTGCGATTGGGAAAGGGCCATGAGCTCCGGCAACTAGGTGAGTACTCCTCTCCTAAAGGAAGATAGGGAGTGGCAGCCCCATAACATATGTTGAAAATCAGCATTGTTCGCTCCACATTGTACACACAACACTTTAGCCCCAGCCAAGAGCCAATTAATTTTGGAAAGTTGAAAGATAGGCCCTTTGCAGGATGAAAGAATTAGATTAACTGAAAGCGGGCCTAGTGTAATACTTTGTGTGGATTGTGCCATTCTTTATCCTGCAGGACCCTACCAAAGTCCTCTTCCCATGTGTACAAAGAGAGTGAGACTTGGTCCAAAAAAGCCCTGGTAAGGCAACTGACTGCTTGGCACCCAGTACCTTACGTATACAAGGAGTGTGCCAAGATATGGGTCTCAGGCTCTGTATCCGTGATTGCCCAGCAGGCTTGAAGATAATGACGTTGAGCGCCATATGTGAGAAACTGACCTTCTTGTAGTCCCAATTGCCCAACCACGGAGGGGAGGGGGAAAAGCTGGCCATCTAGAAGCAAGTCCATCAAGGTAGTACTACTAGCATCATCCCAGAGATAACGGTTGAGGCCCATGTGGTGGCCCTGAAACCTGGGGAGGCCCTGGAGGTGGATGGCTGGAGCATATAAGGCTATGATTTGGTAATAAGGAGACTTTTAGAGTAGCTCCTCAGTGCTACCTGCAGAAGGCTGGGCACCTTGTGAAGAGTGCGAGAATTCGGAAGCAAGAGATTACAGAAGGTGGGGCTTTTCCAGTTAGCACCCTTAGTCAACAGGACGTAAAGGTACCTTCCTGCCATCCAGCAGGAGAGCCACTGTCGTTGTGGTGCCAGATAATAAAGAAATTGGTCAGCCAGGAACCAAAGCATTGCACGTCCAACTCTGCACAGTTGCCATAGATAAGGTCCCCAAGAAGAGTGTCCAAGTCTCAAAAGATCCTCTCACTGAGAAAAATAGACAAGTTGACACAATGGTACAAATGTTTCAGGAGCATTACCATTTTTGAGAGGGCCGGTGACTGATAAGGGCAAAGCTTTCCAAAAACCTATTTGCATTCAAAGGGCTAAGATCATTTTAGTAAGATTACAGGCAAGGAGATCTCAGGGAGAGTGATTTATTTGGATGCCTAAGTAGGGAGAGGAGGTGGCTTCCCAACGAAGGGGAACTCCCCCTAAATCGAGGACCACAAGGGAGGCCAAGGGAAAGAGGCAAGATTTGCTTCACCTGACATGTAAACCTGCGTGAAGAGCAAAGTTGGAGAGAAGTCGACTAATTTGCACAAGGTCTGCATGAAGATTGCAAAGGTACAACAAAATGGTATCCACATAGAAGTAGCATGAGTTGTGTTGTGTAGTGGGATCTCACAGGTCAATCGACCCTCCCTCACACGCACTGCCAGAGGGTTCATAGCTAGCGCAAAGAGGAGTGGGGATAGATCGCAGCCCTAGCGTGTACCTCGGTGAACCAGGAACGGGACAGAGGTATGCCTGCCCAGTCGGATTCCGGCCATTAGGGAAGTACATCAAAACCAAATTATTTTCAGCATATGAGGACTGAAACTTTAAGCTTGCAAGACACAAAACAGATAGTCCCATCAGAGAATATCCAAGGCTTTTTCCAGGACCATTACTGTATATGTGGATAGGGCCAGAGAGTAGGGGCCGTTTCCAAAACTGAGTAAAGTCTCCTTAAGTTTTGGGAGGTACAGCGGCCTGGAATAAAGCCATTCTGGTCTGGGTGAATAAGATGGAAAAGCACTGGAAGAATTTGGTCCGCCAAGATCTTACTAAGGATTTTCTAGTTGGATTTAAGGATGGAGATTGGATGGTAAGAAGAGAGGTCCTGCAGATCTTTGCCCGGCTTAAGGATAGAGACCAGTAATTCCTCACGAGCGGAGGAGGAGTGACTACCTTCCTTGTCTGCGACCTCAAATACTCAGGTCAGTTTAGGGGCTAAAAGGTGAGGGTATGTTGTATGAAACTTCATTGTGAGCCCGTCCAGGCCCGGTGTTTATCCAGGAGCTAGGTCCAGTCGTCTCAATGTGCTGGGCGGTGATGGGAGCTTCTATTTCGTCCTGGAGTATTGCCAGGATTTAGGAAATCGGAGACCAGTGAAAAGGTCTGTTTGCGGCGGAATCTTAGTGTCGGGCCAATGCTATATTAGTCAGAGTAGTATTCTGAAAAGGAGGAAGGGATGACAGCCTTGAAAAGGACCTCAGACTCTTCTGAGGTTTGGAGGGAGGTGACAGTTAACGCATTCACCTTCGCATGTGCTTAAGTCTCTAGCCAGGGCCTTACGCGCTCGCATAGGTGCATGAATACAAAGACTACAGGTCACCACTTTAAAGGGGGTCCAATTCGACTAAAGGAGAGGAGGCTGTGTCATTATTCTCCTCAAAATACACACTGATGTTGTCTTGGGGGTCTGCCAGGAAGGTCGGCTGGAGACGCCATGTAGAGATACATGCCTTTTAAGGTAGGAATTAATGCAGTAGCGTTTAGAAGGCGTATGTATACCCCTGAATATTCCATGTCAAGATGGAGTAGCAAATAAATTGTGCGTTGTCATGGTGGCTGAACAGAGAATTGGCTTATTGGAAGCCCCCGCCCCCAAGAGGCCTTTAAAGAAAACCATCTAGAGCCCAAATAAGAGAAAGTAGGCAGCCTATTTGCCATGATAACCCAAGAAATGGGGGCAATATCCCAGCTAGGGGCATTAAGCAGCTTGCTAGCTGTCCAAAACAGTATCGACGAGTAAAGCCCCAACCCCACTCTGAAGGCATCGTCTGCAGTGTGTGGAGCAATGACAGGAAGCAGGTCAAAAACATTTCTGCCGAAACAAGGAGGGAGTATCTTCCGGGGAGCTGCTAGAGGACATAGGGGAAGTCGGTCAAGGAAAGGAACAGAAAGCTGCAGCCGCCTGCAGAGCAGAACGCTGTATATCCTGGACCTGGATGCTGGAAAGCAGAGAAATGGGGAAAACCCACTCCCCTCTGGGTGGTTTGGGGCGGTAATGACTGCGACTTCTGGCGGGATGATCCGGCCAGCTTCGGGAGGCATCTACTTGGGAAGAAGTGCTCTATCGCTCAAGCCAGTCCCAAGCCTCCTGCAGTTCTGAAGAGAAATAGGACTGTTGACTTTGGACTACTTGATGTCCGATGGTGTTAAACTGCCAGTGTATAATCTGAAAAACTCAATACCTTATGGTTGCCTACTTCGAGCCCTTTGGCTTAACAGGCAGTTTTCAGGATGACAACCCGGTCTTTATCGTGTAGGAGCATGGCTTCTACGGGACGTGGAGGAGCCCAAGAAGGGGGGTAGCACGCCAGGACCCGATGGTCCCTTTCCAGGAAGGAGGAGGAGGAGGGCAGGTCAGAGAGGGCTATGAATGATTTGATCTAAGTTTCAAGATAGTCCATCATGCCTAAACAGTCTCGTCAAGCAGAGAGGGGCACTGACAGCATGTACAGTCCCATCAGGTCGTGTAAGACAGCGGACCTAGGGCAACAAAACCCAGGCCTGTCACCCGGGCACCCATCATCAGACTGGTGCGAAACCCAGATGGAGAAGGAGAACCTCCATGTCTCTCTCCAATGAGGGATTCCCCAGTACATCTGACAATGCCTGGCTGGGTCCAGAGCCAGGGTATTAAGGAGTTCCGGCAGGGGCATTGCGTATGTCAGCGAGGTCTAACTGTTCCCAGGGTCACCTCAATTGATGCCAGTCCAGAAGGGGTGGTCAGTGAATTAAAGCAGTCCTCCCAGTAATTCTGGCTAGATCGAACCACCCTCAGAGGAAATGGGACCGTCTGGAGGGTCCAACCAGCCCAGCAGAGGAGAGGATGCCTCCTCTGTTGCTCCATTTGTGTGTGGGGTGGGGCGGGCATACCGCAACAGGCACACACAAATAAAGGAGTAGTGGTTCAAGCAGTGGCCTTGGAGTATCTTGGGGTGACTGAGGGGGAACGGAGAGAGGGTCCCTTCGGCTAGGAGAGCCCCAGCTAATGTTCACCCATTACGTAGCACTAGTGGGTGGGGACCTAGCCGGAAGTCCCAGGGGCACCACAGGCTCGGGCTGAACCCTTGACACCTGTTGGTGCCAAATCAGGGGGGAAACCCAGAGCCCACCACGAGCCCCACCTGAGGGGCACAGCGATCCATGCCGTGGGCACCAGGTGCAGTCTTAAAAGGATCTAGGAGGAGCAGGAGGCCGGAGCAGGTAGTGCGGAAGGTAAGTGGGCATTACTAGGCCTCTGTGCCTTCTGTACTGCAGTGGAGAAGGTCTCCAGTATTGTATCTTTCATAGATTCACATGCTTGAATCATTCCCAGTCGTTGAAGTGGGAGTCCATCGGTATGATTGTAGTACAGCAGGGGCGGTGCGTCCATTAGGGCGTCGGGGCGTTGCCCCACTAACCACATGGACACGGAGGAAGATTGACGTCTTCACCGCCGGCGTCCTGACTCGAAATCCGTCCGGCCGGAGTCAGTCAGGAGGACGCGTTGCTGAAGGGGGTGGGGCAGCACTAGTCGGAGGGTTGGGTTTGTTGTTCAGACACAGACTGAGTGACAGCAGCAGCAGGGCAGGCCCAGTGCGCATGTTCAGGTTTGGGATGGTCATTTTTGTGCCCAGCCCGAACATGCGCGCTAGTATAGCCTACAGTGCCCTGCATTATGATGAGAGCGGCCGAGGGCTGCTACTGGCCAGGGGCCGCAGCCCCCGCTCTCCTATGGGCGGGGACAGTCCATGCCCTAGCCAATCCTGGCGCTGCTGGAGCAGCGTCTGGATTGGCTGAGAAGAGCTGCCACGGTGCACCAGCCACTCACGAAGGCGCCAACGCGCCGGCGGACCCGGCACAGGAACACACAGCAGAGGCGGCGCGGACCCGGCGGTCAGGTAAGTTTTCACGTTTTTTATTTATTAAACTTTATTTTTAAACCCCCCCTGGCCCCCCACCCTCGCGCGGCCCCCCCGCGCGTATTGCGAGCCGCGACTGAGCATGGGCTATGTCTATGCCACACCGAATGAAATCAGCCTTCGTGTGTTGGTGCATAACGAAGCTAACATACACTCCTCAATCGAAGAATTTCAACCAGTCAGGGTGTACTAAGGTCTGTAAAAACGTGTTAAACAATAATCTATCTACTGTTGAGAGAGATGACTTTAGTTTGGGAATAGCCGAACCTCCACCGCTTATCTGACAATGAAAACCCTATGTCTAAACCCTATCACCTCCTGGCAAACTGTCCTTTTGTCTCTTCGGGTCCCTGTTGCCCTCCTTCCATGTGGTGTTCCTGGCAGTCGGAGAGGAGTATGGGGGCATTGGTGGAAGTCCCTCGAGTCGGCACAGTGGTGTATCGTGACTGGGTGTGCAGAGAGCATGTGGGTGGCGACAGTGTTTGGCGTGCCAGGGTTGCCCATTTCTCTTCACGCTCAGACATGCAGTCACTCACTTTGCTTACTATGCTTGAATGTACGAGTATAGGTTTTTATGTGCGCAGGAGACACAAAGCTCCCTAGGAATGATGGAATCGGGAATCTAACCTTAAAAACGGCCAACAATCTACAATCATTTGTTTTTAAAATGTGCTCCTGCATCTGTTGATTATTATTTTAAGCGTGTTTGCCCTCTAAGATCTGTTTTTAAGATGGCTGTGCAAGAGTAAACGGAGAAGCAGCATGCGGAGAGAATGTTATCTTGTTGGGATTAGCGTGCTACTGTTTGCAAGGTACTGCTGTGTTCTGTATATTGTGCCGAGACCCCTCATCATGCTTACCTCCCCCACTGACACCCCAGGCCCTCCTGCACAGCACATTGCTCGCTCCTTTAGAAGTGGAGCTGCAGCATTTGCTCCCTTGTGAAATGGATCCAAATATCCGAGTCAGGCCCAAAGCCAGAGAAATGTGCTTACTGTGTAACATGTGCACTGCTTACAGTGGCCAGTCCTCTGATGTATGGCATTAAAACTGGCCTTGTGTACATGCCCCTAAGTTAACACTGATGCCAAAAACATGGATTGACTTGCAAACACAATGAATGTTAAAACGTCGAGGGAATGCATTTTAGCGATTTAGTGCCTCTCTTATTTTACATGTTTTCTTAATCTTGCATTCCCCACGAGTTAGCTATTTTATAATGTTGTTGTTTATCTGTATTTTTTTCTGTGCATACTTTGAGGCTTGAGCCATGCCAGGTGTTTATGAGGGCTTTGATTGAGCACGCAGGGCCTAAGGCTAAAGCCAAACAAAGTGCCTGTCAGTGGGTTGGCCTCTCTGCAGAGCACAAAGAACAATGTTTGTATTCCATTTGCAACTGAAATTCTGTGGAAATGTGTGTGAAGGGGGTACACTGATGTCAAAATATTTAAGGCAAAAGTAAGAGAAATTAAGGTGCTTATATTTGAGGGAGTGCAGTGCATGTTGGGGGCGGTGAAGTGACAGATGTGAGGACGGGCATTCGGGGAAGAGTGAAAAGAGGATGCTGAAGAGGAAAAAGAGGGGGTTGAAGATGTGCAGATGGACAAGATATGCAGAGAAAAAGAGGATACATATCTAACATAAAGCACACCTAATTGAAGGCCAAAACTCCTTCCACAGGCCTCAATGCTATTTAATTCACAGACTCACTATTTCAGAATTTCAACATTTTCAATGTTAATTATTTATAAGAAATCATTGTTGTTACTCATTTATCTTAACCCGCTAACACCCAGTGACAAAGCCAATCATACTGACAGGCTTTAGGCGTATGTCAGTTGCTGTGCCATTTATCTGGATAAAATTACATCTCAGAGAGAAACCAAAATACTGGTCTGATGCCACACTATGGGAATCACAGAAATGTATTTGGCATGTTCCTTTATAGGGAGCACCCACTTTTTCATCTCACTTAAAGACCTGTCTGCACATATTTCTATATGGCTGGTTACAGCCAGCAGCTGTGGGTGCTTCCCGAAGTCTGGTTAGAGCATATTTTTCCAAAGTTAATGCTGCATGCAGTGCAAGACACTGGGCAAGCTAAGCATACATTTTAAAGGGCTAAAGTTGTCATGCAGAACAATTTACATATTACAGTAACTGTTGAACAAATTAATGCAAGAAGATACGGGGCAATTTTTAATGTGTTTAATATTTCAAGACTATACGTTCCCACTGCTTAATAAGCCTTGCTTTATCGCTGCATTCATTTGCTTTAAAATGCACCATTTGCCAATCTTTTTTAAATTTCTTTCTCAGGAGAGGGACTCTCCCTAGACCCCAGGTTTGTCCATTGAACTTGTTCACATCGCTAACTAGTGTCTTATATTAGAAAGGGTAGAGCCAAAGCAGTCTTGCTTAGTACCTAGCCCTCTTCAGAAGTCAGACTTGCTTGGCAACCCAGAAATTCTCTGAAATAATGTTTGAGTTTTCTTTTATGAATGCCTAGAACTACTGAATTTTTAGTCCATTTATCACAGATATAGTGCTGAAAATCGCACCAAAAAGATGGCAATTTTTTAAAAATTTCTTCACGGGGGGAGAACCCCCCCCGAACCCCCTTATTGCCGTCGGGCTCGCTCGCTGCGCTCGCATGCGTTGATTTGCTCTGCATACGCCCCACCAGTTTCCAATTACACCAGCCGCCCCTGTAGTACAGTAGTCTACACATAGCTTATAAAGGCTAAAATACAGTCACTTCATTACCCTATCCACATCATTTAAAAGGAACCAAACTTTACCCAGTCAGACGACAGCACCCTCTAGAACACTCCTCACACAGGTTTCATTCCCTCAGATTTTCCACCACACGTCGTGTGAAGGGAGTCTCCCTGAACCCGGCTCAGTTTATCTACAGTATTGCTCATTTACACCTTTATATCATCATGGGGACAACTTTAACCTACATCTGCCAGGATCTGACTGCCCAAGATGTCAGAATCGGCAATCAGCACTTTTCAGACCTTGCGGAAAAAAGAGATTTTATTCAGATGATCCACATAAGAGTGTATTTACTGGTTACACCCTTCCCTGAAGGTAACAGATTGTCAAATCTGCCGCACTTTTTCCTCGAAGACTCTTAAAGGTAGAGAGGGGAGGCTACTTATATGGCTACAGAAATTAAAAACTAATGAGACTGTGAGGAGGAGGATAGTGAAGATTACTCTCATTCTGAAGTGAGGTCATGGGAAAGGTTGCTTGACCATATGTCATCCGAGGCACCAAGAAAGGCTTCGAAAAAGATTCATCATGAGTCTTAGAGAGAGGGCGTCAGAGGAGGGCTCTCACAGAGAGAAAAAAGACAAAGCCTCTAAAGGAAAAAGTGAGGTCTGAGCCAACCACTCCTTCTCTCGGTTTGGCTTTCCATTTGAAGAAATCCTCCTCAGAACCGTCGACGATAACTTCTAAATCGGCTTTGAAACGACAACACTCCATCAACCATACCGATGATGATGTCAACAATGACCCCAACGACGGCAACATTGACAACTACGTGGACAACAACTATGATGACAACACAGTTGATGATGGCAAAGTAAACGAGGACACCGTCGGCACAAACACAATTAAGTGAAGGGGCAATTGACAAAGAGACTGTCGTCTATGGTGAAACTACAGACAAAAATCATCAATGACACTCTCGGTGAAATAGTGATCTGCACTGTCGGAAAAGTTAATAATGGAGTCGTCGACAGCACTGTCGACCAGGTAAAAAACACCACCAGAATTTGTGCGACCAAAACACTCATCTCCAATCTAAGTCTTTCCTCTCCCACCAAGTCACTTGCTTGATGAAGAAGATTTGAACGATAAAGGTCCATTTGGACTGGCCCATAGAACTTCAGAGCTGAATGTCAAATCCCAAGAAGAGGATGCCGAAGAATATTACCATGATTATTATTCCTCAAGACCACATCAATATGTAGGAAAGCCTGCATGATATATGAACAGTTCCAGCCTTATAGTCACCCGCCAGTTCAGGATTGCATGGTTCAAGTTTCATTAGCTTTAGTTCAAGACCTCCAGGGCATGTACAAGACTACTAGAAACGATTTCCGGAACCTACAAAGGCCATACCGCAATCACAATCTATGCATCCGCTTCAAACCCTCACTCCAAGAACTCTGCGTCCTGTAGCTCCATCTCTAACTAATTGAAAGAAAAGCTTCCTTTGGATTAATTCAAATAGTCCATACCACTTGGAAACATACGGTCATGTGTTGCTCCTTACTCACCATACACACAAGGAAACATACGGTCATGTGTTGCTCCTCACTCACCATACACACAAGGAGAATCCTGTAGTAAACACAAGAAAATAGAAAATATATCTATTTATTGTTATGATTAAAACCAAATACAAAAAGAACACAGAATGAATAATTCATTAAAAGCAAAAAAAATGAGTTAAAATAAATACTGGAGAGTTGCAGTATATAGATGAATTCACATAGATTATTTCAAATATTACCTAAGGCAACACCAACACTCTACCTATAGACAATTCATTAAAAAGACAAAAATGAAAACAAGAAAGGTACAACAAAATAGACAATACAACCTATACTAGAGAGTACATTCAAAAGACAGTACAATTTGTCATAAACAAAAACACATCAGTTTTGGAGACAATAGGAGCTGGAACCCGATACGCTGTGCCTTATTCGTTATCTGTAGTTCCAGCCACTACACAGATTATGTAATGGGGCGTCGACGCGTTCCGATGGAAAGTTTCAATTAAACCATCTTTTTCAAGACCAATAATATGACTCATTAAACGTGAATGTTGCCAGAAAAGAATTTAAACACCTTGTCCAATATATTAGATGGAGACGAGGGCTTGCTAATATTTCTTGGTTTGTCTTAATCTGCCCAATGCACTATGGAGACTGTCACCCTCCAATAACTGGGTATGTCAATAATCTTTAAAATCTGTTATTTAAGGGCTTGTCACATTCCCTCATTAGTAAATGCTCCGAACCTGCTTGGTTGTGGCACCACCCTTCATTAATTGGGTCTTTTGAGGTCTGACACGCCGTGCATTATCTCAGAATCCTACAGGAACATCTAAGAGGACTCCAGCTTCAAATATAACCGTGCCTCCTGAGGTGGAACCAGCCTCCTCGGATGACGACGGAGAGGAAGCGGAAATCCCCAGCAACCAATCCACTCCTAATGAATGGGACGATTATTTGATTCCAGCACCTTCTCCACATGCACCACAACTGATGGACTCTCCACCTGAGGGCATCGGAGGCTTCCATAATCTCATGACAAGAGCCGAAAAAAGGTTTCATTGCCAGCTTAATTTTTGGGGTGATCGAAATTCTGCTCTCGAAGAACCCTCGAGATTGCGTCCACTGAGTGTTGAGTTGTTTTTGCAGAGGCCTCGTCCGCAGACAGCAATTTGGAATCAGTGGAATGCAGGATGATAGCATCACCAATTTGTGTTTTTACATCCTCACAGAAGTGAACGTTTTTGCAGATAGGCACTTTATCAGTGCTTGTGGGCGAGAAATTCTTTCCTCTGTGGGACCACTGTGACAGGGGCCTGTTTCCCATCATTGCCTCCTAGGCGCTGCACCTGCTGCCTGGAATAGGTGGATGATGTTGTAGGGCGGCAGGATTGGGCAGAATATTGAGATTGAGAGCTCTGTTAGGAATATGGGTGAAACCGCTATTGAAATTGAGGCCAGTAAAAAGTTGTCCCCTTCCCCTGCCACGAAAAGGCAGAAAATGTCTTTGTTGCAAGGTGTCAAGCGACCTAGCGGTGTCAAGTATCAGCCATAATAGATTGCAACGCCTCATCAACATACTTCCTGAAGAGGTTCGCTCTGTCAAGCGGCATGTAGAGAATCTTTGCTTGTACATCCTGGTGAAATGCAATTGCTTTTAGTCATCCCTGGTGTCGCAGAACTGCTGCTACAGCCATCTGTCTGAAAGCTGTTGATAACACGTCCATGGCCCCGTCAATGATCTCAGACGCGGCCTTTTCCCTTTCAGAAAGTTTGTCTCGGGCCTCTTTTTTACTTGTTCTCCGGGAGATATTCTAGCAGAGATGAAATGTCAGACCACATCTCCCTAGGGTGGCGAGGGCATTGGAGGCTCTGATAGATGTAGTTCCCATAGCGGAAAATCTCTTCCAAATATTATCAAGCCTACGGCCTTCCTTGTCCGGAGGAGCTGTGCATTGCAAAAAGGGGTTCTTTTCTCTTCTCTGAGTCGAATCAGGTCTGGGTTGGCCAATGAGGCATGTAGGGGAATTATCTAGGGCCTTGTACTTCTTATCCTTCTTGTACTTCTGCCCACAAGAACCTTCTAACCATTCCGTCCTACAAACGGAAACGAATAGGTGGCTGCAGGTTTGCAGTATTGGCACCCAGCTTCTGGAACACTCTTCCTTTAGACATAAGAACCTGCACTGAATTCTCTAGATTCCGTAGAGCTTCTTAAGACTTGGCTATTTACCCAAGCTAATAACTAGATTCTGCAGACAGCTAAATATATGGGGTTCCAGCAATACCTTAAGTTCAGCGCCAAGAAACCAATCGGTGTATGTGCGCTTTATAAGAAACTTTAACATAACATATCCAGCTTCGGTACCACAGCCGGAAGTGATGCTGGGGTCTTCATAAGTTTCAAACTTCTTGCCAGATGAAGTCTATGATGGAAATAGACTGTTTCGAGCGTTGCACTCCCTACTTAAAATCATATAGGAAGCACTTTGTCTTTTTTGCTGGTAGTGGAAGGTCAAAGAGCTTGGAAGTCCTTTCAAACAGGTCATGAAACCCACCAATGTCTGCTGGGGTAGAATCCGCTGTAAGAGGAGTTAGAGATGCTGACGTAGGCGCTACATAATCATCCCACTCAGGGTGGCCTCTCTGATCCGCCTGAATCTCACCTTCTTCAGGCTGCTGATCACCATCTCTGTTGTGAATGGTGTCCGAAATAGTAATGGAAGGCGGAATTGGTCTTACTATTTGAGGTCTCGGTGTGCTCTGTAGCATCAGAGTGTCTCTGTGGTCTCCTGCCTGGAAGCCGGTTATTGAGGAGCATTTGCCTCTGGGAATCTTCTATAATAGTCTTCAATCATCATGCGTAAGTCCATTACTATCGAGACAGGAATCGCTATGGCTCACTCTTGCACCTGTTGTGGCTCCTCCTTATGCTTTTCACAGGGATAGTGCTCCTGGAATGTATCATATCCCTGGGCAGTTGTTTGACCTCTATCTGAGAAGGAAAATCACCCTCTATATATTTGGATTGCTCCTGATCCGCTTAATCATCCTCCGTGTTCTAACGTTTAATTGGGCGGACTATATGTAGGACTGAAGACACTTTCATGCCCCGATTCTTGGAGCGCCAGCAGACGTGTTGGAGGAAGGGGTGAAATTTTGAGATGTCTTGAGGCAGATTAGAAACTGTGCCCTTGTGAGAGATGAATAAAATGTCTTTTTCCACCGTCGACGATTTTCGACGACGTGGAACCGGAACCCAATGTAGTCAACAGAGCAGAAGATGTGGAGGCCTTCCTCACTGACGTTGTCAATGTTGGAATCTTTGCCATCGTAGACGGTCTTGACGATGATGACGACACCGTTGTTAGGGTCTTCGTTGTCGACAATGAGGAAGCCATCGTCAATGTCGCCGTCAAGACCATTGTTGATGAGGACCCCTTCTGCGAGCTCTTCACAGTAGATGCTATTGAATTTTCTTGGAAGACGACTCTTTAAAAGGGGTATCAGAGACAGATAAGGGCAATGAGAGAGACCTTATCTGAGAGGAAGATGGACCAGCCGGCCCTTTGCTTCTAACTTTTTCTACACTAGCTTCTCTGCTGCAAGACCTTTATCTTTTTGAGTCTTTATCAGAGGATGATGAACCCCCCCCCCCATCCTTACTTGTTCTTGAGGAAGAACGAGGCCTCTCCTCTTTCTCAAAATCCGAGTCAGACTGAATTTTCTTCTTCTGTAGCCATAGAAGCAATCTACCCTCTCGCCCATTGAGAGTTTTGGCAGAAAAAGTACAGCAGCCCCTGCAGTCTGAGTTTATGAAGTGGATAGAGACAATACAGACACTCCTTGTGGGGAACCTCAGACTGTAGCATGGATTTTCCACAAGACTTAAAAGGCCTGCGCAGACTTTTTTTAGACTCTGACATTCTGGTAAAATTTTGTCAGAAAAACACTCCCAGACTTTAGATGTTCTCTGGATGACTGAAGATGAACTGAAGAATTGCACACACTGTGACTGAGCAAAGCTCAGGGAGACTCCCTATCGCACGACATGTAGGTAGAAATCTGAGGTATGGTGACTCTGCTGGGATTGAGTGCTTCTGGGTCTGAGCTCTGATTGGTTGAAGTTCAGTGTGTTAAAGCAATGTGAATAGGCTAACAATGTGTATTGGTTTTACAATGGAGACTAATACTAAACATTTAGTACTGCTTTTAATACTGTTACCGTCCCACCATGACGATGGGGAAGATTCAACCATGTGACTCTATAAAATATATAATACTGGAGAAAGTCTGTTTCAGTACATCTATTCAAATCTCTTCTTGGGATGATGTCCTCTGCCATTTCCCTAGTACCTTTTTTCCGCTTAAGAACGCAACCCTTACAGGAAGAGATGGGCATGCAATGGATTCAAACTCTGGGATCATTCATCAACCTAATTTGCAGGACTCCAAACATGACAACGGCCTTACCCTGGTGGATAAAAGATGGCAATCTGTCAACGGGTCTCCACAACAAATGAAAATGCATATACATCTGTTAGAACTCAGACTCATTTCATTGAGTCTCCAAGCATTCCTGCCAAGGAAAAAGGGCTTGTCAGTGTTGATCCGCACAGACAACACCACCAGCATGCATTGTGTAAACAAACACGGGGGCACAAGATCTCTTGCCTTATCACAGCAAGCGCAAGAAATTTGGAAATGAGTGCTGAAGAACCAAATAGCAATAAGAGCAGAACATGTTGCAGGCACAAACAATATCCTGTTGGACAGAATGAGCAGAACCAAAAACAGCTGTCACAAAAGGGAGCTCAATCAGACAACTTTGGACAAGATCTTCCAACTATGGGTCAAACTGATACTGGATCTTTTTGCCACACAAGAGAATTGATAATGCCTATTTTACACAAGTTGGCACCCACAGCAGGGGTCATGGGGGAATGCATTTTCGATGAGATGGTCAGGTATCTTTGCCTTTCCCCCGATCCCCTTGATTCCCAGACTTCTCAGCATAACGAAGAGGGAACCGTCTCGAATAATTCTGATAGCTCCAGGATGGCACAGACAGCACTGGTTCAAAGAAGTATTGTTCCTATCGGAAAGGACTCAAATCCAGCTGAAACCCCTATCCTATGTTACTAACAATGAACCACAACCAGGTACTTCATCCGGACCCGACTTCCTTACACTTACAGGCCTGGCTGCTGAATACAATCAGTTTGCGAACATGAACATCCCTCAAGTTGCAGAGACATTCTTGCGAAAGCCAGAGCTGATACCACTAATAAGACATATAAACTGAAATGGAAGCGTTTGTTTATGGGTCCAGAAATCAAATATTCACCCTATCTCAGCACCACCATAGCAAATTCTACAATATCTCTTAATTTTGGTAAATCAATGCTTCCATCAAGGTGCATTTAGCAGCAATCTCGAATATAGATGATCGACTGGTTCACTGTCCTTGTTGTCTAATAGGGTGATTAAACATTTTCTTAAAGGCCTTTTCAGGGTCTTTGCTCCAATTAAGGCACCTCCTCCATCTTGGCAGCTCAACATAGTGCTTGCACAACTGATGAAGGCTCCATTTGAACCTATCCACAAAATAGATCATACGTTTTTAACAGGGAAAATTGCATTGTTGTTGGCCCTTATATCAGCAAGGAGAGTTGGCGAAATACAAGCCTTCACAAATAAAGAACATTTTCTACAGTTAAAGGACAATTGTGCAGTTCCCAGAACCACACAAATGTCCTTTAACTGTAGATTCATTTACAAAGTCCAGACGGATTTTCATCTAAATGAGCCTATTTTCCTGAGGACATTCTTTCCGAGTCCACAAACAGCAGCTGAAAGATCATTGCATACATTAGACGTTAAAAGATACCTGAAAATCTAGCTGCATCACACTAAGCACTTCAGGAAGACAGACCAACTGCTAGTAGAATATGGAAATCACCGTAAGGGTCTTCCAGTTTCCAAACCAAGCATAGCTCGATGGATTTCAGCGGCTATCCAGCTTTGTCACTGCAAGGCTGGAAGACCTCTAATAGACAAAGTTAAAGTGCACTCTAATAGAGCAGTTTCTACTACGAATATTCCATTTGCTGGTGTGCCTCTCAAAGAAATATGTTGAGTGGCAACATGGAAAAACAGGCATACGTTCACGCAACATTACTGCCTGGAATCGTCAGTGCACAGTGATTTACAAGAAGATCGGCAGAAAAACACGCTCCCATATATGTCCTGTGACAGTCGTAGAATCACATGTAAATATATGGCACATATACGTGAAAATTCACTCTTAGGAAAAAGCGTTCATGTAGTCCGTATATCATTGGTTGGTTCTCAAAGTTTATCCAAAAAGATGCGGAAAAGGCGTTGATGTTTCAGCCTTGGGTTGTCATGAGTACATAAGGCAATCTTCAAGTTGATGTTGTCTCTTTGTAAAATGTCAGACACTAAACTGCTACAAATATAAAGTACAAAAAGGCAAATAAACAACAAAATGCAAATTATTCTGCCTGGCACTTAATCAGAAACAGGACCTAAGCAACCACCTACAAGCATTCAGCGAAAAACATTCCCTGTCGAGTTAACTACTTACATATGAAATAGCTGAGCAGAAAAAAATCAAACGGGTAACAAATTAGAAGTAGAACTGATCCTGACTCTGACATGCTCTAGATAAAAGAACAAATAAAATACAGATATGTTTATGATTACCCCCCCAAACTAAGCACAAAGTGAAGCTTATACTGTAGGAAACTACAGAAAATACTTACTCAAAGTAGTGAAGGAAAATAGCGTATTGGCTAACTCATCTTGTGATGCACTTAAAACCAAGTACATACGTCATGCTGAAAGAGGATTGTTCTGAGGCTTTGTGGTCTCTTGGCCTCATACATTGTGTTGGTGCCTCTTGGCACATGATGGTCCTGCAGTTGAACCTTTGGTTTTAATGGGCGTAACATGAAGGATGCCTTCCGGACAACAGATGTGTTCAGTTGATGCAGCCTGGGACCATCAGTGGTGGATGCCAACTTGACTTACAGTAAGCCATTCTCCTTGCCTCATCCAGATCTCACAGTAGTGATGTACATGCCAACTCTGGGCTCTGAAGGGTACCTAGATGAAATGGAGACCATAGTACTCTGGTCTCTGATATAGCAGCACTGCCACATCAAACTTCTGCAACTGCAAGCCATCTGTCTGGCTCTAAAGGCCTTTGTACCTCCCATCAATGGCAGCTATGTCCAGGTCCTGATAGACAACATGACTGCCAGGTGGCACCACAATAAGGGTGGGGCCCTGTACGGCAGGCTTGTAGGCTGTGGCAGTGACTGGCTGTGGCAGTGACTGCTGCTGTATCCCTGTGGCATACATCTGACTGTGTGGCACCTTCCTGGTTCCCTGAATGTTAGAGCAGACAAGCTTAGCAAGTATCATCTTCCTGATCATGATTGCATCTGCTCCCAAAGATGGCACAGGACCTCTTCGCCCAGTGGGGTGTGCCTTTAGGTACATCGTTTTGCTACCTCCAAGAACGTGCAGTGTCTGGACTATTAAGCCCTAAGGTTTCCTACTGTGGACTTTTTGGGAGACAAGTGCTGACTTTAATGGGACGTCCTGTAAGAGTTTCTGCCTCTGTCAGTGAATCTTCAGGCTCTGAAGAACATCAGGAGAAACTTAGAGTAGCTCATCCATATAGTTGTGGATTGGGATTGGAGAGCCTGGTATTTCGATTTACTGAATCTGAACATATGTCCTCCACTTCATCTGCCTCTACGGGAAGATATGCTGTCCCAGCAGCAAAGAAGGGTTCTGTATCGAAACCTCCACAATCTACACTTTCATATATTCATGTGGAACTTCAGCTGCATTAACTGAGCATCTTTGCTGCTGCCCTGTGTCATCACGCCTAGTGACGGGATGGAGATGTGATGGAGGCCAATGGTGCCACCTGTCAGCACACAGGAGTAATTGCTGAGTTCTGGCTCTAGTCTGGTACCCAGGGTGATTCAAAAGGTGAGGAATCTGCAGTTAGATTGTGTTGACAGTGAGAGTGTTACTGAAGGTAAGTAACTTGTTCTTCTAAACTCATTCCCTTGTTAGAACCTAATTCTGGCACCCCTACCTGATTTGTAGCCTTATCCCCCCTATTTTAGTCCCACAATCTTGTTCTCCTTGCCTGGATCATCCCATCCTCATTGAGACTGCAACCCTGGCTCTGGTGACTGGTCTCTGCCCTCCATGGTCCACAGACCTGGATCTTGTTTGTGTCCTAGTTCAGCCACATATTCCAAGGTCTACTCCCTTTTTTCTGTTTCCTTCCTGTTCCTGGGTGAAGACATGGCTCTCCTGTCACTTGGTTGGCTTAAATGTTCTTTTGCTACCTCTTCAGTATGTTTTGGAGCTCTACAGTTTTAGTACTAGATACTGGATCCATGACTATGAGTCTCCCCTCTTTTAAGTTCTTTTCCTGTGTCTCCTGCCTGCCTACTGCTCAGTCATCATTTTTACTACCAAGTGCTAGTTCTGCTTGTTTCATGGTTCTTGGTATTCCTTAATCTTGATTGTTGTCTGCATTTCCTACCCTTATATTGCTGTTAAGCACCTGATTGTGGTTGCCCTCTCTATTTCACTCCGTAATGGCCCCTCATGAAACACTACGTATCATGTTCATGAATATTAATTTGACCCATCTCTCATCTTTGAATGCTAATGCTATATGCCCTGTGCCTCATGCCTTGTACATTTCCTCGTGCCTTTGCAAGAAGGTGAGTTTCTGTCTTCTGCAATGTTTGCTTGTTTCCTGCTGGGACAGTCATCTGATGGTTGTGCTCTGCAAGCCACAGTTTGTGAGAACCTTGGGTTCTTTTGCTTTTGACCTTATGTCACTTCCATTGTTTGCAGCTATGTGGAGCGCTATGGGCTGGAGGCACCTTCTGATGACATCGAGAGTGTTCTGAAAAGGATTGCCATCAAGCTTGGTAAAACACAAAAAGTGAAGGCCATCACTGGAGTTGGTGAGTGCTTCCTTTCCACCATACTATGATTTGTCTCTAGGCTGAGTTGCATCACCCAAATGCACTGTAATCAGAGAACAAGTTGCGTGTCATAAACCAACCTCAATATAGTCATTGTCCAACTCACTGCAACTCCAACTCACTGCAACTGAAGCACAGGCTGATACTTCCAATCTAGCTTCACTGCATCTTTAGTACAGGCTAAGTGTTGCAGTCTAACTGCTGAGAGTTGGTTTGTGCATATAGGGCACCACACAATGAACAATAATTTTTGTATGTTATTTTACAGAGTCTTATATAGCGTGAACTTGACCCGAAGGTATCGGGTATCAGACGCTTTACATAGCACCAGTTGCGTTACATGAGGACACATTCATTTTTAGGTCTCGCCTACGCAGCGCGCTTGCGCTGCATAGGCAAAAAGACCTTTTGCCATCGATTCGGCTTTTCAGCCTAAAACGTGCACGCGTTCCATTGCCTTCAATGGCAACGCGTGCACGTTTGGCATTCACTTGCGGGAGCGGCGGCTCCTGGCGCCGCTCGCCCCGCAGAGTGAATCGCGCAGGCTCCCTCCTCTCCCCTGCTGCCGTGCGAGCGCGCGCGCTTGTTAATGGAAGTTTTGGGCTGCTCCGGTGTCAGGAAACGTTCAGCTGGTACTCGGGGAGGAGGCTGCCCTTGGGCTCACGCAGGAGAAGTCAGTATAGCCTGAGCTGGGACCGCTGCTTACCCCACGCGGGGAATGCACACGGTCTCGCAGCGAATTACTGTGGGCCACGCTTGCTGGCGTGAAAAGACGTGGATGAGTGTGGTGCGGTCATAAGCGTACGGAAAGCTGTTGGGTTGTGGCTGCTCTCATTGCGTGACGGGTAGGGTCTTCAGAAGGCAGTGCTGGCTTCGTGGTTATAATTATGAAACAACCCAGCTTACTATTAAAATTTATATTTATGTGTCTGTGTTTTTGATGATGGTGCCCGAGGGCACCGGGCGACCGTAGTACATGGCTATGGTCAGTGCCTGGAGCATAGTAATATGCTGACCGGATCGCTAAACTGTGCAAGGTCCGTTATCTTGTATGGATGCTTGGGGGTGGAAGGTTCCGATATATTCTTTATTTCTATTGGTAGGGTTGTTGGTCGATGTGCCATACCCATACTCGAGCGGGGTTTCCCAGCCTACCTCGCACGCCTCCGCCTGTTTTACAATACCAATAGTCCCAGGTCTTGGGAAGTGGGTTTTCTTTCACTCCTCGCCGAAGCATTTGCCGTCACAGAGCTGCCAGTCATAATTTTTGTGGCAAACGTTACTGACTGGTGCATTGATAAACACTGCGAGGGCCCCGACTGCTTAATAACCAGCAGGCTGCGGACAGCCCATGACGCTTTATTCATTCTCCCTCATATTAGCTATTAATTCTTAAGATGAATTAAGTGCGGCCAGCAAGTGTCAGTATAAATTTAATGATTCTGAATATGTCAGGAAACAGAAAGCACACGCAAGCTGCAGCATTTGTAACATGAAAAATAAATGCAATCGTGCTTTTTATTGTTGTTTTTTTCTTTTTTTTTCGCCGACATCTCTCCAGATGTACACACTGTTGGCAGAAGAGAGGAGAAAGCCCGGTTGCAGCCAGCGATGGCTGCTTTGAGAGGCACCTGGTTTCTTTCATCTCCTCCGGGTGATTTGCGGTCTTTCCTCTTGATCTGTGATAAGGCTGTGAGTGACCAGTTTATTGCCATGCGTTTGCCTGTTCTTTCCCCAGCCTGTGTCATCAGTGCTTGGGTACGCCCCAGACATGCACAAAAACAGCCTCTGGAAGGGCAGGGTTATTGTCGTGGGCCCTTTGAAATTTAGATAAACAACCCAATTTACAAACATCGGCAGGCAGGGCAACTCACACCGACTCTGTATCCGTTCGTCCCTCCTGATTGCCGTAATGCTAATAAACTTACATTGTTTTATTTCACTTTTTCAGTTCGACATGTCTCTGAATTTTTGTTTCAAAACTGGCTTGCGACCCCCCTTTAATTTGTGAATGCTACAAACTCCGTTGCAGGAATACAGTTGGGGAATGTCTCTGCCACCAGCCACAAGGAAAGGAAGTCTGACTACAAAGTCAGAGGATTTCACGGTGTGACTTGTTTTAAAAAGCCACTATCACAAAACTTTGTTTTCAAAAGCTTGTATGAACTCAAGGGCACTTTTAAGAGAACCGGATGGTCACATATTAACAGTTTTTTGGTAGCGCAGAAGGCATTGCTCACATCTGCAGAGCGATAAATAGGGCACATTCTGTCAGTGACATGAGAAGCCACAGCTGAACAGTCCTGTGTAGAGCAAACTACAATCCCCCCAACAACCCATCTCACCCCTTGAACAACCTCATGTAACACTTGATGTGTTTGTGGACATACATGAAAAGATTTGTTTCCAACTTAAATATGCAGCCGTCGATTATTATTTTCTCAGTATTTAGTGAAAAAAATGTGTGTGCAATTTTTGTGCTTCTGATTTCTTTCCCTCCCACTTCCTCAAAAGAGACCTCTCCCGGTCTTCAACTTGATGACCATTGGGACAATGCTGATGCCTTCTGGGCATGGCATGATGGCCACTTCAGAAGGCCGTGCCCCTTTCATTATTTCTGCACGGCATGGTGGCTGCTGCAGGCCCTCGTACCCTGTTGCACCAGTAAGTATATGTCCTTGGGAGTGAGCTGCTTCTCATGCGCGCCATACTCGAGCCTGCCTTTGCTTGTTTAAGGTTGTCGTTTCAATTTTTTTGTTTTGATATGCTTTATCGCATATTGCATAACGTGTCCAGTAAACTGGTGCTTTTAAATATGTAAGAGCTTTGCTAGCGTTGCTTCAGCATCGGTTAAGTCAGTTCCTGCTGACTGGCCGAGGCTGGTTGTGAGATCCGTGCCTGTGGACATGAATAAACATATTTATTCAGGAAACATACCTTCCATCATACTGGAGTCTCCTTTACCCCGTGCAAAATACCCTGACCCAGTTTTCCCCTGTGGCCCACCAAAGCCCTCCCTACCCTGTCACACCGCCCTCCCCGTGCCACCCACAGCAAGAACGACCTCAGTCTGCCAGGTCACATTTATGTTGTACTTTCACAATTCCAGCTGTTGGCTTAACCGTAACCTGTTCTGTGGGTCTGTAAGTGTGCGTCACGGATGTGCACCCCCCTTCACCTGCTCTCCCCACCTCCATGTGCTGACCCCCTCCCTCATTCTTAGAATACCATTATTTGCCATTTCTGAGAAGAGCAGTCCTATGGCGGGTGTTAATGTACAGCTGTGTTGATGTGAAAAATGTCAGCATGCCTTGCGTATGTGTCAGCCTTATGTTTGCTGGAAGAAGTCTCTGGGAGGTCATCGCTGTGCGTCATCCTTCCCAGGTAAAGACAATTGAGGCCACGTTTGCAGTGTGTCCTGTGCAGGTTATCAGGTTGATATGTAATTACATGTGCCTTTATATTGTCCTGGTTATATACTTGGTCTAGTGATTACCCCTTGCAAGTATGTGTTGGTATGTCAATGAGCCCACCCTCATTGTTGCCAATATGCCACTGTGACCCTTCCTTCCGTGTAGCTAATATCTCACAGGGATCCAAAGCCCTTCATATTCTTATCAATAAGAGTTATTATCACGTCCGTGTTGGTAATATTGGGCAGTGACATTTCTGCCACATCAGTGACAGAAATGATTTTAAACCATATTTGTGTCGGTATAACTTTCTAAAAGCTGTCAGTCTAACCAGTAACTATATTAGAACCAATATGATACAGATACCCTGTGCATTCTAGCCAACACATACATGTGCAAAAAGGCATACAGATTTGTTGCAAGGAAAATCCTACTTTCTAAACTGGCTTTGTGAATGGCAAAAATAGTAATTGTATAGCTATTCAATCCCTGGCGGCACACCACCCAGGATTATATGCTGCATAGCTAAGCACTTATAAGGTCCCAAAGGCGAGACCTATTGGCTATGCCAATGCTTGTTTTTGTTAGGCACGGGGAGATTAAGTGATTTGCCCAGAATCACAGGATGTTCAGCATCATTGCCGGGACTCGAACCCAGTTCCCCGTATTCGAGGTCGACCGCCCTAGCCGTTAGGCCAACTCCTCTCCTCTCTTATAATGATTAGTTCACTGCACCCAAAGTAAATGAGGATGTTTTGCATTCAGCTTTACTGAGCAACTAAATCAGGGCATGGAAAGAGTGGGTTATTGTCAGGGAAGGCTGCATGGCGCCACAAGGTGAGTGAGTGAAAGTCAAAGTCAGACCACATTTCTCACATTTAAGAGACACATGGAGGCATATAACACTAGCACAGTTACAGTAATAGTTCCATCCAGTTGGGTTAAGGATAGCCAGAGCTCATTAAGTACTAGACAGTGACTCAGTGTCTAGCTGCATCCTGTGCTCTCACCATAGATTATGATCCTAGAACACAGTCTGTATTTCATTAGAGATTATGAGGGGCCATAGATACTGCTATTTCATTCACATGTGCCTTATACCTCTCACTGGCCTGCAGTAAGAGATCAAAGTCTTAGCTAATACTGGCCCAGGGCAGGGAATTATATATACCTAACTCCCTTTTTTGAGGCACTGACTCTCTAACTTCACACTCCGAAATTGTGCCATTTAAGCAGCTTCTTCCCTAAATGGTTCCTACATATGGTGCTACACTTATCAGGACTAATCTTAGGCCAAGCACTGAAATGCCACTGCTCTTTCTGTGGGGTTCCCTTTCCATCCACTAATGTTATACATCTATTCTTTCTATTATACCTGTGAGGCAAACAACGAGCCTATAGGTTCCGCTTTTTATACAATTGGTTACTCACTCCAACTGATAAATACTGACAGCCTTTCTTATCATCCTAGAGCTTGTCACTCACTCTGTGCCTTGCAGCATTTTACACCAATTCGAAGTCTTGGGAATGACCCACATTGGGCCCTTGGCACTTTATCACCACTGCATTGCACCATTGAAACAGTCTACTAGTTGGCAGATGATCTACTTTACGTCATGCTAATACATTCACTTTCCCTTGATGGAGACTTGTGAAACATCTGTTGCCAGCAGTTCGTGGCACAGATACTTATGCACAGAATTGAAGCCCAAGTGCATGCGTGGCCATACTAAGCCCACAAACAATTTAACTTGCCTACCTGGTGGCTTCAAAACATTGTACCTTCTCTACAATTTTCTTCTCACACTCACATTCTTCCCTTTCTTTTCAATTTGGTAATTAAGGCTTTATCTCTTTTCCTCACCAGCTTGAAACAGGTGAGCGGCATATCATAGCCCTTCATTTCCTATTGCATTTACCATTTTTTTGTATACTCTTCAGAGCATGCTTACTCGATTAACCTTACATTATAATTCCACTGAGTGCATCTCGTCTTGTCTCACTGCAACTTTGATCTGAGATTCCCACAGTGGCCTCCAAAAGGCATTGCTTGATTTTCTCTCGGATGATTCACCCCAGGTTACACCCTTTAATATGGTGTATCCTTTAAATGGGCACAGACCAAAGCACGCCTCGTCTTTTTCTTGGCTTTTTTAAAAGACGCCTTCCAGAACTTTTCACTGGGTATTGCCTTAGGTGCATGTACGAAGCTGAGAAAGTCCTTATCCATATTCACTGCCTGCAGCCAAAACCCCCTCCATTGTCTTTGACATGGTTCTTTGAGTTGCTCGCACAGGCATCACACGAGAGACCCACTGTACACTTAAAGCCTTTTTCTGTGCCTAGGCCAAGACATTTTCAAGGATCTCCCAGGTTATTTCCAGATCTCCCAGGTTATTTCCATATTTTTCCAGTGATGCCCTTCAGGGCCTTTCATTCAGCCCTTTCCCTCACCGACTTTACACCTGCAATTGTCTTAAAATTCCCTGCTGCCGAGGATGCTCTGGGATTTTCTCTCACACTTTTTATAGCTGCTCTGAACAGGTGGTTTTGCAGCCTTTAACCAGGGCCATGCCATAATAACATCATAGGACCCTAGATAGACTCATCCATGGTCATGCCTTGAGGTGCTCTTTCGGAAATGTCTCTGATTCTTTTTTTGTCTCTTCACAGTGCCCTTATGTGGTTTTTGCCTTAACCTGTCTGAGAACTCTGTGGAGGTTCCTTTCATGGCTTTCAAGGATCTTAATTGGACCTGGCCAGAAGTACCTGGCAGCCCTCACACCAGTCTCATTCCTTCTGAAAGACCCTTTTTTCTCTGAATGCCCTTTAGACACGTGCAGCTCCCTGGTCCATAGCCTTCGGGGACCTTAGATATATTTCTACCAAAGTTACCTTGTGGATCTCATTGAGCGTGCGTCTCCTGCAGTGTCTTGTGTGGGACTTCTCCGTGATCAAACAGTGTCATTCAAGGGCTCCTATTTTTCAGGTGTGTAGATGGTGCCTTTTGGAACTGTCCCACAGATACTATATGAAACATCCAACTGGGGCTTACAAAGACTCTACACAGTTGCACAAACCAGTTTAAAAACTGCTTTTGGTTTCTTCTTGAAAGTGAGTTTTAAAATTTAGAATTTATTTGACAGAAACAGCCTGACATTACCAGGAGAAATGTCATACAAATCGGCTGTACAACAGGACAGAGTTGGTACACACCCTTGTAATGACACCACCTTCACCAGGACTGAGTGTCAGGCAGCAGAAGGATACTGTGCAATGATCTCTGTTAAATGCTGATGCACTTTATCTATTTTTGTTCTTCCCTCTAGGGAACGTGAACATTACAGTGCCAAACTACAGCGTGGCTGCATATGACTTCATTAGAACCTTTCGGAAGGGTGTCCTGGGGAAGGTAATGCTAGACTGAGAAAATTGAAGCCAAACGAACACAGATTTGTTCATTCTTCAAATCTCAAATCTTGGCCATAAGCGATATGTGCACATAACAAGGACTGGAAGTCAATGTCTGTGGTCAGTGGAACCTGCTGAGAATTGGGAATGGTTACATCAATAAGATTGAACTGCCTGTGTGTAGCAGATTTCCTCAGATACGCTTCAAAATAATTCAACATCTATGAAAAAACCTCTCCTGAACTGTAGCTTAATATGGAGTGACTGTTGTCCTACACTGAAGATTTAACTAAAAGTGAGTGGTCAAGGCCTGCCTGAGATAATTAATGGAGGATCTTGTAATCGACCATGACTGCCCGCATAGACATTTTCTGGATTAACTTCTGCGATCCGGCTGTAATCCTCTAAATGGAGTATGGAAAGTAGACACGTTCATGGACATTTGAGACAGTGATGTCTGGGATGGGTGGTCAAATAAAAAAGATTTATTATTGAACTGTATTTTCTTGTGGATGCTTGTCATAGGCACTTGTATTTATTTCACATCAGCTAGACCTGGATTCATTTATTAAAACCTGCGTTGTAGAGCAAATCATCTGGTAGTGCTTGCATCAGTGACTATTGCATCGATGTAGGACTTGTATTGTGATTCGGATCTGGTTGGACTGTGGTATCTGGAGACTGATGTATGGGCCAATTATACCTGTGATTTACAGGAACCTGAGTTGACATTTGATTGGATACAGGTTATAGACAGTTGGTTTATTGACTTCATGGTTCAGTTGTATTTAAGGGCAGAGGATCTTTTGAAAAGGCAAAACAGACTATCCATACTGCTAATGTCAACTCTACTATAATACAGTGTGCAGCCTCCTTATGTGCAAATGTACTTGTATTTAAGCATGTGCTTGTGAAGCTACTAAATCAGAGGCCATTGGTTACATGTTTACTTTGCAATGCTGAGTGAACAAACTATTAATCTACAATCTAAACCAACAACAGCACCTCATCTGACCAGCACCACTAGCAGCAAAACCCACCTGCACCCATTCCAGACAACATTCAGTCCCACCATTTTCAAATATAGGTGTCTTTTTTCATTGCTATGCAAAGAAATCTAATTTAATACCTTTTCACTGTTTTAGTAAATCATCCAGTACAGACTCTTTGGAATTATTTTTAAAAGCAACCCCACTTAACTAAAAAAAACAATTACAGACTATCCTGCTCCTATTAGTCAAGGAATGAGTTGCTGTTCACTTATAAATGAAGGGACCCCCTCTAAAAGGCATATAAGGTCAGGGAGAAAGTGGGGAAACACAAACAATTAAAGCAAAAAACTCCCTATGACCTATATTTCCTTACTAAAGATTAAATCTAGTATGGGTTAAAGTACAAATGCAAAATTACTTAATTATAGTATTCAAATACACATATACATGTTCTCTTTTTTTTATAAGTTCATTTTATTTTTCATACTTATTCTCTTTTGTCTGTTTATGATCAATACTTATTAATCCATATTTTTTATATTTACTAAAAAAAGCACTTTTTTCAATTTTTTAATACAAAAATTATTACAAATTGTTATATACAGTTTGATAAGACCGTATCAACCCCCAATGAATAAATCAATCTAATAACAAAACACATTCATTCCTCACAATCACTCACAATCATACAAGACACATATGCATATTTGGGTATAAGGAACACATAGATGTAACATGTTTCCAATGGACAATTACGATGACCTAAGCCAAAAGGTCTGGGCACACGTGGTCGACGCGCGTTTCGGTGGAGTAACACCAGCGTGAACCACCCCGGTTTTATCTGTTCTAGCGACACTGTATCCTATTTGGGCGAGGTCCTGATGAAGGTGGTTCACGGTGTGTGTTACTCCACCGAAACGCGCGTCGACCACGTGCGCCCAGACCTTTTGGCTTAGGTCATCGTAATTGTCCATTGGAAACGTGTTACATCTATGTGTTCCTTATACCCAAATATGCATATGTGTCTTGAATGATTGTGAGTGATTGTGAGGAATGAATGTGTTTTGTTATTAGATTGATTTATTCATTGGGGGTTGATACAGTCGTATCAAACTGTATATAACAATTTGTAATAATTTTTGTATTAAAAAATTGAAAAAAAGTGCTTTTTTTTAGTAAATATAAAAAATATGGATTAATAAGCATTGATCATAAACAGACAAAAGAGAATAAGTATGAAAAATAAAATGAACTTATAAAAAAAGAGAACATGTATATGTGTGTTTGAATACTATAATTAGGTAATTTTGCATTTGTACTTTAACCCATACTAGATTTAATCTTTAGTATAGAAATATAGGTCATAGGGGAGTTTTTGCTTTAATGAGTTGCTGTTCAGACATTTCATCTTTTCTTTTTCTTCTCCCACTTCCTTTTATTAGTAGTTGCATCTCCCTTCATGAATCTGCACTGGCTTTCAAAATCAATTTATTGTGAGTTACATGTACGGAAATGATAATGATAAAAACATTTAAAAATATGTGTGTTCCTAACATGCATGACTGGAGACACACACATGCTTAGCATACTCCTGCCATCTAGTGTTGGAGACTTCCAATTTTTTTTTTTTTATGAAGGAGTCGTTTGACTCGCAAGATGTGGTGCGACTTTTCTTTGTGCACATTGTGCCTGGGCACCAATTCAATTTTAAATAGTTATTTTCCGACTTTGGATTTGAACGTGTACCAGGTAGGCCCCCCGAGTTTGTCATATCCTGAACACATTCTTGTTGGCTCTGCTCGGTTACTCTTCAATCCCATTGCGTAGGTTTCTAGCTTTGGTACTTCTCCTCGCCAATGTGCGAACACCTTTTCGCACTGAAGACCAATGTCAATAACCCAGACTATCAACAGTGTCTTGCCCTGGGAGCCCAGATCTGCCTCCAGGCTTTATTCACCAGAGAATGCTCAGTGGGTGACAAAATGTCCAGCATGCATCGCCTTTAGATAGGAGACCCTGAGGTACCAGAGGGAACGGTGCTGAGTACACAGGAAGACATACCAGCAGAGCACCTTGGACATCCTGAGGGAAGAAGGTCCTCACCCCCGGGCCAAAGCCCTTCTAGCCTCCCAGCCATGTAACCGACACCCAGTCCAGAGCCAGTATCCTCTACCAAGTCTGACAACAACGGGATTGGGGTGCTGATCCAGCGCTGAATACTAGCCTTTACACGAAGACTGCGCTCAGGATGCTAAGTATGCCTTCAGACCCTGGGTCCGCTATCGCCAAGCCAGGGCTCCAAAAGAAGTGCCAAACTGCGGTATATTGGAGCCATTTGGTAAATATGTGGACCATTTCTTCAAATATTTTGTGACCAATACCCTATGCTATATCAGAGACAGTGGTGATGTCGTAAACAAGATAGAGGATATTCCACTTGACAACGTCAATTAGATCCTGGTGTGTTCAGACATCGAGTCCCTCTATACAAATATCCCTCAAACTGAGTGTATTATGGTGATCTCTGATCTCCAGGATACATGTCCTCAACCTGCTGGGAATCCCTAAATTCATAGTATCTTTACAAGATTTTGCCTTGGAAAAAAACCTATTTTGAGTTTGATGGAACAGATTTCTTACAAATTAAAGGTACTTCTATGGAGGCCTCTTTTGCCCCTAATTTTACCATTATTTTCATGGACAATATTGAACGTCAGTATTTTTACCATGAAAAGAAAAATCCCTTCCATACAAATGTTCATCTGTGGAAATGTTTCATTGACAACATTTTTATAATCTGCACTGGGTGTAAGGACACACTGTGGGAATTTTTGACTTGGGTTAATGGATTGTCATGTGATCTACATTTCACTTACAATTTCGATCAAACCTCAGTTGACTTCTTGGATCTTACAATTAGTGTAGATAGTACATTAGGCACTAAACTATTTGAAAATCAACTGAGCGTAACACCTTACTCCACTACATCAGTAACCATACAAAGGCTGTTAGAGATGGTCCACCTTTTGGCCAGTTCCTAAACCGCTGTAGGAAATGCACATAGAAAAATTATTACTTGTTGGAGGCTGAAATTTTGAATGGTAAACTATTTGCCAGATAACACCTATGTAAATTTGTAAAAAGATCAGTGAAGCAAGCGTGGCACTCTCAATGTGAATACCTCTTGGCTTCTAAGGATAAAAAGGTGTCTGACTGGATAAGGTGTCACCACATTTTGTCCTAGGAGCAAAAGCTTGACTAACATAATGGAATTTGATAACCTCAATCGGTCTTCCAAGTGAGGTCCCCATGTTCTCATTTCGTAATGGGAGAAACTTCATGACCATCTAGTGCATGACAACATCCTCAACCTACATAATGGGATACATTGGCTATCAGGATTTATTTGGGACACCACTGCATTGTTTGCCACTATGGTTGCGGCAGTTGCATTATGTGCTGATACACTAAGACCAGCAAAGAGTTTGTCCATGGGGAAGTTGGTCATACACTGACAGATTACTCAAATTGTAACACCTGTAATATTATATATGCATTCTTGTGCCTTGTGGATTAGTCTATATAGGTCAGAAGTCACAAAGAGTCAAGACCCGCTATTTCAGCATTGTAGCAGAATCTGATGCAAAATTAAGACAGGTCCCCTGGATAATGATTTTGTGGATTTGAACCACGCAGAGGGTGACCTTCTATGGCAGGTAATCGAGGTGATCAAGAGACTACCAGGGTGGGGTCGATATCCATTTGATGTTTAACAATGCTGAATCGAGATGGTTGTTTAAGTGTGACAGCAGCATTACTAAGAGTCTTAACTCTGAAAGAATGCAATTCTGTTATCATGCTGTAATTCCATTCATTTCGACTATCTGGACTGCATGCATTATGTTCTTCCTCAGTTGAGATAGTTATCTTTTATACCTACATCATTACAACTTTAAATACACCCACTTATGTTATGTATATGGAATTTTGAGGTCTTTTGCTTAAGCAATACACAGTCTCTTGATTGAATAAATTGTTGCACTTCTCTAAACACACTACATTTGTTTGCTTTATATATCACTGTGTGAGCACCTGAGAGCACCTATCACCTTTATACTAATCAAGTAATGTTCTATACTTTTGCAAAAGTTGTTGTATTTTCTGTCAATTGGTTTTTATTGGTTCAGAAATATTGGGAGGGATAAAGTTTTGGTGAATTTAAATGTGAATTATTTACAGTTTTACCACATGGGACCATTGTTTTCTATGTGTTAATTGCCCCTGTTTCTAGGTGCTTTTTGAAATGGCAAGCACCTGTTTCTGTATAACGCTGAGGCAGAACACCACTGCTGAGGTAGTTAGGCAAAAATGCTGCGAAATGCCAATCTAAGGGCCCCCGCGACCTTTGGGCTCCAGTTGGCACCGGCAGAACGTTCCAGAGCAAGCCTCCACCCAATGACGTGGACACCCATGAGCCATAGAGCACAAACCACTCCAAATCCTCCGAGCATCATGAGCCCCATCTAAAGCCAACACCCAAGACTCCATTGGCGCCTATGAACAAGACCCTTTCAATACCTAAACCAGACTTGAAGCTGAGAGGGAATTTGACCTCAAGGCCTCTGTCGGCACACTAAGACGAGGCAATCACTGCTGTGATCCTTAAGAGGATCCAACTAGAGTTGGATGCCACACAGAGGCGCATGTTCATCCACCCAGTTACAGGCAAAATCACAGTGAAACTGCCTGCTCTTAAACCTATTTCTCGAAAGAGGAGACTGGCCTTCAACGGTAAACTTTCTTCTAGGTCTCCCTTCCCCGAGTCAGCACCAAAGAAACATAAGGACAGTGCCACCAGTCCTCTTTCTCTGCGATAGATTGTGCCTCCACCACCACGCCCTTGCACACTACCCCCACTGTCTCCATTGGAATCCCCCTTTCTTACTCAAAGCCAGATAGCCCTTATGGCCCCTTCATCCCTTATGAACAGCCCTCAGGATAAGGCCCCACTAATGACATCATGACCTGTCATGAGGTGATTCAGAGAGATGCAGCCTCTCACAAGGTGGACATGCATGTCACCCAAAAAGAGGACAACTTCCTTGTCGAGACTCTAAAAAATCTAAGCAGACCGTTAAATTCTACATGCTGAAGGGTGTGTTAAAATTTGCTTCCGACAATTTTAAGGAGTCTGTCAAAACATGGGTATTAACCCAGAGGGATGAGAAAAAAGTTCAATCTCTCTCTCCTAGTGACCCAACATACATTATGGGACAGGTTCCACCCAACTCTTCCCCCCTCTGTTAAATAAAAAATTAAACATTTTTACAAATCAGTATATCTATTTGTATGTACAATTACATCTCTTCAATCAACCTTCCGTCGCTTTAATTATTTGACCTGATCTGGTTTTTAGAAGCTGGGAGCTGTCATTTTTAGTGTCAGAGATTTCTGAAGACGGTGAAGAGATAACAGCAGCCACTTCTTTCAGGTTCAGTCTATCCTTCTCCAAGAAAAGAGAGCGGCCCCACTACTCCAAGAGACCGGGTACCTTATACAGTTAGTGTATCATTAAAGAAATTCTCTTGGAGAAATCGACTGATTCAGACATCTCACACTATACTGTTTTTGCATTCACACATTTCATAGTATCAATCTAAGAGGGGACCCAAAAGGCAATTATAAAAATCTGTTTAATAATGCATTCAAACAAGACAATTATACAATTATATAAAAAAATACATATCACTTAAACACATTCTAAAAAAAATCTCAATTTATCTGGGAATTTTGCCCATGTTATCATCAAAGCAAAACCAAAGCGGATGATGGACGGAGTGTTGAACATTGCAAGCACTCACCCCCAGTCAACTGATCTGGGTTTAATCCATCATCATTCTTCTTTAGCTCACTCCGTCACCCCAGTTCAGACATGGCCATATGCAAATCAGTCTGACCCTGTGCCTCATGGGAACAGTCCAGCCCGAACTACCAAGCCATGTCTTCCCTGGACCGGAAACAAGCATCCTGGGACCGGTTTCTGGCTTACAGCCGTCATCAGCCAGGCTATCTTGAATCCAGTGGCAAAGTGAGCAAGGGACCCACGTCTGGGCATACCCTGCCAACTTAGGGCAAACATAGCAAAACCAAAGCGGATGATGGACGAAGTGTTGAACATTGCAAGCACTCACCCCCAGTCAACTGATCTGGGTTTAATCCATCATCATTCTTCTTTAGCTCACTCCGCCACCCCAGTTCAGTCATGGCCATATGCAAATCAGTCTGACCCTGTGCCTCATGGGAACAGTCCAGCCCGAACTACCAAGCCATGTCTTCCCTGGACCGGAAACAAGCATCCTGGGACCGGTTTGTGGCTTGGAAAGTGACAAACTGACGGCGCCTGACATGTGACCTGTGAACAGCATGGCGGCGATTGAGCCCTGAGACGGAAGAGCGGACTAAGCTAACGGGCCCTGCAGTGGTGGACGCTGAATTGCAGAGTGAGAGAATTGCAGGTGGCGGTGTTGAGAGACCGGTCAGCTTTACGCGGTGCCCTGGGAGGGGCAAGTGCGGCCTGCGAGGCGGCGGCGATACTTGCTGTGACAGGCCGGGCGAGGAGGTAGACTACCGCCGGCCGCGAGTCGTAGCCTGAGAACGGCGAAGCAGCGGAGGTGTCCGGGATTGGGACATACCGCTGCCACGTATAAAAGCGGTGAGTGAAAGTCACTGGGGGCCGCAGCGATTAGGGCGCGGGCCCGATCTCCCGGACAGAGTGCCGCAGCGGGGACAATAGCGTCAGTGTACGCGAGGCCTCCCGCATCGACACCGCGAGCACGCGCAGCGGAAATTGCCTCCATACTCCAGATTGTGCTGAGGGCCTGGCCTGCTTCTGCTTTGTCTGCCCAAGGAAATACTGCATCGTTGGAACTGCTGTGCTGCTAGGCGGGGAAAAGTGAGCGCACTGCCTGCACAGTTCCCGTGGTTCTCCGACATGGACTGGCGGTGAGTGTTCGTCTCCTGGAGCTGCCCAACTAATGGCACAGGAGCTGTGATCGGGGTCGAGCGCTGTGACGCATCTTACTGAGGCGGGGGCCGCCGGCGTGTGAGGGGCCCCGCTGGGTAGTACATGAACATCCCCATCATTGTAGGAAGAGGCATTGGTGAGCTGGAAGGCTACTGCAAAACACCGTTGGAGAACCTGAAGCAGGGGGAGGCCCTAGTTCCGTCACATAGCAGGCAGACATTTTGAAAGTGGCTGAGTCATGCGGTGACTGAGCGCCCATGTCAAAACTGTGAAAGGCGAGTGTGCAAAGAGTTGTGATTTGTTGTCCGTCCATTGAACAGTGTACCAACTGGATGTGAACCTGACTGACTTGGGGCAGAGTGAAGCCTGCATACCACACTGTCTAACTACCGCTGCCACTACAGAAGTTTGGGTGCCTGTGGGGGCTCTGTGCATTGGACGGGAGAGTATCCACTGGACTCTGGGGGTGGTCCTGGTGGGCCGCCATTTTGAATTACTGCAGTAGCTCCGAGGCACAGAAGGCGACGGGAGTGCTACCCAAGCAGCGAGGTCACCTGCAATATACTGCAGACAGTGCCAAGCTGTGGAATGGGAAAGCCGGATAAACTACAGCCGCGGCTCAACTTTGAGGGGCGCAAATCTGCTAAGGCGCAGCGGGGGGCCACATCAGATTCTGAACTGGAGGCACCGGCGGAGAGCAACACGGCATTGGAGTCCACACTGTTGGCGTCCACACTGTTGGCCATACAGAGCAGCCTGCAGGCGATTGATGGGAAAATCGATGCTCTTAACCTACGGATGGACCACATGTCTGCTAAACTGGACAAACAGGGCGCAAGGCTGGGCGAAGCAGAAAAACGCATCTCAGATGTTGAAGATGGCCTTGAAGCGGTCACTACTAAGACGAATGACATAGAGAAGATCCTTGCTATCATTCAGGCAAAAAACGAGGACTTGGAGGCGCGCTCGCGCCGCAACAACATCAGAATCACGGGTTTGCCAGAATCAACGAATACGGGCAGGATGGAGACATATGTGGAAGACCTGCTCAGAGAAATTTTCGGACCTGAGCGCCTATCTGCTATGCTCGTGGTTGAGAGAGCGCACCATGCGCTGGCTGCCCGTACTGCACCGGGAGCCCCTCCTAGGCCGATAATTGCCCGTCTTCTGAATTACCGGGATCGGGATGCTATCCTCAGAATGTCCCGGGAGAAGGGAGAGATAGCGCATCAAGGAAACAAGTTGTCTTTTTTCCCGGATTTTACGGCATCAGTTCAGGCTGCCAGGTGGGAATATCATGCAGTCAAGCAGATATTGATTGCTGAGAAAATCCCGTACGCCATGTTATATCCTGCCAGACTGCGCCTAGGAGACAACAACAAAGCAAAAATGTACTCGACTCCCAAGGCTGCCATGGAATACGCCAAGTCGCTCCGGAGATCCAGACGCGAGAAATCTGCGCAACCCGAGGATGAGGAAGACTAGCGGGTACCTGGCTTCCTGCGGCGTTGAACTGTTGGGGAACCGGATGGTATACCGACAGACGTTGTACCCACAATGAGGCTTGTACACATAAACATATGAATGTGCTCAGTTGACATTTGAATGTTGATCTGTTGGCTAGTCATGGGTTTCTGGGGAGGCGGATACCGGTGGTTGGATTGGTCAGGATATGGCCAGGAGAGCCACAATATGTAGGCCATGGACTGAAGAGACTATAGTAAAGCACTTATGCATGATTAGGCCTGTAGTGAGACTTTTTCCTATCTAGCAATTCAACAGGTATTGCCACATTAGATTTGTCTGGTGCATGCAAATAGGTCGCTGCATTGCATGCCACTATATGGCCCACCGAGATTAGTCCTACAGAGTAGTCATTAGTGTATGAGTGGCAATGCACTGTTCAGCCCCTCCCCGTCCACATGGGAGGTTGAGGGCGCTCTAGCGACCCCCTATGGGTGTACCCCACATTTACTTCCTGTGCACGTTCGTGCAGATTGGTTTGTTGTGTTTGCATAGGGATGGCTTTGGCAGGTTGGGGACGCTGAAGTGGGTGGGGGGAAGGTCTTTGTGGAGGAAATTTGTACCAGATCATTGTGATGAGTACACAAAATGCTTCTAATTCTTACAGGGTGAGGGGCTATGTTTCTTGTACAAGGGGGATGTTACGGGGACTAGGGCGGCGCTTTAGCGAGTTGGGGTTGCTGAAGTGGAAGGGGGGATTGTTGGGGATGGGTGGGGTACGAAGCAAATACAGAGTTCTGCTTACATGATGCTGTCTTACATATGGTAGCTAGTTGGGAAAAATGTATGATAGGATTGCTCACATATGGGTATGGGTAGTGTAACGAAGTTTATAACTTGGAATGTCCGTGGGCTCAACCCTAAAAAGATCAGGGCTGTGTTTGCGTATTTAGACAGAATGAATGTTAACATTGCTTTTCTGCAGGAAACGCACCTTACCAAATGGACGGAGCGGAATGTGGGGGCGAAATGGGCCATAACGACGGTTGTATCATCATACTCCTCATATGCACGGGGTGTGCTGATACTAATAAAGAAAGGCACCCCATTCACATTGATCTGCTCTGAAATAGATGACCAGGGCAGGATGGCGATGGTTTTGGGCAGACTGGGGGGCACGACAGTACTGCTGGTCAATATTTATGGTCCAAATGTGGATGATCATGCGTTTTTTAGTGAAGTATGGAGGCGAATATCTTTGGTTCCCCATGCAGCACTGATCTGGGGTGGGGATTTTAACTTGTGCATCGATGCTGACATGGACAGATCGCAGGCTGTGGGGGTGAAGGGAACCCATGCCTCTCAGGTTCTAATGGAGGTGATGCACGCGGAAGGGCTTCGGGACATTTGGAGATTGCGAAACCCCACTGCTCGCGAGAGCACTTTTGTCTTGGGGGTGCATGGCTCGTGGTCCAGGCTGGACTACTGGATTGCGTCAGAAGAGGTGTGCCCCTGGGTAGTCACAGTAGGTCATCTACCGAAAACACTTTCGGATCATTCTCCAGTTCTAATGGGCCTGCAGGTCCCTAAGTGCGTGAAACCCCCATACCAGTGGAGACTTCAGCCGTCTTCTCTTACGGACCAGGTATTCCGACACACTATTGGCACAGCTATTGGGAACTTTTTCCGTGAGAATGAGGGTTCTGTGGAAAACGCAGGCATCCTTTGGGAATCTTTCAAAGTTACAATACGCGGGGAATGCATAGGAGCCCAAGCTGGGGTTTTGAAAGATTTGCGACGCAGAATGCAGAGGTTGGCTATGCAGATCACCACTCTGGAGAGAGATTATGAGCGCAGGTCGGATTCAGAGATACTCGCTACGATAAGAGATCTAGTCACTGAATACAATCAGACTGCAGAACAGGAAATCCTGCACTGTTCACGACGCTGTAGAAGCACGCTACTATGGGGAGGGTGGCAGACCGAGTCGATCACTTGCTATGAAAATAGCACTGCCCAGAAGGACAGGCAAACATTTTAGAAATGCAAGATAGGGAGGGCACTACAAAATACTCCAATACTGATATAAGCCAGATTTTCCTGGATTTTTACAAGGAGCTATATGGGGACAGGCCGGATATTGGGGAGGCAGATATAGCTAAATATTTGGATGACATAGCGCTGGGCTGGCTGTCAACTGGGCAGAGGGAGTATCTAACGCAAAATTTCGATATTGAAGATATTAAGGAAGCTATCAGGTCACTACCAACCTGTAAGGCGGCTGGTATGGATGGCTTGCCCAGTGAATTTTATAAGGCATATATTGATGAGATAGCGCCTAGACTGTTAAATGTGTATGCTGAAGCCTATGAGACTGGGGTTCTACCCCCGACATTAAGGGAGGCATTGATAGTAACCCTATTGAAGCCGGACAAGGAACCCAATAAATGTGAGTCCTATCGGCCTCTTTCCCTCATAAATATAGATGTAAAAATTTTAGCTCAGATAATTGCCCGAAGCTGATCCTGCCTGATCAGTCCGGCTTTGTACCCAAGCACTCCACAGCGCATAATTTGAGAACACTGTTCGCAGTACTACACTATTTTGAACCAGATTTTCAAGTAGTTGCGGTGTTATTAGATGCCGCTAAGTCCTTTGATTCGCTGCGATGGGTTTTTATGTTTACAGTGTTCCAAAGAATGGGCATGCCCCCCTCTTTTTTAAACTGGATTCGCCTGCTGTACGCAGAGCCCATTGCTAGGCTTCGGGTGAATGGGTGGATATCAGAGACCTTCCCAATACAGAGGGGCACGCGCCAAGGCTGCCCTCTGTCACCATTGCTCTTTTCCCTGGCGCTCGAGCCGTTGGCTTGTAAAATACGACAAAAACACGCTCAAGCTGCACTGAGATTTAATATGAGGCCGTTGGCTGTCTCACTTTACGCGGGCGACATGGTGCTGTACGTCCACGAACCGGAGACGTATCTACACTCTGTTGCGCGAATACGTGGTGTTCGAGCGTTATTCAGGCCTCTGCATCAACTGGGCCAAATCCACTGCATTTCCCTTGACTGCTGGTACTAAGGAAGTGGCACTGGAGTTTCCGTTGACATGGTCCACGAACCCAGTGAAGTACTTGGGTATATTGGTCCACAGAGACCCTAAGGTGGTGGTCACCATGAACTATGGGCGGACTAGTGTTAAAATCGCAGATCAGGTCGCTAGATGGACTCGTCTCCCTCTGTCACTCGCAGATAGGATTGCCATTGTAAAGATGACTATTCTACCGAAGCTATTATATCTATTTATTAATATCCCGATCAGGCTTAATTTGGCTCTTTTTAAGTCCCTTCAGTCTTGGTTGCTGTCCTTGGTGTGGGCTGGAAAAAAGCCGAGATGTAGTTGGAAAGTGCTCGCGCAGCCTTTTGAGCAAGGTGGATTTGAGGCGCCCGATCTCCGGCTATATTATTTATGCGCACAAGCGCAGTATACGCACTACTGGTTCTACCCCCAAACGTTTCTGCCCCACACGGCCGTGGAAGCGGACACTATGCTTCCTACCCCGCTAATAGCAATGACTTTGCAGGGTTGGGATGGTGCCATAAGCAAAGAAATCAACACTGTGAAGTGCACGGCGTGGACCTGGAAGAGTCTCGCCGGAGAGCCGGACTGGACCATATTTATGCTCCGGAACTCCCAATTGCGGCACACCCGGGCATTTCCGCGGCACAAGAACAGGGAGCTCTGAGGGTGTTGCGGAAAGCAAAGGTTACAAAAATAGGCGACTTATATCATAGCGGGAAGTTCAGATCTTTGGCTGATTTCCAGGCTAGGAGCACATATAACACCATGCTGGGGTTCACATTGGTAAGCGTGCGCCAAGCGATGCGATCCCTCTACCAAGGGTTCCCTGCCGAGCCAACGGCCCTTAAAGCGTTACAGGTAGTGCTGGCAGGGGAGGAAAGTAAGGGGCTAGTCACCCGGCTTTACAGGGCTTCTCAGTTCGAAAATGCGCTCCTGGTTCCCCCGTCGTTAGCAAAATGGAATAATGTGCTGGCCTCGCCGATGACGCTAGAGACTTGGGAGGCCTGTTGTGGGTTGACTGGTCGGTTAACTGCAAACGGTAATCTCTGGATTATCCACTTCAAATACTTACATCAGTTGTACTATACCCCTAGTCAGCTTAAGAAATTTGGGTTGCGCGATGAGGCAGGCTGCACCAGATGTAGGCAGGAGGAGGCAGACTTCCTGCACATGGCTTGGAATTGTCCTCTCATCAATGTATTCTGGGGCAAGGTTACTCGTATGCTATCAGACATTGTTACTGAGCAGGTTCCATGTACTCCTGAGGTGTGTCTACTGGGTTGGATGAAACAGGTCAAACCGTGTAATGGGAGGCTGGTTGCTATAGCCACCCTATTCGCCAAGCGAGCAGTAGCGATGCATTGGGGTGCTAGGACTGCCCCAACGACCCGGCAATGGGTCCGAGCTTTGGTGTATTGTAAGGAACAGATGAATATATATGCAGAGGAGTTGCCCACGACATCAAGACCCAAAGATTTCTGGTCACCATTGACTTTGTTTCTGTTACAGCATCCAGACCTGCAGGCGACGTGAGGATGTAAATATTTTGGGCTTGACGGATTATTCACGATGGCACAATACACCAGCATAGCTACCAAATGACATGCATTATGTTTTTTCCATGTATCAATGTACTTGCTGACTTTCGGATGTTGGGGTGAGGGAGGGAGGAGTGGGGGGGTGAAACATGATGAAAATGGTTTGCACTTACTATCGAACAATGTGTACTGGCAGAGCGGCACTCTGCATTGGTGTGTAACTTGTGTGCAATCTCAATAAAATATTTTAAAAAAAAGTCTCTCAATGACTCGCTCTTGAGTTATGGCTGAGAGATATTTTATTAATGGAACGCATGAGTACTACGTCCACAATTCCCATCAGATGATGTCCATTATCGAGTGGACCAAAGAAGTTGATGGATATTCTTTCCCATGCATGCTTAGGGAGCTCTGACATGTTAAGAGTATTTTGAGTAATATTTGTAGAATGGCAGTTGCATAGATGACAGGCCTTGAGTGCCTTTACAACCCTCTCATCTAAATATGGAAACCAAACTCTGTTTCGGAGAGCTCTTTTGGTGGCAACAATACCACGATGTCCTTCGTGAGCTACTTCAATTATTTTCTGTTGCAGACTCTCCTGAATCCGGATTCTCTACCCTTGCAGTATAACTCCTTCCTGAGTTAAGGACGGTTCATCTTTAACGTTTTTGTATTTTTGATATTCACCATCATTGGTGAGAGGTTGAGTGTGTCGGTTCAATGACTGATGTGTAATTATATCTTTCAACTTCAGCATGTCTCTATCATGGCTCGTGGCAGTGATGATCTGGGCTAACGATATAGCAGCTGGCATATTTGATTTTAGAATTAAATTAATGTAGGCTTCAGCTGTCTTGGATGGAGTACCCTGAACTTGTATAGGCACTCTGTAAAAGTAGTCAGCAGGGTTTGAATCCTTCCCTGGACGATGCACAATGGTATAATTGTACTCTTGTAAGCGTAGTCCCCATTGTTCAATCCGAGAAGGCATCTTGGCTTTTGGATTGCCAAAGATAGTCAGTAAAGTTTGATGATCAGTTACCAGCATAAAGGCTTTCCGTACAGGAAAACATGGGAATATTCACAAGCCCATACCATGGCAAACCTCTACTGGCATATGACACAATATGTCTTCGAGCATTTGTGTGTCCGCTGTGCTGTGCAAGGATAGTGCCTAACCCGCCTGGGCTAGCGTCAACAACAACCTGTGTATGAAGCTGTGGATTGAAGTCAGCCATTTTAGCAGCAGCTTCAATGGCTTGTTTGATTTTCTTGAAACTTTTTTCACACTCTTGTGACCACTTGAATGAAACATTTTTCTTCGTTAACTCCCGTAATGGAGCACTTATAGTAGCAAAATTTCATATGTATCTTGAACAGTATCTTGAACAGTAACTGGCCATGCCAAGAAATGAACGTATCAGAAACCTCTTGTGGGGGGATCTGCATTTGACTGGGCTTGTACTTTTACAGGATCAGGTGTCATACCCTCATCTGAAACGATTTGGCAGAAGGACTTTAACTTGGTCTTGTGAAATTCACACTTGTCTGCATTCAAAGTCAAACCTGCATCAGTAAGTAAATGAGAGATTTATCATGCTCCTGTGTAGCTCCGAAAATCAATATGTCATCACTATAATTGAATCTATTCACAACAGGCTGTATAACACATCAAATGATGGCTTGGAAAGGTTCTGCAGCCGATGACACACCAAACTGGAGTCTCTAGTATCGAAACAGTCCAATATGTGTAGAAAAGGTTGTAATATAGCTGAAGTCGTCTTTGAGTTCCAACTGATGATAACCTTTATTTAAATTAAGGTGAGAGAAGATCTTTACACCATTTAATTGCTCTATCATGTCAGCAATGTGTGGACCTGGATGTTGTTCTCGTTCACTTGCCTTGTTTGCTTGCCACATGTCAACACATATGCATATAGCTCCTTCACTGTCATTTGTAGGCACTACTACGATGGGAGAAACCCATGGACTTCGGACCAGTTGAACGCTCAATAATGTCATGCTTAAGTAACGATTCAAGTTCTTTTTTAACAGCTTCTTGTAAATGCAAAGCAATTTGTCTATGTCTCTGAGCAACAAGAACGGTCATCTTCATTAATACGCAACTTTACCTTTACAGTCTTAAGCTTTCCTAAACCATGAAACAGCAAAGGGAATTGGCTTGCTATTTTGTGGTAAGCATTCATGTTGTAATTCACAGAAATCAGTCCCATATCAGAAACTGAGCAGACAGGCACTTGACACTGTACCTTGAAGCACATGGATGGGTGCTTGCATCTTTGTTTTCTTGAGTTTCATTGTCGCTACAAATGAACCTTGACTTTTTATGAGCAGCGGTGCAGCCCATGTGTACACTGTGGTTTCCAATGGCGTAAGTCGTGGCAATGGAGATAATTCATCGTATTTCTCTTCAGGCATTACTTTTATTGATGCACCACTTTCGATGATGAAAGGTATCGTACAACCATTTTTTTTCAATGTAATCTTCTGAAAATGTTTGTATGACTTTGGTGCTTTGGCATGTTGACTTTTCTTTGACATTTTTCCTCAAATGCAGCCAGTTCGACATGTGCATATTTCTCTGAGGTAAACATTGACATGGCACAACCATCTTCCGCAATTTCAATCTATATTGAGGCGGAAAAACTGTTTGATGATTTAGATGAAGATCAGCTTCGTTCGGTGTCATTTGCCTCAGTTGATGTCGCCGCTTGGCCTCGTGGGTGTGCGTTGAATGTTGTTTCTGGTTTGTTCTGGCCGGCAATTTTTCTTTGAGCCTTGACACACTTACTTTTTCCTTTGCTTTACAAACCGTCACAAACTGGTTCTCTTTCCCACAGCCTTTACATATCGGTCCAATGATGGGACATTTACCTTTGTGTGGAAACGAAATCCACATCTAAAACAGAGCTTCTTTTTACATGCAAACATCACTTGGTGTCCTTCACTGTTTTGCTTTGGCTTATTTTTTATACTCATGACTGATTCACTCTGGGCACCTCCGGCCTTCATGTCAGCAGCTTCTCTTGCAGCATGCCCCTCAGTTCTGGCAGCCATCCACACCCACTCCAGTCTAAGAGTTTCTCTCAGCTTTCGTCATCTGAATTAATCTATCAGTAACTCTAAGACGCATAGCTTCTTCATCATTAAATTCATTAAACTTACAATGTTTGAGTGTATAGAGTCCACAAATTTATCAAGGGTTTTACCATCTTTTTGCCGTTTTTTGAGTGAAAATGTATCTTTTGTAATCAGCGTTTGGTATTGGATTGAACTTGAGATTCAGCGTTTCTTTAATCTGACGGTATGTGATTTCTTAGTCAGTTCGCACCATTTTCTTTATGACTTCTTTTACACCATCACCAGCAAGATTTTTGAGATACTTGATAGTATTTTTGTCATTAGTCTCTTCAAGTGCATCAATGAAATCCTCAAATGTCTATCCAAGCAGTCCATCTGTTGCCAATATTTTGCTTTTAGGCGGTATAGAAAAGTAGTGGTGATTTCAGAAACGCAGCTGTGTTGTAGACCAGTGTGGAACTTAATGACATGGCTGGTGGGCCACTGTGACTTAGTTTAGGCAACTCATCTGTGAGACCTTGCGACGTGCTGGACTCTGAATCATCTTTAATGATAGCTAGGAACGTGAGTTTCGTTGCTGCCATCTGAAAAATTTCAGTATTCCAAGAGTCGCTCTCAGCTCTTTATTCTTCGAAGAACTGTGAAGTTTTTCTGAGCCCCACTCAGCAGTTTTGTGACTGAACTGTTTTGTGTTTGGACGCTTCCGTAAGTACAACCTGAGCACTTCTCCTTAACCCAACTTCACAGAGTGCTGTGATACGATGACTCTCTTTAGTGTGTGCAGTTAGTCATTTATTTCTTCTCTTCTGAATGTCAATTAGAATTTTCTAACACCTGGTTGACCTTTGACTTGCAGCGCTTTTATTTGCAGCATTATTTTGCAAGTTATGATTATCAGCGCCTTCGCTTCATAAACTGGATTCAATCCGCCTTCAGCGTTAACACTTGGTATAATTAACACATTTTTCTTTTGTGGCAGCACAGTACCTTTATGTATGACCTGACCAGCAGGTACTTTACCATTGACTTGTAGATTCTTTGCAACACTTTAATTGTCTTCACCTGCTTTACAGCGGCTGGAGCTGCGCTTTGACTCCACGTGCATGAAGCGTTGATTCTGTATTTCGTCAGCAAGACACGCATGCATAAGTCGTTTGCTTGGACCACGGCCAGCTCTCTGGGAGAGCACAGTTATTCTTCAGTTACTTATCCCCTATCTCATCACCAGTTGTAGAGTCCTCCCCAGCCTGGGTACCTGCCCATGACTATGCCATACATGAAGCTTAATGTTACAGGTCTTTATTCATCTGCCGGTAATTGAGAACTCCACATTCAAAAACAAGTTTTCATTCAATTCTGCTCTGACACCTACGTCACAGCTCCGTGGAGTCAGTTAAAAGCCAAAAGGGCTCTGTTCTAAAACTTGCAAGACACTACATGTATTACTTCCAGAAGCAGGGCGGCTGCCTCACCTTCAAAGCAATGGTAATTTCTTTGATAAATGTTTTTCTTTTCGCCTTGTTTGAATATCTCTCTAAATGAGTTCATCTTACCCCTAAGAATACAAATCTTCTCTCTCCCTCTGTCAGGCTTTCTTCTTCTCTCTCTGTCTCTCTTTCCTTCCATTCAACAGTGTCAATGATGTCAACATAGGTGAACTCTAACCTACGGCACTGTATACACTGGAGTGTTTAATCCGCATTTCCTATATAAGTTTTTGAGAGCAGCAAAAAAGAGTCACTGCGGCCTAGTGGTAAAGGTCTCTGACTCTTATTCCAAAGATTAAGTGTTCAATTCCTGGTGTTTCACTGGTTGTGAGTCCTCAGCTAAAAATTAAGGCAATGGTTCTTTCTTTGATAAATGTTTTTCTTTTTGCCTAGTTTGAATATCTCTCTAAATCAGTTCATATCACCCCAAGGAATACAAATCTACTCTCTCCCTCTGTCTGGCTTTCTTTTTTTCTCTCTGTCCCTCTTTCCTTCCATTCAACACTGTCAATAATGTCAACATAGGTGAACTCTAACCTGTGGCACTGCATATACTGGAGTTTTTGATCCGAATGTCATATATAAGTTTTCGTAGAGCTCACTGATGAGTCACTGTGGACTAGTGGTTATGGTCTCTGACTCTTACTCCAAAGGTTATGTGTTTAAATGCTGGTGTTTCACTGGTTGCCAGTCCTCAGTCATAAATTAAAGCACTGGTAATTCCTTTGATAAATGTTTTTCTTTTAACCTTGTTTGAATATATATCTAAATGAGTTCATCCTACCCCAAAGAATACAAATCTTCTCTCTCACTCTGTTTGGCTTTCATTTTCTCTCTCTGTCTCTCTTTACTTCCATTCAACACTGTCAATAATGTCAACATTGGTGAACTCTAACCTATGGCACTACATACACTGGAGTGGTTGATCAGAATGTCATATATAAGTTTTTGAGCACAGCATTCATGACTCACTGAGGCCTAGTGGTTAAGTTCTCGGACTCTTACTCCAAAGGTCTTGTGTTCAAATCCTGGTCTTTCAATGTGCATGGATTTTAAGGTAAAATTATAGGCAATGGTACTTTCTCTGGTAAATGTTGGAAAATATGTTTCATTTCTCCTAGTTTGACTATATCTCTTTACAAGTATGTCTTACCCTAAAGAATACTAATCTTCTCTCTCCCTCTGTCTGGCTTTTCTTTCTCTCTCTGTCCCTCTTTCCTTCCATTTAACAGTCAATGATGTCAACATAGGTGAACTCTAACTTACGGCACTGCATACACTGGAGTGTTTGATCCGAATGTCATATATAAGTTTTTGAGAACAGCAGTAAGTTGTCATAGTGCCCTAGTGGTTAAGGTCTATGACGCTTACTCCAAAGATTATGTGTTCAAATCCCGGTGTTTCTCTGGTTGTGAGACCACAGTCAAAAATTAAAGCAATGGTAATTTCTTTGATAAATGTTTTTCTTTTCGCCTTGTTTGAATATCTCTCTAAATGAGTTCATCTTACCCCTAAAAATACAAATCTTCTCTCTCCTTCTGTCAGGCTTTCTTCTTCTCTCTCTGTCTCTCTTTCCTTCCATTCAACACTGTCAATGATGTCAACATAGGTGAACTCTAACCTATGACACTGTATACACTGGAGTGTTTAATTCGAATGTCATATATAAGTTTTTGACAACAGCTATAAGGAGTCATTGTGGCCCAGTGGTTAAGGTCTGTGACTCTTATTCCAAAGATTCAGTGTTCAAATCCTGGTGTTTCACTGGTTGTGAGTTCTCAGCTAAAATTTAAGGCAATGGTTCTTTCTTTGATATATGTTTTTCTTTTCGCCTTGTTTGAATATCTCTCTAAATCAGTTCATCTAACCCCAAGGAATACAAATCTTCTCTCTCCGGCTTTTTTTTTCTCTCTCTGTCCCTCTTTCCTTCCATTCAACACTGTCAATAATGTCAACATAGGTGAACTCTAACCTGTGGCACTGCACACACTGGAGTGTTTGATCCGAATGTCATATATAAGTTTTCGTGGAGCTCACTGATGAGTCACTGTGGACTTTTGGTTATGGTCTCTGACTCTTACTCCAAAGGTTATGTGTTTAAATGCTGGTGTTTCACTGGTTGCCAGTCCTCAGTCATAAATTAAAGCACTGGTAATTCCTTTGATAAATGTTTTTCTTTTAACCTTGTTTGAATATATATCTAAATGAGTTCATCCTACCCCAAAGAATACAAATCTTCTCTTCTCTCTCCCTCTGTCTGGCTTTCATTTTCTCTCTCTGTCCCTCTTTACTTCCATTCAACACTGTCAATGATGTCAACATTGGTGAACTCTAACCTATGTACTACATACACTGGAGTGGTTGATCAGAATGTCATATATAAGTTTTTGAGCACACCAGTCATGAGTCACTGTGGCCTAGTGGTTAAGTTCTCGGACTCTTACTCCAAAGATTTTGTATTCAAATCCTGGTCTTTCAATGTGCATGGATTTTAAGGTAAAATTTTAGGCAATGGTACTTTCTCCGGTAAATGTTGGAAAATATTTTTCATTTCTCCTAGTTTGACTATCTCTCTTTACAAGTATGTCTTACCCTAAAGAATACTAATCTTCTCTCTCCCTCTGTCTGGCTTTTCTTTCTCTCTCTGTCCCTCTTTCCTTCCATTTAACAGTCAATGATGTCAACATAGGTGAACTCTAACCTACTGCACTGCATACACTGGAGTCTTTGATCCGAATGTCATATATAAGTTTTGGAGCACATCCATCATGAGTCACTGTTGGCTAGTGGTCAAGGTCTTGGCCTCTTACTTCAAAGGTTATGTGTTCAAATCGTGGTGTTTTATTGGTTGTGAGTCCTCAGTCAACAATTAAAGCAATGGTATCTTTCTTTGATAAATGTTTTTCTTTTCGCCTTGTTTGAATATCTCTCTAAATCAGTTCATCTTACCCCTAAGAATACAAATCTTCTCTCTCCTTCTGTCAGGCTTTCCTCTTCTCTCTCTCTCTTTCCTTCCATTCAACACTGTCAATGATGTCAACATAGGTGAACTCTCACCTACGGCACTGTATACACTGGAGTGTTTGATCCGAATGTCATATATAAGTTTTCGTGGAGGACACACATGAGTCACTGTGGCCTAGTGGTTAAGATCTCTGACTCTTACTTCAAATGTTATGTGTTCAAATCCCCGTGTTTCACTGGTTGAGAGTCCTCACTCAAAATTTAAACCCCTGCTAATTCCTTAGATAAATATATTTCTTTTAACCTTGTTTAAATATATATCTAAATGAGTTCATCCTCCCCCAAAGAATACAAATCCTCTCTCTCCCTCTGTCTGGCTTTCTTTTTCTCTCTTTGTCCCTCTTTCCTTCCATTCAACACTGTCAATATCAACATAGGTGAACTCTAACCTGTGGCACTGCATACACTGGAGTGTTTGATCTGAATGTCATATATAAGTTTTCATGGAGCTTACTGATGGGTCACTGTGGACTAGTAGTTAAGGTCTCTGACTCTTACCCCCAAGGTTATGTGTTTAAATGCTGGTGTTTCACTGGTTGGCAGTTCTCAATCGTAAATTAAAGCAGTGGTAATTCCTTTGATAAATGTTTTTCTTTTCGCCTTGTTTGAATATTTCTCTAAATGAGTTCATCTTACCCCTTAGAATACAAATCTTCTCCCTCCCTCTGTAAGGCTTTCTTCTTCTCTCTCTGTCTCTCTTTCCTTCCATTGAACACTGTCAATAATGTCAACATGGCTGAAGTCTAACCTATGGCACTGCATACACTGGAGTGTTTGATTTGAATGTCTTATATAAGTTTTCGTGGAGGTCACACATGAGTCATTGTGGCCTAGTGGTTAAGGTCTCTGACTCTCATTCCAAAGGTTAAGTGTTCAAATCTGTTGTCTTACTGGTTGTGATTCCTCAGTTAGAAATTTAGGCAATGGCTCTTCCTTTGATAAATGTTTTTCTGTTTGCTTTGTTTGAATATCTCTCTAAATCAGTTCATATAACCGCAAAGAATACAAATCTTCTCTCTCCCTCTCTCTGGTTTTCCTTTTCTCTCTCTGACCCTCTTTCCTTCCATTCAACACTGTCAATAATGTCAACATAGGTGAACTCTAACCTGTGACACTGCATACACTGGAGTGGTTGATCAGAATGTCATATATAAGTGTTTGAGCACAGCATTCATGAGGCACTGTGGCCTAGTGGTTAATTTCTTGAACTCCTACTCCAAAGGTTTTTGTGTTCAAATCCTGGTCTTTCAATGTGCATAGAGTTTAAGGTAAAATTATAGGCAATGGTACTTTCTCTGGTAAATGTTGGAAAATATTTTTCATTTCTCCTAGGGAGCAAGGTTTCATAAATGAAACTTGCTTGGATTCAATCTTCCTCACAATATTAATTTATTAAAATTTGTATTGTAAATACTAACCATTGCATACACCAATATGAAAGGGACAGATGCTTGCCTATGTGTTTTACTAATGAATAACGCTTGTCTGCAACCTAAAATGGCCGCTAAAGCGCAGGAACTCCTCTGCGCATGTCACAACCTGATCACATGGTGTGACGTCTTTCTTTGTTTGGTGGGAAATTTCTGCTTCTGCGCAGTGTGCATTAAAATGGCCGCTTAATGTTTTCACATGCTTCAGCTTGCTCTCATGTCATTACTAAATTGTCGTTTCTTAACGCTATTAATGCTGGATAGAATTTATAATTAAATGGGAATAAAGTAGGGAAAGTGGGTATACAGTGTAACCTTTTATTCTGTGATTTTAATATTTTCTTCTTGCACTTTTATTAATTCGTAAACTTGGTCCTGTGTTGGTGACTTGAAACTCGAGAGACAGATGGTTCTGCGCATGTGTCCTGTATGCCTGCCAAAATGAAGTCAACTTGGACGTCTTACAAGGCCATGACCTATTGGCCAAAGAGGATGTTCTACATGTGTTATATTGATACATTTGATACATTACACTGCAAAATTGTACAAAATTTGTCGTGAGACGGGTGGGAAATAAAGTGAATGTATTAATTTGAAGGGTGGGAACTTAGGAACAATAGGCTTTACAAATTATGCCAAATTTGTCATGGTGCGAGAATCCACCCCCTGTCCCTGTCCAATCAGAAGTAGTGGTCCCATATTTTAGCAACATTAAGGGGAGGTACATGGGCGTAGAAGGGTATAATAGAATATAGCATTAGTTAATTAATCAGAGCCAGATTCCATGAGAGCAGGAGTCCACAGAACAGGCGTTTATGAAGAAAAGAAGAGCTCCAGACCGCTAAGCTGACCGATTGCTGATCGAATCCCTGTCCTGAAGAGGTCCTGAGGAGGGGGCGGCGGAGTCCATTAGACGAGGAAATCGAGGAGAAATTGAGTACCAGAGAGGGGTACGGCGCAGGCGTCGTTATAGAGAGGTCACCAGTCCTGTTCTGATCCTGAAGGAGGTCCTTGCTCTTCATCCTTCCTGGGTCCTATTCTTTCCAACTCCTTGGCTAAGGGGTTTGGTTCTCGCACTTAGGTAAATATATGCAACCTTTAGTTGCGCTGCTGTCTCTATCTTCTCTTTTCCTTAAAACCGTCATTTATTAGCAATAATTATTCTATGCTTTTACTTGGGTATCCTGATCAAATACCATGTTTTTTCTGTATTTACTCTGTTAAAACTTTAGATAAACATTTTAAAACTTCCTGACTCAGTGGTTATTTCAAGATTATGAACTGAAATGAATGTCACTCATTTTAAACTTCCCAATTAGCAAAGGATTCATCGGTAAGTCATTACTCTTCAATCAAAAGGTAATTGGTAGCAGGGATTTTGATAAAGAGTATATCTGACACCCAGCGTAAGTATTAGCGTAGTGTGAATGTCTGGGCCCAAATGAGTGTTATGTGTATGAATGCTGTTTGCTGATATTGCGCTGGATCAGAATTCTGGTAATCAGAGGATGGTTACTCTTTGTTAATTGGGTAATGAGAATTTTTATTGTATTTTTATGAACTAACATCCGCTTATTCTTGTTTTATGTTGTCCAGAATACCCCGTGGTAAAAAGAATAGTGGGTGGCAAGTGGAAGCCATACTGCAGTGAGGTTATCTGTCAGGCAGAAATAGTACTGAAAAGTTAAGCAGGGCTATCAGTACTCGTTAGGGACTCTATGCGTGTAAGTAATAGCGGAAGAGTACGCTGGTAAAAATTTGATGTTATCTCACCTAGAAAGGGTAACATTGAAGAAGTAACAGGTATTTCGGAAGCTTGTGTGAAGAGTAAACGGAAGGGTTTTACTCGTAGTGTGTGCTTTTAGTAAACGGAAAGGTTTTACTAAGTGTGTGAAAGAAACTATCTTTTCGAATTTAGAGAAACTGGCACGATAGCGAATGTTTTATGTTGTTACTGAATTTTAATTAAGAATTGTAGAGAAAATAAGTTTTTGCGTAAGATTTTTGTAAAGGGAGTGTCAGCTGCCGGAGAGGGAGCTGACATCACAAGTGCCGCGCTGGGATTGGTTGACTCAGCGGGCGTGGAAAAACTCTTGTAAAGGAGGGGTCAGTAGTCAGGAGTAGTGCTGACGTCACAGGTGCCGCGCATGGGATTGGTTGAATCAGCGAGGGACAAAGAAGCGCAGATTGTAAAGGAGGGGTTGACAGGAAAACGTCACAGAAAGGCCGCGCACGGATTGGTTCAGAAATAAAAGTTAGCAGACATTTGATTGGTTGAAATTATAAAAGCGAAATTCTTAGTGGGTAAAGGATTGCATGATAAAACGCGATCCGACTTTAACAGAAAATCGTCCGGATAGGAGATATTTAGGCTTTTCAGAATATAATTTTATACATCGATACTTACCCAAGATGTACGGAGAAAGAGAAAGATGTCATTTTTACAAAAGATTAAGAATTATTTCAAAAAGGACAAACCAATCAAAACTAGGGAGGGAATTATTATTCCCCCAGCTAAAACGACCGCTTCATTCATGATGATGGAGAGAGGTTACCATACTTGTATATGGATAGAAAACTGGATAGAATATACCAAAAAAGATGGAGTACTAGCATTTCCCGAGAATGGCACGTTCAATGGGCGAATCCTTCAAAATTTGAGATTAAGGATGAATGACTTAGAACCTAGACCTAGATTAACTCAATATGAAGCTTTAGAAGAGTGGGAAACTGAGGCATTTGAGCATGACCGATCTCAAAGTAATGGGAGGTATCCAGGATTTTTCCCCAGATATTTACGTGAAACTAGAGAAGGTCAGCTGAAACAATGGAGAAGGGCAATGCTTACTCAGGGACTGTATCCATTGTTGACAGAAGGGGAGAAATCAGGAGGCAAATGCACAGAAAAGACAAAACATTTAATGAGAAATGAGGAGTCAGAAGATGAGTTTATGGAAGAAATGTTGAGGAACCCCCACCATATCAGGAAGGGTCAAGTGGACTCCCTCCTAGTGCACCACCACAAACTCCAATGGTACCCCAAATACTGCATGAATTCACCCCGACTAGAATACTTCATGACAAAGAAAAGGAAGCCCTAGAAAAGACCAGAGCAGAATTAGTACGAAAAATAACTCAGATAAAAGCACATCCTGATTCATTGACTATTCCTGTAACCATTGGTCCAGTAGTGCCATTATATGGTACTCAAGGAAATTGCCCTCCACTGATACCCGCACCTACTCCTATGAATACTCCTGTGAATCCTCCAAACCCTGAAGCTCCAGTCATAATTGAGGATCAATTTAGTGATTGTGATTCCACAGTATCTCTCATGGACTTGCCTATCAGAGGTCCAGTAAAGGGTACTCCCAGAAAAGAAATACCTGAAGGTTCAAAAGATGTGAGTTTAATAACTTCATCAGGGGCAAAAAGTGCCACCATAGTAACACCTGAAGATTTAGAAAGGTGGGTACAAGGATCAGACAAGATGTGCACACCTCCAAAAATATTGGACATTCATAAATTAAAGGTTGAATTAGAAGAAATAATAGCAGGAAATGTAGGACTATATCGTTTAAATACCTATGATGATGAAGAATTATTATTCATGTGCAGAAATATCACCAGAAATGTAAGAATATTTCATGAAAAGCTGTCCAATCTAGCCCTACAGATGGGAATAGAAATAGGGAGATCCAAGGTATTACAAAGACCCTATAGAGCAGAATTTTCAGAAAAAAATTTAGAAAACATGAACGCTTCTGGAAGAAAGTTACAAGTAAAGGAATTAATGATAGTTTTACAAAAATGGGGAGACCTTGAAAAATGGAAAACTAGGTGGGCAAAGAAAAAGGAAGAAGCTCGATCTAGTAAAACAGCATCTGAATACGTGATGAAGGAGACAGGGAAAGCTGACCAAATGTACCCCATGCGAGAAGTCGCAGGAGGAGGATATGTACATGTCCCCTGGAGCAGACAAGATATTTTATCATTTACAAATGATTTTCCAAAGCTGAGGGAAAAGCCAATTGAATGGTACAAGCATGTTGAGAGGTTTGTGAAGGTGTCAAAGGTATTGTTGAAGGATCTGGATGGTCTGTTTGACATAGTGGTACCTGCCGATTTATGGACAGATTGTAAGATCACAGTGGATTGGCCAAGTGATGAGTATCCCAGAGATCCAAAGACAGGTGCCCCGTCAAGTGACGTGATGAAAAAGTACCAGCAGGTGATAACTTACCTGAAAGGGAAAATACCACCAAAAGAAACAGATTGGGTGAAAATAGATCGAACCACCCAAGAAGCTAATGAATCAGTTCATTCTTATTATGAGCGCCTCTTACAGGTGTTCAAACAGTATAGTGGATTTGAGGACATTGGAGACAAGAACATGAGTCCGTTTGTGTACCGATTTGTGTACGGTTTGAAGCCAGAGATTTGCCAGATGATTAAACAGCATATGCTTTGTTGGCAGGGGAAACCGATCGACGAAATTCTGAAATATGCGAAATATTGTGGAGACGATATTGAGGATTGGCACAAGAAATTACAGGAGAAAGTAATGTGGGCACAGGTGAAAATGGCCGAGAAGCAGGGAATTAATTTAGACGGTCCAAATGAAAATCAAGGAAAGGATTCTGGAATGAGTGGTGATTCTGGGAATGGTGGAAGAATGAAAGGACGAATGAACAGAGAAGAGGCTAAAAAGAAATTTCCTTGTCATGGATGCGGAAAATTGGGGCATTGGAAGGACGAGTGTAAAAAGATTCGAAATAATAATGGCCCAAATCAAAATTTAAATTCACAGACGCAGAATGACTCACAGCAGGGGGTAAATCCTCAGAGTCAATTGCCACCTCCGCCTGTTCAGGGTAATGTAAGCAGAGTAAAGCACGGTACAGACATCGGATACCCAGGAGGAAGTGGTAAGAATGATTATATGACATCGCAATTTCTTTTGCAGGATGATTTTCTAAATTTCGACGCATGACGGTGCCTAGGAGAGGGGAAGAAGGAGTGCGTACTTGGCGCATCCTTGCAGGTAGATCAGTCAGGTCCATTTGTTGAAGGAAATGGGAAGGGTAATGATATTACTTTTCTTTTGGACACTGGTGCTACCCGGTCTACTGCAAGAACAGCAGACATCCCAAACCTTCCTCTCTCTGGTGAAGATATCCAAGTGGTAGGTGTTGCTAACCAAAGAATTAGAACACCTCTTACCGAACCAATGGAAGTTAAAATCGGAAACTTCAGAGAAATGCACCAATTTGTAGTGTGTGATTCTAGCCCAGTGAACTTATTAGGTAGGGATTTATTGTGCAAAATGAATTGTACAATTTTCTGCACACCGGATGGTGTGGCAGTTCAGACACCTGATGAGGACCATGTATATAAAATTATGGTTGCAAAACAAGGTACAGAAGTAGATGAGATGTTTTCAGTATTAACAAAAGACGAGTTGCCAGAAGAGTTAAAAGGTACAGTAAACCCCATAGTATGGGATTTCACAGGAAAAGAAGTAGGACTTATGGCTAAAATAGACCCAGTTAAAATCACTGTAAAAGAAGGTGCAATCTTCCCAAATACAAAACAGTACAAAATGAGCGCAGAAGTAAAAGCAGGTGTCATTGAAGAAATCAACCGAATGGTTGAGCAAAATATACTGAAAGAAGTAATGAGTAGTCCATGTAATTCACCAATAATGGGCTTAAAGAAACCTAGCGGAAAGTACAGGATTGTTCAAGATCTGAGAAAAATTAATAAGATCGTGGAACCATGTTGTCCTATAGTGCCAAATCCTGCAGTAATTCTGTACCAGATCCCTTGGAGTGCAGGATGGTTCACAGTAATCGATTTATGTCAAGCATTCTTTTCAATTCCATTGCACTCAGACAGCCAATATTTATTTTCATTTAAATTTGAAAATAAAGTCTGTGTGTGGAATCGCGTTCCTCAGGGGTACACAGAAAGTCCTTCCATTTTCAATCAGATATTGAAAAAGACTCTTGAAAAATTAGTGATGCCAGGAAGCTCAGTTTTAGTACAATATATTGACGACTTATTAGTGGCGTCAAACACCAGAGAGGACTGTGTTGTTGATTCCATAGCACTCTTAAATCTATTGGCAGAAGAAGGTCATAAAGTCTCACCTGAAAAATTACAGTTCTGTACAACAGCTGTTAAATACCTGGGACACCAAATTGAGAGGGGAAAAAGAAGAGTAACCTCTGAAAGAGTAGCATTAATAAAAAGAATGCAAATGCCAGTAACCCAAAGACAAGTAAGAATGTTCCTAGGAATAGTAGGTTACTGCCGACAATGGATACCAGGATTTTCAATGTTAGCCAAACCCTTGATTAATATGACCAAAAAGAAAGCGAAGGACCCTGTTGAATGGGAAGATGAAAGTGTAGAAGCTTTTGTAAAATTGAGAAACGCTCTTTGTTCAGCACCTGCCTTAGGCATGCCTGACTATAAAAGAGAATTCGCATTATTCTGTCATGAGAGAGAAAATTGTGCACTTTCTATCCTAACTCAGAGACACGGATTAGACAGACGTCCTATAGCATATTTGTCCGCTACATTGGACCCAGTAGCAGCCGCGTTGCCAGGATGCTTGAAAGCAGTGGCAGCTACTTGTTTGAGCATTGAACAAAGTGAGTCAATTGTGATGGGACATCCTGTAAAAGTTTATGTTCCACACGCGGTTGTGATTCTGTTGACAAGAACCCGAACTCAGCATCTTACTCCTAGTCGGCTGACTAAATACGAGAGAATAATAATGGGTGCTGAAAATGTGACTATGGTAATAATAAATCCAGCAACCTTACTACCAGAACCATATCATGAGACAAATAAAGATGACGAAGAAGATGAACATGATTGTGTACAGATTACAGAATTATGCACAAAACCTCGCCCAGTTATAGAGGAACAGCCTCTTAAAAAGCCAGACAGGGAGCTATTTGTTGATGGTTCATGTCAGAGACATGAAGACGGTAAACTACCTGCTGCCTATGCAGTATGTGAATTAACTGGAATAGTTGAAGCATCAAGTAGCTGAATTGATTGCGCTGATAAAAGCATGCAAAATTGGGAGGAATCAGAGAGTAACCATATTCACTGACAGTCAATATGGTTATGGGGTTGTGCATGATTTTGGCCAATTATGGATGCAGAGGGATTTCATGACTTCTTCAGGATCCCCCATAAAAATGGACAATTTGTAAGGGAATTGCTGGAAGCAATACAATCACCAAAAGAATTGGCTGTGGTGAAGTGTGCCGCACACCAGTCAGGAGATGACTGGGTGGTAGTCGGCAACAGGTACGCAGATCTGGTGGCCCAGCATTGTGCCAAAACCAGAACGTCAGTCAATAAAAGGGTGGAAAGAATGGGAATCAGCTGCCAACTTATGCTATATATTCCACCTGAAAATTGGAATGAAGTAAAAAGATTGCAAGATGAGGTTGATGAAAGTGAAAAGAATTTGTGGATTAAAGTAGGTTGTTCCCAAAGAAGAGAGGATGAAGTGTGGATCAGTGCAGATGGCAGACCAGTCATGCCAGATTGTCTACTTTCACAAATGACCAGAATGCATCATGGAGACACACACATAGGGATAGATGCAATGATTAGGCTGTTCAGACAAAATTGGTACAATCCCAAATTCAGAGCTGTTGCAGAGAGTCTTTGCCAGAGATGTCTAACTTGTCAAATGCACAATCCAGGCAGGAAAACAATAATCGGGTTTGGAACGATTGGGAAGGCAGAGGGTCCATTCATAAGACTCCAGTTTGACTTCATACAGTTACCACCATGCAGAGGGTTGAAATATGTACTAGTCATAGTGTGTCTGTTTTCAAAGTGGGTGGAGGCTTATCCAACTAGGAGAAATAACAGCATTACAGTTGCAAAACTGTTACTTCGAGAGCTCATACCTAGGTTTGGTTTCCCAGTATCTTTGGAATCAGATAGAAGAAAACATTTTAACAGCGAAGTAATCCAGATAATCTGTGAAGTGTTTCAAATTAAACAGAAACTGCACTGTGCATATTGACCAGAGGCTTCTGGAGTGGTTGAACAACTAAATGGCACTATAAAATCGAGACTGGGAAAAATGTGTGCATCAACATCATTGGAGTGGCCAGATGCATTGCCACTTGTCTTGATGGGACTCAGAAGCAAACCTGACAGAACGACAGGATTGAGCCCACACGAAATTATGATGGGAAGAGCAATGAGACAAACACATGTTCCCACAAACAAACTGGTGAATATATCTGATGATATGGTGCTGGACTATTGTAAAGGATTGGCTGACCTAGTGCGTTCTGTCTCTCATCAGGTTGGAGAAGACGCAGTTTCCAGGCAGCCTGAACTAGAACATGATCTGAATCCTGGTGATTGGGTGGTAGTGAAGAATCACACCAGAGAAACGTGTCTATCACCCAGGTGGAGCAGACCTTGTCAAGTCATATTGACCACAAATATAGCAGTGAAGTGTGCAGGACTTCCTAATTGGATTCACGTAAGCCACACAAAGAGAGTACCAGACCCTGAAGAAGAGAATCCTCAGACAACACCAATCACTGAAGAAGCTGAAGGTTGCCCAGCTGAAGAATCTCAGACTCGAGGTTCGAGAGAAGCTGACGGAGAACAACCGAGCACAAGTCAGGATTGGATACCAGTGGTAGAAGTTCCTGAGGTTTATCACAGAACAAGAAGTCAAACAAAATTGAAAGAAATTGAAGAAGATCAAATAGGTGAAGAAGAAGCAGTTCAGGATCAAGAAGAAAAGCCAGTAAAAGATCCTGAACAACATCAGATAGGGAAAGAAAACTGGACTCAAAACAGTGAAGATCTGATAGACTTTGAACAGGGACAGACAGGTTTAGAAGAATCCGGTCAGGCTGCAGAAGTTCACAGTGCAATAAGCCCTGATCAGAACCAGTTAGGTCAAGAAGAATACACAGAAGAAAAAGAGACTGATAAAAATAAATGTGAAGAATTAAACGAAGAACAAAGTCAATTATTGGAAACTCACAGTGGAGCAGCAGAAGAGAAACCAATAAGACCTGAAAAAGAACAATTAAGAGAGCCAATAATTGCAGAAAACAAAACAGTGCCAAGCAGTGAAAATAAAGAGATATCTGAAGACGAAGATAAAGAAACAGTGCGAACAGAGAAACCAAGAAAAGGAGATCATTGGCCAAGTGTCATTAAAAGAGTGAAATACCACATAACAACGAGAAGTAAAGATCCAGATCAAGTGCCTGAAGTAACAAGTCAAACTGATCAAGCGAAAAAGTCTGAGAAAAGAAAAAGCAAAAGATTGAGACTTGTGAATAACAAATTTAAGGGTCCTGACTGGACTTATATCATTCTTGAAGATTTTGAAAGCTCAGAATCAAGTGACAGTGGTGGTGAAGGAACAAGTGCAGAACTAACGTACGAAAAGAAACAAGACCACCCTGACTAAGCAAAAGAAACTGCTAAAGAAAAGGAATAGAGATAAGAAGAGCAATCTTCCTTGTCGAAAAATGCCTGAAGATAGAGTTACTGGGAGACCAAAACAAAATTGTTGTAGAAGATGCTGTGCAATTTGCATATGTAGTCTAGTATTGGTGCTTATAGTATGGTTAGTCCTGATTGTAGCAGTTCCTTACCTGATGATAATAGATAAAAAGATTAATAATGAAACTATAGGGAGGACAGCAAACATGAAGGGCAATAGAGTAGAGCCAATGGCAGAAGATGAGGCAGGAATACATCATAAGATAGCTGATAACGACACTAGTTTAAATGTTTTCACAAAGTTATTATTTCAATATGTAGACACCATGGAAGTTAGTAATTGTTATGTCTGTATGAAGTTACCTGAATCAGTAGCAGAAGGATTAACATACCATCACTTACCACTGACATATGGCATTTCATGTAGTGTATTAGCAAGTTTATTTTATAGTACAGGTAGACTACAGTATTATTCTTCAAACATAGACGTGATATTCTCTGAAGTCCCGATTCGCAAGAGAATGAACCCAGTGCTTAGCGCTTTAGATGCACAGTTCATGGGAGAATTTTTCTTAACAATGAAGTCAATAGACATAACACATGCACATAGTAACAATCTAACATGTTCTTTACATGAAGAAGAGAAAGTATTTTTGAATTTAGTAGAAGATAGAAGGCAGGATTTTCAAAAGAAAGCTTCTGAGCATAAGGCTCATTTGCCACCTTGGGCTGAGAAAGAGGGGAGTTACACACCTGGAAAAGCTAAGCTGCTATGGCTCTGGATTTTGTAAAGACAGGGAAATTTTGTCTTCATAGGTTAAAAACTGACTATAACAATGTTTTCATCGGTACCAGTGAGTGTGAACACAATTTCTTAATTCTTGGGGGTTGGGGACTCAAAGGAGGAACAGATTCAGTCTTTCCTGGAATCTATTATGTGTGTGGGAATAAGGCTTACTTTAGGCTTCCTGCACAGTGGTATGGAAGTTGTTATTTTGGAATAGTATTTCCAAAGATATACCACGTAAAAAGAAACACTGGGAGCAATGAAAACAATAGCGAATTAACACGTAGTAAAAGAGATAGTTTTTCTGAAATTGTAGGTGATATATTTGGTGCATTGATACCTTCAGTGGGAATAATTCTGAACTCAAAGAAAATATGTAAATTGTCTACTGTGGTTGATCGTTTATCAACGGATACTGCTGGAGGTTTCCTAATGATTAATGCGGAGATGGTTGCGATTAGATCTATGGTAATGCAAAATCGACTTGCTCTTGATATTATTTTGGCAAAAGAGGGCGGAGTCTGTAAATTATTGAAGACGAAACACTGTTGCACTTATATTCCTGATAAGAGTGCAGAAATTGGAACGTATATACAGAACATAACTAAACTTGAGGAGGAACTTAAACCACTGGAAGTTGATAGTGTATGGGAAAGATTGACAAATAGTATCTCGTCAATCGGAACCTGGTTTGCTAATGTAGGTAAAGGACTTATAGGTCAAATACTAGTACCCTTAGCAGGGATAGCAATAATAGTACTGATAATAATAATATGGTGCAAATGTTGTAGAAAGAATGGAACGTTATAATGTGACAGGAAAAGGAAAGAAGAGAAAGAGGGACGAAATTGAACTCGAAGAATGGAGAAGTGATCTATATAAGAAATTGAAAGGAGATAGTAAGAATAGAAAATGTAAAGATGAGAATGAGAATGAAGTAATTTGCTAGAAGTTGGCATCTGATTGAGGGTAGTTTTCGATGGCTCAGAAACGCCATCAGAGAGGGGATTGATGGAGCAAGGTTTCATAAATGAAACTTGCTTGGATTCAATCTTCCTCACAGTATTAATTTATAAAAATTTGTATTGTAAATACTAACCATTGCATACACCAATATGAAAGGGACAGATGCTTGCCTATGTGTTTTACTAATGAATAACGCTTGTCTGCAACCTAAAATGGCCGCTAAAGCGCGGGAACTCCTCTGCGCATGTCACAACCTGATCACATGGTGTGACGTCTTTCTTTGTTTGGTGGGAAATTTCTGCTTCTGCGCAGTGTGCATTAAAATGGCCGCTTAATGTTTTCACATGCTTCAGCTTGCTCTCATGTCATTACTAAATTGTCGTTTCTTAACGCTATTAATGCGGCATAGAATTTATAATTAAATGGGAATAAAGTAGGGAAAGTGGGTATACAGTGTAACCTTTTATTCTGTGATTTTAATATTTTCTTCTTGCACATTTAGTAATTCGTTAACTTGGGCCTGGGTTGGTGACTTGAAACTCGAGAGACAGATGGTTCTGCGCATGTGTCCTGTATGCCTGCCAAAATGAAGTCAACTTGGACGTCTTACAAGGCCATGACCTATTGGCCGAAGAGGATGTTCTACATGTGTTATATTGATACATTACACTGCAAAATTGTACAAAATTTGTCGTGAGACGGGTGGGAAATAAAGTGAATGTATTAATTTGAAGGGTGGGAACTTAGGAGCAATAGGCTTTACAAATTATGCCAAATTTGTCATGGTGCGAGAATCCACCCCCTTCCCTGTCCAATCAGAAGTAGTGGTCCCATATTTTAGCAACATTAAGGGGAGGTACATGGGCGTAGAAGGGTATAATAGATTATAGCATTAGTTAATTAATCAGAGCCAGATTCCATGAGAGCAGGAGTCCACAGAGCAGGCGTTTATGAAGAAAAGAAGAGCTCCAGACCGCTAAGCTGATAGATTGCTGATCGAATCCCTGTCCTGAAGAGGTCCTGAGGAGGGGGCGGCGGAGTCCATTAGACTAGGAAATCGAGGAGAAATTGAGTACCAGAGAGGGGTACGGCGCAGGCGTCGTTATAGAGAGGTCACCAGTCCTGTTCTGATCCTGAAGGAGGTCCTTGCTCTTCATCCTTCCTGGGTCCTATTCTTTCCAACTCCTTGGCTAAGGGGTTTGGTTCTCGCACTTAGGTAAATATATGCAACCTTTAGTTGCGCTGCTGTCTCTATCTTCTCTTTTCCTTAAAACCGTCATTTATTAGCAATAATTATTCTATGCTTTTACTTGGGTATCCTGATCAAATACCATGTTTTTTCTGTATTTACTCTGCTAAAACTTTAGATAAACATTTTAAAACTTCCTGACTCAGTGGTTATTTCAGGATTATGAACTGTAATGAATGTCACTCATTTTAAACTTCCCAATTAGCAAAGGATTCATCGGTAAGTCATTACTCTTCAATCAGAAGGTAATTGTTAGCAGGGATTTTGATAAAGAGTATATCTGACACCCAGCGTAAGTATTAGCGTAGTGTGAATGTATGGGCCCAAATGAGTGTTATGTGTATGAATGCTGTTTGCTGATATTGCGCTGGATCAGAATTCTGGTAATCAGAGGATGGTTACTCTTTGTTAATTGGGTAATGAGAATTTTTATTGTATTTTTATGAACTAACATCCGCTTATTCTTGTTTTATGTTGTCCAGAATACCCCGGGGTAAAAAGAATAGTGGGTGGCAAGTGGAAGCCATACTGCAGTGAGGTTATCTGTCAGGCAGAAATAGTACTGAAAAGTTAAGCAGGGCTATCAGTACTCGTTAGGGACTCTATGCGTGTAAGTAATAGCGGAAGAGTACGCTGGTAAAAATTTGATGTTATATCACCTAGAAAGGGTAACATTGAAGAAGTAACAGGTATTTCGGAAGCTTGTGTGAAGAGTAAACGGAAGGGTTTTACTCGTAGTGTATGCTTTTAGTAAACGGAAAGGTTTTACTAAGTGTGTGAAAGAAACTCTCTTTTCGAATTTAGGGCACGATAGCGAATGTTTTATGTTGTTACTGAATTTTAATTAAGAATTGTAGAGAAAATAAGTTTTTGCGTAAGATTTTTGTAAAGGGAGGGGCAGCTGCCGGAGAGGGAGCTGACATCACAAGTGCCTTTGCTGGGATTGGTTGACTCAGTGGGCGTGGGAAAACTCTTGTAAAGGAGGGGTCATTAGTCAGGAGTAGTGCTGACGTCACAGGTGCCGCGCTGGGATTGTTTGAATCAGCAAGGGACAGAGAAGCGCAGATTGTAAAGGAGGGGTTGACAGGAAAACGTCACAGAAAGGCCGCGCACGGATTGGTTCAGAAATAAAAGTTAGCAGACATTTAATTGGTTGAAATTATAAAAGCGAAATTCTTAGTGGGTAAAGGATTGCATGATAAAACGCGATCCGACTTTAACAGAAAATCGTCCGGATAGGAGATATTTAGGCTTTTAAGAATATAATTTTATACATCGATACTTACCCAAGATGTACGGAGAAAAGAGAAAGATGTCATTTTTACAAAAGATTAAGAATTATTTCAAAAAGGACAAACCAATTAAAACTAGGGAGGGAATTATTATTCCCCCAGCCAAAACGCCCGCTTCATTCATGATGATGGAGAGAGGTTACCATACTTGTATATGGATAGAAAATTGGATAGAATATACCAAAAATTATGGAGTACTAGCATTTCCCGAGAATGGCACGTTCAATGGGCAAATTCTTCAAAATTTGAGATTAAGGATGAATGACTTAGAACCTAGACCTAGATTAACTCAATATGAAGCTTTAGAAGAGTGGGAAACTGAGGCATTTGAGCGTGACCGATCTCGAAGTAATGGGAGGTATCCAGGATTTTCCCCCAAATATTTACGTGAAACTAGAGAAGGTCAGATGAAACAATGGAGAAGGGCAATGCTTACTGAGGGACTGTATCTATTGTTGACAGAAGGGGAGAAATCAGGAGGCAAATGCACAGAAAAGACAAAACATTTAATGAGAAATGAGGAGTCAGAAGATGAGTTTATGGAAGAAATGTTGAGGAACCCCCCACCATATCAGGAAGGGTCAAGTGGACTCCCTCCTAGTGCACCACCACAAACTCCAATGGTACCCCAAATACTGCATGAATTCACCCCGACTAGAATACTTCATGACAAAGAAAAGGAAGCCCTAGAAAAGACCAGAGCAGAATTAGTACGAAAAATAACTCAGATAAAAGCACATCCTGATTCATTGACTATTCCTGTAACCATTGGTCCAGTAGTGCCATTATATGGTACTCAAGGAAATTGCCCTCCACTGATACCCGCACCTACTCCTATGAATACTCCTGTGAATCCTCCAAACCCTGAAGCTCCAGTCATAATTGAGGATCAATTTAGTGATTGTGATTCCACAGTATCTCTCATGGACTTGCCTATCAGAGGTCCAGTAAAGGGTACTCCCAGAAAAGAAATACCTGAAGGTTCAAAAGTTTAATAACTTCATCAGGGGCAAAAAGTGCCACCATAGTAACACCTGAAGATTTAGAAAGGTGGGTACGAGGATCAGACAAGATGTGCAGACCTCCAAAAATATTGGACATTCATAAATTAAAGGTTGAATTAGAAGAAATAATAGCAGGAAATGTAGGACTAGATCGTTTAAATACCTATGATGATGAAGAATTATTATTCATGTGCAGAAGTATCACCAGAAATGTAAGAATATTTCATGAAAAGCTGTCCAATCTAGCCCTACAGATGGGAATAGAAATAGGGAGATCCAAGGTATTACAGAGACCCTATAGAGCAGAATTTTCAGAAAAAGATTTAGAAAACATGAACGCTTTTGGAAGAAAGTTACAAGTAAAGGAATTAATGATAGTTTTACAAAAATGGGGAGACCTTGAAAAATGGAAAACTAGGTGGGCAAAGAAAAAGGAAGAAGCTCGATCTAGTAAAACAGCATCTGAATACGTGATGAAGGAGACAGGGAAAGCTGACCAAATGTACCCCATGCGAGAAGTCGCAGGAGGAGGATATGTACATGTCCCCTGGAGCAGACAAGATATTTTATCATTTACAAATGATTTTCCAAAGCTGAGGGAAAAGCCAATTGAATGGTACAAGCAGGTTGAGAGGTTTGTGAAGGTGTCAAAAGTATTGTTGAAGGATCTGGATGGTCTGTTTGACATAGTGGTACCTGCCGATTTATGGACAGATTGTAAGATCACAGTGGATTGGCCAAGTGATGAGTATCCCAGAGATCCAAAGACAGGTGCCCCGTCAAGTGACGTGATGAAAAAGTACCAGCAGGTGATAACTTACCTGAAAGGGAAAATACCACCAAAAGAAACAGATTGGGTGAAAATAGATCGAACCACCCAAGAAGCTAATGAATCAGTTCATTCTTATTAGGAGCGCCTCTTACAGGTGTTCAAACAGTATAGTGGATTTGAGGACATTGGAGACAAGAACATGAGTCAGTTTGTGTACCGATTTGTGTATGGTTTGAAGCCAGAGATTTGCCAGATGATTAAACAGCACATGCTTTGTTGGCAGGGGAAACCGATCGACAAAATTCTGAAATATGCGAAATATTGTGGAGACGATATTGAGGATAGGCACAAGAAATTACAGGAGAAAGTAATGTGGGCACAGGTGAAAATGGCCGAGAAGCAGGGAATTAATTTAGACGGTCCAAATGAAAATCAAGGAAAGGATTCTGGAATGAGTGGTGATTCTGGGAATGGTGGAAGAATGAAAGGACGAATGAACAGAGAAGAGGCTAAAAAGAAATTTCCTTGTCATGGATGCGGAAAATTGGGGCATTGGAAGGACGAGTGTAAAAAGATTCGAAATAATAATGGCCCAAATCAAAATTTAAATTCACAGATGCAGAATGACTCACAGCAGGGGGTAAATCCTCAGAGTCAATTGCCACCTCCACCTGTTCAGGGTAATGTAAGCAGAGTAAAGCACGGTACAGACATCGGATACCCAGGAGGAAGTGGTAAGAATGATTATATGACATCGCAATTTCTTTTGCAGGATGATTTTCTAAATTTCGACGCATGACGGTGCCTAGGAGAGGGGAAGAAGGAGTGCGTACTTGGCGCATCCTTGCAGGTAGATCAGTCAGGTCCATTTGTTGAAGGAAATGTGAAGGGTAATGATATTACTTTTCTTTTGGACACTGGTGCTACCCGGTCTACTGTAAGAACAGCAGACATCCCAAACCTTCCTCTCTCTGGTGAAGATATCCAAGTGGTAGGTGTTGCTAACCAAAGAATTAGAACACCTCTTACCGAACCAATGGAAGTTAAAATCGGAAACTTCAGAGAAATGCACCAATTTGTAGTGTGTGATTCTAGCCCAGTGAACTTATTAGGTAGGGATTTATTGTGCAAAATGAATTGTACAATTTTCTGCACACCGGATGGTGTGGCAGTTCAGACACCTGATGAGGACCATGTATATAAAATTATGGTTGCAAAACAAGGTAAAGAAGTAGATGAGATGTTTTCAGTATTAACAAAAGACGAGTTGCCAGAAGAGTTAAAAGGTACAGTAAACCCCATAGTATGGGATTTCACAGGAAAAGAAGTAGGACTTATGGCTAAAATAGACCCAGTTAAAATCACTGTAAAAGAAGGTGCAATCTTCCCAAATACAAAACAGTACAAAATGAGCGCAGAAGTAAAAGCAGGTGCAATCTTCCCAAATACAAAACAGTACAAAATGAGCGCAGAAGTAAAAGCAGGTGTCATTGAAGAAATCAACCGAATGGTTGAGCAAAATATACTGAAAGAAGTAATGAGTAGTCCATGTAATTCACCAATAATGGGCTTAAAGAAACCTAGCGGAAAATACAGGATTGTTCAAGATCTGAGAAAAATTAATAAGATCGTGGAACCATGTTGTCCTATAGTGCCAAATCCTGCAGTAATTCTGTACCAGATCCCTTGGAGTGCAGGATGGTTCACAGTAATTGATTTATGTCAAGCATTCTTTTCAATTCCATTGCACCCAGACAGCCAATATTTATTTTCATTTAAATTTGAAAATAAAGTCTATGTGTGGAATCGCGTTCCTCAGGGGTACACAGAAAGTCCTTCCATTTTCAATCAGATATTGAAAAAGACTCTTGAAAAATTAGTGATGCCAGGAAGCTCAGTTTTAGTACAATATATCGACGACTTATTAGTGGCGTCAAACACCAGAGAGGACTGTGTTGTTGATTCCATAGCACTCTTAAATCTATTGGCAGAAGAAGGTCATAAAGTCTCACCTGAAAAATCACAGTTCTGTACAACAGCTGTTAAATACCTGGGACACCAAATTGAGAGGGGAAAAAGAAGAGTAACCTCTGAAAGAGTAGCATTAATAAAAAGAATGCAAATGCCAGTAACCCAAAGACAAGTAAGAATGTTCCTAGGAATAGTAGGTTACTGCCGACAATGGATACCAGGATTTTCAATGTTAGCCAAACCCTTGATTAATATGACCAAAAAGAAAGCGAAGGACCCTGTTGAATGGGAAGATGAAAGTGTAGAAGCTTTTGTAAAATTGAGAAACGCTCTTTGTTCAGCACCTGCCTTAGGCATGCCTGACTATAAAAGAGAATTCGCATTATTCTGTCATGAGAGAGAAAATTGTGCACTTTCTGTCCTAACTCAGAGACACGGATTAGACAGACGTCCTATAGCATATTTTTCCGCTACATTGGACCCAGTAGCAGCCGCGTTGCCAGGATGCATGAAAGCAGTGGCAGCTACTTGTTTGAGCATTGAACAAAGTGAGTCAATTGTGATGGGACATCCTGTAAAAGTTTATGTTCCACATGCGGTTGTGATTCTGTTGACAAGAACCCGAACTCAGCATCTTACTCCTAGTCGGCTGACTAAATACGAGAGAATAATAATGGGTGCTGAAAATGTGACTATGGTAAGGTGTACAATAATAAATCCAGCAACCTTACTACCAGAACCATATCATGAGACAAATAAAGATGACGAAGAAGATGAACATGATTGTTTACAGATTACAGAATTATGCACAAAACCTCGCCCAGATATAGAGGAACAGCCTCTTAAAAAGCCAGACAGGGAGCTATTTGTTGATGGTTCATGTCAGAGACATGAAGACGGTAAACTAACTGCTGCTTATGCAGTATGTGAATTAACTGGAATAGTTGAAGCATCCTATTTACCAGGAGTAAAATCTGCACAAGTAGCTGAATTGATTGCGCTGATAAAAGCATGCAAAATTGGGAGGAATCAGAGAGTAACCATATTCACTGACAGTCAATATGGTTATGGGGTTGTGCATGATTTTGGCCAATTATGGATGCAGAGGGATTTCATGACTTCTTCAGGATCCCCCATAAAAAATGGACAATTTGTAAGGGAATTGCTGGAAGCAATACAATCACCAAAAGAATTGGCTGTGGTGAAGTGTGCCGCACACCAGTCAGGAGATGACTGGGTGGTAGTCGGCAACAGGTAAGCAGATCTGGTGGCCCAGCATTGTGCCAAAACCAGAACGTCAGTCAATAAGAGGGTGGAAAGAATGGGAATCAGCTGCCAACTTATGCTGTATATGCCACCTGAAAATTGGAATGAAGTAAAAAGATTGCAAGATGAGGTTGATGAAAGTGAAAAGAATTTGTGGATTAAAGTAGGTTGTTCCCAAAGAAGAGAGGATGAAGTGTGGATCAGTGCAGATGGCAGACCAGTCATGCCAGATTGTCTACTTTCACAAATGGCCAGAATGCATCATGGAGACACACACATAGGGAGAGATGCAATGATTAGGCTGTTCAGACAAAATTGGTACAATCCCAAATTCAGAGCTGTTGCAGAGAGTCTTTGCCAGAGATGTCTAACTTGTCAAATGCACAATCCAGGCAGGAAAACAATAATCGGGTTTCGAAAGATTGGGAAGGCAGTGGGTCCATTCATAAGACTCCAGTTTGACTTTATACAGTTACCACCATGCAGAGGGTTGAAATATGTACTAGTCATAGTGTGTCTGTTTTCAAAGTGGGTGGAGGCTTATCCAACTAGGAGAAATGACAGCATTACAGTTGCAAAACTGTTACTTCGAGAGCTCATACCTAGGTTTGGTTTCCCAGTATCTTTGGAATCAGATAGAAGAAAACATTTTAACAGCGAAGTAATCCAGATAATCTGTGAAGCGTTTCAAATTAAACAGAAACTGCACTGTGCATATTGACCAGAGGCTTCTGGAGTGGTTGAACAACTAAATGGCACTATAAAATCGAGACTGGGAAAAATGTGTGCATCAACATCATTGGAGTGGCCAGATGCATTGCCACTTGTCTTGATGGGACTCAGAAGCATACCTGACAGAACGACAGCATTGAGCCCACACGAAATTATGATGGGAAGAGCAATGAGACAAACACATGTTCCCACAAACAAACTGGTGAATATATCTGATGATATGGTGCTGGACTATTGTAAAGGATTGGCTGACCTAGTCTGTTCTGTCTCTCATCAGGTTGGAGAAGACGCAGTTTCCAGGCAGCCTGAACTAGAACATGATCTGAATCCTGGTGATTGGGTGGTAGTGAAGAATCACACCAGAGAAACGTGTCTATCACCCAGGTGGAGCAGACCTTGTCAAGTCATATTGACCACAAATACAGCAGTGAAGTGTGCAGGACTTCCTAATTGGATTCACGTAAGCCACACAAAGAGAGTACCAGACCCTGAAGAAGAGAATCCTCAGACAACACCAATCACTGAAGAAGCTGAAGGTTGCCCAGCTGAAGAATCTCAGACTCGAGGTTCGAGAGAAGCTGACGGAGAACAACCGAGCACAAGTCAGGATTGGATACCAGTGGTAGAAGTTCCTGAGGTTTATCACAGAACAAGAAGTCAAACAAAATTGAAAGAAATTGAAGAAGATCAAATAGGTGAAGAAGAAGCAGTTCAGGATCAAGAAGAAAAGCCAGTAAAAGATCCTGAACAACATCAGATAGGGAAAGAAAACTGGACTCAAAACAGTGAAGATCTGATAGACTTTGAACAGGGACAGACAGGTTTAGAAGAATCCGGTCAGGCTGCAGAAGTTCACAGTGCAATAAGCCCTGATCAGAACCAGTTAGGTCAAGAAGAATACACAGAAGAAAAAGAGACTGATAAAAATAAATGTGAAGAATTAAACGAAGAACAAAGTCAATTATTGGAAACTCACAGTGGAGCAGCAGAAGAGAAACCAATAAGACCTGAAAAAGAACAATTAAGAGAGCCAATAATTGCAGAAAACAAAACAGTGCCAAGCAGTGAAAATAAAGAGATATCTGAAGACGAAGATAAAGAAACAGTGCGAACAGAGAAACCAAGAAAAGGAGATCATTGGCCAAGTGTCATTAAAAGAGTGAAATACCACATAACAACGAGAAGTAAAGATCCAGATCAAGTGCCTGAAGTAACAAGTCAAACTGATCAAGCGAAAAAGTCTGAGAAAAGAAAAAGCAAAAGATTGAGACTTGTGAATAACAAATTTAAGGGTCCTGACTGGACTTATATCATTCTTGAAGATTTTGAAAGCTCAGAATCAAGTGACAGTGGTGGTGAAGGAACAAGTGCAGAACTAACGTACGAAAAAGAAACAAGACCACCCTGACTAAGCAAAAGAAACTGCTAAAGAAAAGGAATAGAGATAAGAAGAGCAATCTTCCTTGTCGAAAAATGCCTGACGATAGAGTTACTGGGAGACCAAAACAAAATTGTTGTAGAAGATGCTGTGCAATTTGCATATGTAGTCTAGTATTGGTGCTTATAGTATGGTTAGTCCTGATTGTAGCAGTTCCTTACCTGATGATAATAGATAAAAAGATTAATAATGAAACTATAGGGAGGACAGCAAACATGAAGGGCAATAGAGTAGAGCTAATGGCAGACGATGAGGCAGGAATACATCATAAGATAGCTGATAACGACACTAGTTTAAATGTTTTCACAAAGTTATTATTTCAATATGTAGACACCATGGAAGTTAGTAATTGTTATGTCTGTATGAAGTTACCTGAATCAGTAGCAGAAGGATTAACATACCATCACTTACCACTGACATATGGCATTTCATGTAGTGTATTAGCAAGTTTATTTTATAGTACAGGTAGACTACAGTATTATTATTCAAACATAGACGTGATATTCTCTGAAGTCCTGATTCGCAAGAGAATGAACCCAGTGCTTAGCGCTTTAGATGCACAGTTCATGGGAGAATTTTTCTTAACAATGAAGTCAATAGACATAACACATGCACATAGTAACAATCTAACATGTTCTTTACATGAAGAAGAGAAAGTATTTTTGAATTTAGTAGAAGATAGAAGGCAAGATTTTCAAAAGAAAGCTTCTGAGCATAAGGCTCATTTGCCACCTTGGGCTGAGAAAGAGGGGAGTTACACACCTGGAAAAGCTAAGCTGCTATGGCTCTGGATTTTGTAAAGACAGGGAAATTTTGTCTTCATAGGTTAAAAACTGACTATAACAATGTTTTCATCGGTACCAGTGAGTGTGAACACAATTTCTTAATTCTTGGGGGTTGGGGACTCAAAGGAGGAACAGATTCAGTCTTTCCTGGAATCTATTATGTGTGTGGGAATAAGGCTTACTTTAGGCTTCCTGCACAGTGGTATGGAAGTTGTTATTTTGGAATAGTATTTCCAAAGATATACCACGTAAAAAGAAACACTGGGAGCAATGAAAACAATAGCGAATTAACACGTAGTAAAAGAGATAGTTTTTCTGAAATTGTAGGTGATATATTTGGTGCATTGATACCTTCAGTGGGAATAATTCTGAACTCAAAGAAAATATGTAAATTGTCTACTGTGGTTGATCGTTTATCAACGGATACTGCTGGAGGTTTCCTAATGATTAATGCGGAGATGGTTGCGATTAGATCTATGGTAATGCAAAATCGACTTGCTCTTGATATTATTTTGGCAAAAGAGGGCGGAGTCTGTAAATTATTGAAGACGAAACACTGTTGCACTTATATTCCTGATAAGAGTGCAGAAATTGGAACGTATATACAGAACATAACTAAACTTGAGGAGGAACTTAAACCACTGGAAGTTGATAGTGTATGGGAAAGATTGACAAATAGTATCTCGTCAATCGGAACCTGGTTTGCTAATGTAGGTAAAGGACTTATAGGTCAAATACTAGTACCCTTAGCAGGGATAGCAATAATAGTACTGATAATAATAATATGGTGCAAATGTTGTAGAAAGAATGGAACGTATAATGTGACAGGAAAAGGAAAGAAGAGAAAGAGGGACGAAATTGAACTCGAAGAATGGAGAAGTGATCTACATAAGAAATTGAAAGGAGATAGTAAGAATAGAAAATGTAAAGATGAGAATGAAGTAATTTGCTAGAAGTTGGCATCTGATTGAGGGTAGTTTTCGATGGCTCAGAAACGCCATCAGAGAGGGGATTGATGGAGCAAGGTTTCATAAATGAAACTTGCTTGGATTCAATCTTCCTCACAGTATTAATTTATAAAAATTTGTATTGTAAATACTAACCATTGCATACACCAATATGAAAGGGACAGATGCTTGCCTATGTGTTTTACTAATGAATAACGCTTGTCTGCAACCTAAAATAGGCCGCTAAAGCGCGGGAACTCCTCTGCGCATGTCACAACCTGATCACATGGTGTGACGTCTTTCTTTGTTTGGTGGGAAATTTCTGCTTCTGCGCAGTGTGCATTAAAATGGCCGCATAATGTTTTCACATGCTTCAGCTTGCTCTCATGTCATTACTAAATTGTCGTTTCTTAACGCTATTAATGCGGGATAGAATTTATAATTAAATGGGAATAAAGTAGGGAAAGTGGGTATACAGTGTAACCTTTTATTCTGTGATTTTAATATTTTCTTCTTGCACATTTAGTAATTCGTTAACTTGGGCCTGGGTTGGTGACTTGAAACTCGAGAGACAGATGGTTCTGCGCATGTGTCCTGTATGCCTGCCAAAATGAAGTCAACTTGGACGTCTTACAAGGCCATGACCTATTGGCCGAAGAGGATGTTCTACATGTGTTATATTGATACATTACACTGCAAAATTGTACAAAATTTGTCGTGAGACGGGTGGGAAATAAAGTGAATGTATTAATTTGAAGGGTGGGAACTTAGGAACAATAGGCTTTACAAATTATGCCAAATTTGTCATGGTGCGAGAATCCACCCCCTGTCCCTGTCCAATCAGAAGTAGTGGTCCTATATTTTAGCAACATTAAGGGGAGGTACATGGGCGTAGAAGGGTATAATAGAATATAGCATTAGTTAATTAATCAGAGCCAGATTCCATGAGAGCAGGAGTCCACAGAGCAGGCGTTTATGAAGAAAAGAAGAGCTCCAGACCGCTAAGCTGATCGATTGCTGATCGAATCCCTGTCCTGAAGAGGTCCTGAGGAGGGGGCGGCGGAGTCCATTAGACGAGGAAATCCAGGAGAAATTGAGTACCAGAGAGGGGTACGGCGCAGGCGTCGTTATAGAGAGGTCACCAGTCCTGTTCTGATCCTGAAGGAGGTCCTTGCTCTTCATCCTTCCTGGGTCCTATTCTTTCCAACTCCTTGGCTAAGGGGTTTGGTTCTCGCACTTAGGTAAATATATGCAACCTTTAGTTGCGCTGCTGTCTCTATCTTCTCTTTTCCTTAAAACCGTCATTTATTAGCAATAATTATTCTATGCTTTTACTTGGGTATCCTGATCAAATACCGTGTTTTTTCTGTATTTACTCTGCTAAAACTTTAGATAAACATTTTAAAACTTCCTGACTCAGTGGTTATTTCAGGATTATGAACTGTAATGAATGTCACTCATTTTAAACTTCCCAATTAGCAAAGGATTCATCGGTAACTCATTACTCTTCAATCAGAAGGTAATTGGTAGCAGGGATTTTGATAAAGAGTATATCTGACACCCAGCTTAAGTATTAGCGTAGTGTGAATGTATGGGCCCAAATGAGTTATTTGTATGAATGCTGTTTGCTGATATTGCGCTGGATCATTACCCTAAAGAATACTAATCTTCTCTCTCCCTCTGTCTGGCTTTCTTTTTCTCTCTCTGACCCTCTTTCCTTCCATGCAACACTGTCAATAATGTCAATACAGGTGAACTCTAACCTATGGCACTGGAAACACTGGAGTGTTTGATCCGAATGTCATATATAAGTTTTGGAGAGCAGTAATAAGGAGTCACTGTGGCCTAGTGGTTAAGGTCTCTGACTCTTATTCCAAAGGTTAATAAGTGTTCCATTTTTGGTGTTTCACTGGTTGTGAGTCCTCAGTTAAAAATTAAGGCAATGGTTCTTTCTTTGATAAATGTTTTTCTTTTCGCCTTGTTTGAATATCTCTCTAAATCAGTTCATCTAACCCCAAGGAATACAAATCTTCTCCCTCCGGCTTTTTTTTTTTTTTTCTCTCTTTGTCCCTCTTTCATTCAACACTGTCAATAATGTCAACATAGGTGAACTCGAACCTGTGGCACTGCATACACTGGAGTGGTTGATAAGAATGTCATATATAAGTGTTTGAGCATAGCATCCATGAGGCACTTTAGCCTAGTGGTTAAGTTCTTGGACTCTTACTCCAAAGATTTTGTGTTCAAATCCTGGTCTTTCAATGTGCATAGATTTTAAGGTAAAATTATAGGCAATGGTACTTTCTCTGGTAAATGTTGGAAAATATTTTTCATTTCTCCTAGTTTGACTATCTCTCTTTTCAAGTATGTCTTACCCTAAAGAATACTAATCTTCTCTCTCCCTCTGTCTGGCTTTTTTTTCTCTCTCTGTCCCTCTTTCCTTCCATTTAACAGTCAATGATATCAACATAGGTGAACTCTAACCTGCAGCACTGCATACACTGGAGTGTTTGATCCGAATGTCATATATAGGTTTTGGAGCACATCCATCATGAGTCACTGTGGCCTAGTTGTCAAGGTCTTGGACTCTTACTCCGAAGGTTATGTGTTCAAATCGTGGTCTTTCATTGGTTGTGAATTCTCAGTCAAAAATTAAAGCAATGGTAACTTCCTTGATAAATGTTCTTCTTTTGGCCTTGTTTGAATATTTCTCTAAATGAGTTCATCTTACCCCTTAGAATACAAATCTTCTCTCTCCCTCTGTAAGGCTTTCTTCTTCTCTCTCTTTCCTTCCATTCAACACTGTCAATGATGTCAACATAGGTGAACTCTAAGCTACGGCACTACAAACACTAGAGTGTTTGATCCGGATGTCAAATATAAGTTTTTGAAAATAGCAGTAAGGAATCACTGTGGCCTAGTGGTTAAGGTCTCTGACTCTTACTCCAAAGGTTAAGTGTTCAAATCCTGGTATTTCACTGGTTGAGAGTCCTCAGTTCAACATTAAGGCAATGGTTCTTTCTTTGAAAAATGTTTTTCTTTTCTCCTTGTTTGAATATCTCTCTAAATGAGTTCATCTAACCACAAAGAATACAAATCTTCTCTCTCCGTCTGGCTTTCTTTTTCTCTCTCTGTCCCTCTTTCTTTCCATTCAACACTGACAATAATGTCAACATGGCTGTAGTCTAACCTATGGGACTGTATACACTGGAGTGTTTGATCTGAATGTCATATATAAGTTTACGTGGAGGACACACGAGTCACTGTGGCCTAGTGGTTAAGGTCTCTGACTCTTACTTCAAATGTTATGTGTTCAAATCCTGGTGTTTCACTGGTTGAGAGTCCTCACTCAAAAATTAAACCCCTGCTAATTCCTTAGATAAATATATTTCTTTTAACCTTGTTTAAATATATATCTAAATGAGTTCATCCTCCCCCAAAGAATACAAATCCTCTCTCTTCCTCTGTCTGGCTTTCTTTTTCTCTCTTTGTCCCTCTTTCCTTCCATTCAACACTGTCAATATCAACATAGGTGAACTCTAACCTAGGACACCGCAAATACTGGAGTGTTTGATCCGAATGTCATATATAAGTTTTCGTGGAGGTTCCTCATGAGTTACTGTGGCCTACGGGTTAAGGTCTCTGACGCTTACTCCAAAGTTTATGTGTTCAAATCCTGGTGTTTCTCTGGTTGTGAGACCACAGTCAAAACTTAAAGCAATGTGGCCTAGTGGTTAAGGTCTTTGTCTCTTATTCCAAAAGGTAAGAGTTCAATTCCTGGCGTTTCACTTGTTGTGAGTCCTCAGTTTAAAATTAAGGCAATGGTTCTTTCTTCGATAAATGTTTTTCTTTTCACCTTGTTTGAATATCTCTCTAAATGAGTTCATCTTACCCCTAAGAATACAAATCTTCTCTCTCCTTCTGTCAGGCTTTCTTCTCTCTCTGTCTCTCTTTCCTTCCATTCAACACTGTCAATGATGTCAACATAGCTGAACTCTCACCTACGGCACTGTATACACTGGAGTGTTTAATTCGGATGTCATATATAAGTTTTTGCGAGCAGCTATAAGGAGTCATTGTGGCCTAGTGGTTAAGGTCTCTGACTCTTATTCCAAAGATTAAGTGTTCAAATCCTGGTGTTTCATTGGTTGTGATTCCTCAGTTAGAAATTAAGGCAAATGCTTCTTCCTTTGATAAATATTTTTCTTTTTGCTTTGTTTGAATATCTCTCTAAATGAGTTCATATAACCACAAAGAATACAAATCTTCTCTCTCCCTCTGTCTGGCTTTCTTTTTCTCTCTCTGACCCTCTTTCCTTCTATTCAACACTGTCAATAATGTCAACATAGGTGAACTCTAAAATACTGCACTCCAAACACTCGAGTGTCATATATAAGTTTTGGAGAGCAGCTATAAGGATGCACTGTGGCCTAGTGGTTAAGGTCTCTGACTCTTATTCCAAAGGTTAAGAGTTCAAATCCTGGTATTTCACTGGATGTGAGGCCTCAGTTTAAAATTAAGGCAATGGTTCTTTCTTTGATAAATGTTTTTCTTTTCTCCTTGTTTGAATATCTCTCTAAATGAGTTCATCTAACCACAAAGAACACAAATCTTCTCTCTCCCTCTGTCTGGCTTTCTTTTTCTCTCTCTGTCCCTCTTTCCTTCCATTCAACACTGTCAATAATGTCAACATAGCTGAACTCTCACCTACGGCACTGTATACACTGGAGTGTTTAATTCGGATGTCATATATAAGTTTTTGCGAGCAGCTATAAGGAGTCATTGTGGCCTAGTGGTTAAGATCTCTGACTCTTATTCCAAAGATTAAGTGTTCAAATCCTGGTGTTTCATTGGTTGTGATTCCTCAGTTAGAAATTAAGGCAAATGCTTCTTCCTTTGATAAATATTTTTCTTTTTGCTTTGTTTGAATATCTCTCTAAATGAGTTCATATAACCACAAAGAATACAAATCTTCTCTCTCCCTCTGTCTGGCTTTCTTTTTCTCTCTCTGACCCTCTTTCCTTCTATTCAACACTGTCAATAATGTCAACATAGGTGAACTCTAAAATACTGCACTGCAAACACTCGAGTGTCATATATAAGTTTTGGAGAGCAGCTATAAGGAGGCACTGTGGCCTAGTGGTTAAGGTCTCTGACTCTTATTCCAAAGGTTAAGAGTTCAAATCCTGGTATTTCACTGGATGTGAGGCCTCAGTTTAAAATTAAGGCAATGGTTCTTTCTTTGATAAATGTTTTTCTTTTCTCCTTGTTTGAATATCTCTCTAAATGAGTTCATCTAACCACAAAGAACACAAATCTTCTCTCTCCCTCTGTCTGGCTTTCTTTTTCTCTCTCTGTCCCTCTTTCCTTCCATTCAACACTGTCAATAATGTCAACATGGGTGAAGTCTAACCTATGGCACTGCATACACTGGACTGTTTGATCCGAATGTCATATATAAGTTTTCGTGGAATACACACGTGAGTCACTGTGGCCTAGTGGTTAAGGTCTCTGACTTTTACTTCAAATGTTATGTGTTCAAATCCTCGTGTTTCACTGGTTGAGAGTACTCACTCAAAAATTAAACCCCTGCTAATTCCTTAGATAAATATATTTCTTTTAACCTTGTTTAAATATATATCTAAATGAGTTCATCCTCCCCCAAAGAATACAAATCCTCTCTCTCCCTTTGTCTGGCTTTCTTTTTCTCTCTGTGTCCCTCTTTCCTTCCATTCAACACTGTCAATATCAACATAGGTGAACTCTAACCTAGGACACAACAAATACTGGAGTGTTTGATCCGAGTGTCATATATACGTTTTCGTGGAGGTCACTCATGAGGTACTGTTGCCTAGTGGTTAAGGTCTCTGAAGCTTTTCCAAAGTTTATGTGTTCAAATCCTGGTGTTTCTCTGTTTGTGAGACCACTGTCAAAAATTAAAGCAATGGTATTTTCTTTGATAAATGTTTTTCTTTTCGCCTTGTTTGAATATCTCTCTAAATGAGTTCATCTTACCCCTAAGAATACAAATCTTCTCTCTCCTTCTGTCAGGCTTTCTTCTTCTCTCTCTGTCTCTCTTTCCTTCCATTCAACACTGTCAATGATGTCAACATAGGTGAACTCTCACCTACGGCACTGTATACACTGGAGTGTTTCATTCAAATGTCATATATAAGTTTTTGAGAACAGCTATAAGTAGTCATTGTGGCCTAGTGGTTAAGGACTCTTGTTCCAAAGGATAAGCGTTCAAAACCTGGTGTTTCACTGGTTGTGATTCCTCATTTAGAAATTAAGGCAATGTTTCTTCCTTTGATAAATGTTTTCTTTTGCTTTGTTTGAATATCTCTCTAAATCAGTTAATATAACCTCAAAGAATACAAATCTTCTCTCTCCCTCTGTCTGGCTTTCTTTTCTCTCTCTGACCCTCTTTCCTTCTATTCAACACTGTCAATAATGACAACATAGGTGAACTCTAACCTACGGCACTGCAAATACTGGAGTGTTTGATCCGAATGTCATATATAAGTTTTGGAAAGTAGCAATAAGGAGTCACTGTGGCCTAGTGGTTAAAGTCTCTGTCTCTTATTCCAAAAGTTAAGGGTTTGGTTCCTGGTGTTTCACTGGTTGTGAGTTCTCAGTTAAAAATTAAGGCAATGGTTCTTTCTTTGATAAATGTTTTTCTTTTCGCCTTGTTTGAATATCTCTCTAAATCAGTTCATCTAACCCCAAGGAATACAAATCTTCTCTCTCCCTCTGTCTGGCTTTCTTTTTCTCTCTTTGGCCCTCTTTCCTTCCATTCAACACTGTCAATAATGTCAACATAGGTGAACTCTAACCTGTGGCACGGCATACACTGGAGTGTTTGATCCGAATGTCATATATAAGTTTTCGTGGAGATCACTGATGAGTCACTGTGACCTAGTAGTTAAGGTCTCTGACTCTTACTCCAAAGGTTATGTGTTTTTAATGCTGGTGTTTCACTGGTTGCCAGTCCTCAGTCATAAATTAAAGCACTGGTAATTCCTTTAATAAATGTTTTTCTTTTAACCTTGTTTGAATATATATCTAAATGAGTTCATCCTACCCCAAAGAATACAAATCTTCTCTCTCACTCTGTTTGGCTTTCATTTTCTCTCTCTGTCCCTCTTTTTTTTTGTTTAAATCTCTTTTATTGAGTTTTCATATAACAAAAGCCATTAATATGACAGATAGTGAGCATGGTATAATATATGACAGCTCAGGTTAACAAAACATTGCCAATAGTAAGACCAGTCGTACAGTATCCGTTATAGTGGGCGTTTTACCAGAGCAAATGTCCGGGTGCGATGCAAGAGATCCATTTTAAGTAACATACTACGGCAGCAAAAACAACAGCCAGAGTTTTAGAGATATTACAATAGCATGGAACAGGCAGTCTACTTCGTACAGTTATCCTCCAGCGCAAGCCCTTAATCCCGGTACTTGTTATACTTAATAAGGTCGTTGTTCCCCAGGTACGCATGGAAAGTGTGGTAGTGTATCTCTCAGGGGGTCCAAAAGACCCTAGCGCCTTGAGACGCAGTATGTGTTCGGCAGAGCACCCCATCTAGATAAGATGGCCCTCATAGTGGCCTTACCTAGGCTCTATATTCGAAGGCAGTAGCTGCGGTGTCCGCGGCCAGTGAGCTGAGGAGGCCATAGTTCTGTCTATGTCGGGAGAGTTAACTAAGAAAAAGGGATAGTCAAGAAGAGATTAAAAAAGAGAGAAAGGATAGAAAAGAGGAGATGAGAGGGTAGTCTGGGGAGATATCCCCGTGCAGCAGTTCTTCGGAAGGGAAGGGGCCCAGGGCTCTCCCGTGGTGTGGTTGTGAGCTTATTTGAGGGGCCGACATCCCTGTTCTCCCTACTGTGTGTCTTCCTCGTACGGTTCCCCCCGTGGAAGTATGGGGTCCGCAAAGAGTTAGAGGGCTCTCAACCTGGGGGGCACAGATCGTGTATGCTCCAACCGAGAGAGATGCGAGACCAGTGGCTGCCATATGCGGTCGAATTTAGCATCCGTACATGCCAACCTATGAGAGAGGAGTTCCATCGCCATGACGTGCCAAAGACGAGTAAGCCAAATCAAGGACGAGGGGGAGCACGTTTTCTTCCAATGTATGGCAATGACCTGCTTAGCGGCAGTGAACATGTGAAAAATCAGATGCCAGTCTGTGTGCGTCATTGCTCTAAGAGCCGTCGGTCGGAGCCCCAGAATAACCACCCTCGGGTCATTTGGCAAGGGGAAGCCCACTACCTCTCCAACGTGGCCCATCACCTCTCTCCAAAAGGTAAGAATGAGCGGACAGGTCCACCATATATGAAGAAAAGAACCCTGAGCCGCCTGGCATCGCCAGCAAAGAGGGGCGAAGCCCGGGAACATCTTCTGGAGTCTGAGAGGAGTATAATACCAGCGAGTCATGACTTTATAGACCGATTCCTGTTGTGTTATACTTTTAAAGATACGAGGGATATCGCGCCATAACTGTTCCCATTGGTCTGAATCTATATCTCCTTCGATGTCCAACTGCCACTGGCGCTGGTAGGTGTGTGGGGGCACCGAATGTGAATGCTGAAGCACGATGTAGGTCCGGAAATCAGCCCCCGGATCCATCGAAAGCACGGACCAGCGTTTCAAAAGGCGTTAGGCGCCTCGTGGCTCCCTCCATGTACGAGGGGGCCCGGAGCCAGTGCCGGATCTGAAAGTACTCCATGCGCGTGGTTTTTTGAAGGTTGAAGTCCTGTCTGCACTGGTCAAATGATTTAAAGATACCCTTCTCAAAAAGTTGTTCTATGACACGGCACTCCCCAGGCGACCAAGCCGAAAACGACGTTAGGGGTAGGGCCGGCGGGAAATCCGGGTTGAGCGCAAGTGATGTGTTGGGAGAGGGGAATGTAGTGAGACCACGGGATACTGCAATCCTGTCCCAGATCTCCAAGACCGTCTTGGTTGGAGTAGCTATGTATGCACTACGATGCCTGGCCTCCTTTCTAATCCAGGCCAGGTCCCACAGTGGGCGACACGCCACTGCCCTGTCCATATGGAACCAGTGTTTTTCGCTTTCGCGAACCGACCATTCCGATATGTATCGCAAGTGCGAGGCCCAGTAATAGGTGAGCAGATCGGGACAAGCCAGACCACCCCTGTCGCGAGGTAGCAACAGGACCCGTGTGGAAAAACGCGGCCTGCCTCCTCCCCAGATGAACGCCGTAAGATCCCGTTGGAGGTTCTGGATATCTCGCTGGGGGATCGGCGTGGGAAGAGCCTGGAAAAGGTACAGTACCTTTGGCAAAATTGCCATTTTAACTGCGTTCAAGCGGCCCAGCCACGAAATTGGGAGTGATTTCCAGCGACGGAGCTCTGCCCGGACAGCCGTCTTGCATGCCGGCCAATTAGCTCCAGTCCAGGTGTCTAGGGTAGCAGTAACGTTAATCCCTAGGTAGCGTATGGAATGTGAGGCCCATTGAAACGGGTTAACTGGACCTAGGTTATCCAGCTGTAGCTGGGGGAGAGTGAGATTGAGTGCCTGCGATTTGGAGAGATTAATTTTAAGGCCCGATATCAATTCAAATTGAGAGAGAATGTCCAATAATGCGGGTAGTGAGCTTGCTGGTTCCGTTAGTGTCAGGAGAAGGTCATCTGCAAAAAGGCCAATTTTGTGTTCTTCGCCTCCTATGCGTGGTCCCCGAATTTCTGCCGACTGCCTGATAGCAATCGCCAGGGGCTCCACCACAAGAGCAAACAGTAAGGGTGAGAGCGGGCACCCCTGGCGCGTACCCCTGCTGATGGAGAAGGACGGGGTGAGAAGACCATTTACTCGGATCCGCGCCGAGGGCGCCGCATACGGCGCCATGATGCGCGCAATCATGGTCGGGCCGAGTCCCACGCGATGCAGGACCGCCCGCAAAAAGGACCAGTCAACCCGGTCAAAAGCCTTTTCGGCGTCCAGGGAGAGCAGAAAGGCCGGTATATTATAATGCTGTGTCTTTTGCACCAGATGGGCTACTCGGCGAATATTATCCGCTCCCTGTCTCTCCCTCACAAAACCCACCTGATCCGGTTCGATCAGGCCCGGGAGGTGAGGGCCTATCCTTTGGGCGAGTATTTTGGTATATAGTTTGGCATCTACGTTCAATAAGGAGATAGGCCGAAAAGAGGCGCATGCCGTGGGGTCTTTCCCAGGTTTAGGGATAAGGATTATCTCCGCCTCTGCCATCGTCGGCGTTACTGACCCTGCCTCCGCAAATGAATTAAAAAGACGCAATAGATGGGCCTGAAGTTCGGGGAGGAAGAGGCGATAGAAAGCCAGCGTTAGGCCATCAGGCCCTGGGGACTTTCCCACTGGCATGCCTTTTAGGGCCTTTTGGAGTTCCGCCGCTATGATAGGTTCCTCTAATTGCTCCTTAAAGAAGGGGGTCAGTGGCGTCCAGGCGCAAGCAGCTAAAAAGGGATCCGTCTGGTCTCCACAAGTCTCTCCCTGCCCATATAGTTCGGAGAAAAAGGCGTGGAACTCCTGTTGTTTAGCGTTTTCGGAGGTAGCCCAACCCCCCCCACTTTGGACTAGAGTCCTGAGGCGACGCGCCAGCATGGATCCCACCCTGTTGCCCCCCCATAAAACTTCTGCTTGAGAGTCAAGAGGGAACGCTCTGCTTTGTTCACCCGGAGAGCCTTGAGCTGACCCCGAAGGGAGGCAAGTCTCTTGCTTGTGACGATAGAAGGCGCGTTACGATTTTGTTGTTCCATGGTTTTAAGATCACGGGTGAGGTTGTCCTCCACCAGGCGAGACTCCCGCCTGCGGGCTATAGAGATGGAAGTGATAACGCCCCGGATCGTGGCCTTGAAGGCGTCCCACAGCATGGGTATTGTGGTCTCCGGGAGGTCATTGGCCGTAAAGTATGATTGTATAGCCTGTCTGAGCTCGGCCAGATCCACCTGATCGCGGAGAACATGCGGAGGGAGTCGCCAGCGCGGGGCGGAATTCGGGGGACGGCCCGAGGTGGACAGGGTTATCTCCAAGTGAGCGTGGTCCGAGATAGAGATATCTGAAATCCCTACTGTTTCTAGGGAGCGAATGAGTGCGTGGGATAGAAAAAGGTAATCTATACGGGAGTGCGAGCGATGCACATGGGAGTAGAAAGTGTAGTCCTGTGTGTCCGGTTCCTTATAGCGCCAAGCGTCTACCAGACCCAAGGCTTCCAGGTCGCGTTTGAGAGCGGCGGACATAGCCCCTACCCCCTGATAAGAGGGGGAGGTGCGGTCCATGGTGGGGTCCCAAACTAGGTTAAAGTCACCCCCAAGGATGATAGGATTAGTTTCCTTGGAGAGGGAAGTTTGGAGGAGGTGGCGGATGAAAGCATCCTGTGCCTGATTGGGTGCATATAAATTAAGGAGGTTAAGCTGTCTGCCCTGTAATGATAGCTGGAGCTTAAGAGATCTACCTTCCGCATCCCGAACGGTGTGTTCTATGTTTACCGAGAGACCTACTTTAAAAAGGATCCCCACCCCTGCTGTCTTAGTTGGTGCCGACGCCCATAGTTGTAGGGGGAATTTAGGATGAGACATGCGGATAGTATCGGTCCGTAAAAGATGGGTCTCTTGGAGAAAGACAATGTCTGGATCCTGAAGTTGGAGGTAGCGCCAGATCTGTTTTCTCTTATTCGGGGCATTCAGGCCTTTGACATTAAGGGAGAGACATTTAAGCTGAGCCATTGATCTGTACCCAAAAAGGCATGCGTTGGCCGGAACTGATGGAGTCCCATCTCTCTCTGGTCGGAGCCTGAAGCGGCAACCGCTGTGGGAGTTGGAGCAAGCGTGGATTCCCCCCCCGAGGTGGAGTGTGTGATATAGTACCCGGTGTCCCCAAAGCTGCCGGTCTCAGAGCCTTGGCCCTTCGCTGCGATTCGGGGTCCTCCCCTCGAGTCCAGAGAAAGAAAGGAAGTAAGGGAAAGAATAGAAGAGGGGAAGATTCCCAGATTGGAGAAAGTACCAAATAACTAAGGGGCCAACTGGGCCCAACAGGACCTTTCCAGTCCAGGAGCGGCCCAATGGTGGGAACCAGGGCGGCTCTGAGGAAGTCACTCCTCTTGGGGACTAAGGAAATGGCGGGGTAGGTCTCAGACTTCTCTGGGAGCAAGAGTCGTCCGCCCCCCAGGGGCGACCCGTCGCAGTAACAACGGGGAAAAACGCGTCCAAGATGGAGCCACAGGGGGACCCCTTCCGGAGTGGATCCGGAGCCCAGCAACACATCCTGGCACCATCGCCCTCCAAGCATTTGGGCGATCTAAAAATTCGGGCACCCTTAGAGTGACTGACAGGTGTGGGGGAGGGGCACCTCGCCCCCCGTCGCGCCTAGAACAGTGTAAAGCTGGTGTGGATTCGGTAGCCTAGATTAACGCGCATAAATAAGCCCTCCCAAGAGCCCACCCACGACAGACCCATCCCGTCAAGGGAGCGTGGTGCTTTGCAGGCATGATCCCCCACCCCGAGGGACAACCAGACATTGCCTCCCCTGACACTCCTCTTGAGACAAATTATATTAAGTGTATGGACGCCTAGTTGCCCCAACACTTCGTTCAAGTATTCAAGGCGATTCAACGCCCTCTCCCATCTGGAGCCTCTGACAGTGGGGCATGAGAGGTATGTTCTACCAGTCCACGTGTCTGTGTAGGCCTCTCAACCGGTTATCAGTTGCCCCCGCTGGCGCCAGGGGGGGAAGGCGGCCTCGATCTCAGGCCCTCTCTCGCTGAAGTCTGTGACGCCTCCATGTTCCGTAGGTGTTGGATAATGTCCTGCTTGGCTTGAAGGTCTGTCCCCCCTGCTCCGGAGGCTCCAGCCCTGGGGCGCCCGACCCTCGACCACTCAGGGCGGAGAGAGATCTGGGATGCCGATTCAGCGGGCCCGGGAGAGGAAGGCCTCGATCCAGACGAGATGTTCAGCAGTTGGAGGGCTTCACGAAGAGATCTTAGAGACCTGCGCCTCCCCTCCCAGTGAAAAATCAGAGCAAACGGGTGGCCCCATTGATATTTGACGTTGGCTTCTCTCAGTTTAGCAGTGACTGGCCGGAAGTCCCTACGGCGGCGCAGGGTGAAGGGCGATAGGTCCTGAAAGATTTGGATGGCGTGTCCCTCGTGTTCCAACTTTTCGGTCGCCCTGGCCGCTCGGAGGATTGCCTCCTTTTCTGTGAAAAAATGTACCCTGGTCAGGATGTCGGGGATCAGGTTGGTGTTTCCCCGTGGGGGTGCTACCCTATGCGCTCGGTCCAGTGTGGGTGGGGAGGAGTCCTCATCTCCCCTGACCGCATGCAGTAGTTCTGCGACATATGTCATTATGTCCTGTCCCTCTGCGCCCCGCGGCACACCCCGGACGCGGAGGTTGTTCCGGCGGCTCCTATTCTCTAAATCCTCCTGCTTGAGTTGGAGTTCCATATGTTGCTCCTCTAGAGTTAGGACGCGGCGCCTAAGATCTTCCTGCTCCTCTGTGCGCGTGTCGAGGGTGTGCTCCAGGTCGTCCACCCTAGTGCCAATTTCGGTGACATCTCGTCTAATGTCCGTGAGGTAGGACTTGACCTCCAGCTTAAGAGATGAGATCTCTGATTTGATGTCCTGAAGGAAACTAGACATAAATGCCTGCGTAATGGCGCCTGATTCAAGCATATCCAGCTTGGAGGTCATTGCTGTGTCGTCCCCTGAGGCTACCGGGGTTTGCTTGCCCCACAGGTCCACCACCGAGGTATCTTTAGGCGCTAGTTGGGCTGAGGCCTTTCCCGTCTTGGGCTTGGTCATGATTTCAGCGCCGGGGGTGTAGATCTCACCTGCCCTCGTTCGGTTCCAAACCGGGGCCTCCTCACTTCCCCCTAGTCGATGCTTCGCAAGTCCGTCCGGCGGCAGGACAAGGCGGCGCAGGCCTGACCGCAGAATCCGCCCGTCAGACCAACTCGGGCCCCCCTCGTCTCCGATCCTGGCAGGAGGTATCGTCCCGGGGGTCTATATCCCATGCTCCAGCCGCCGTCGATTCAAATCAGAGGGGCCACTCACCTCCGCCACCCCCCGGCGGGGCCCCGACAACTTCAGCGGAGCCTAGGGCAGCCCCACGCCAGTTCTGCTCGGGTACCGGAAGGAGCCCGATCCGGCCCCCGAGTCGCTCCAGTCCCCCGAGCGTAGTACAGGGCACCCCCACTGCCAGTCCGGCCCAACAACCAGGGCCCGCCCCGCTGCCCCTCACCTCCGTCCAGGCCAAGCTCTCCCCACTCTTCAGGGTCCTCTACTCTCAGGGGAGTATACGCAAAGTCCGAGGTCCAGGAGCAGGGGTCTCCGACCACGAGTGTTGTCCACCCACCAGGGCAGTCACAGCGGGGCAGCAAGCACTATCAAAGCCTCCACCTCGGGGCCAGCCATCCGGTCAACCACGCCGGTTCTCAGGGCGCTGTGCGCGATGAGCCCAAGGGAGCCGGGTCTCACCAGGCCTCCGGCTCTGCAAACGCCTCTCCTCTGACCTCGCCGGGCCGCTACTGTGTGGGGGAGGGGCACACGAGGTCCACAGCCTCAGGCTCAGCCGGGGGGGGCGGGGAAGAGTCCACTACCAGCCGCAGGTACTCACGATAGTCCTCAGCCCCCTCAGGGCCGCCGCTCCATCCCCCGGGCCAGCTGCGATCCCCCTCCTCACCTCCGTCTACCTCTCTGCTCTTCCCCGGTCTCTGCCAACGGGCTCGTGGGGCCTCAGGAGCCCGGCCAGAGTCCGCTCCCAGAGGGAGGGGGCAGGCTCCCCAACTCAGCCCACCGCCGCAGGCAAGGTCTCCGGGGCCAAGCGACCCCCCGCAGGACCTCCTCCGGCCAAGGACCAGCGATTCCCGCGTCTCCCGCAGGCAAGGGCCGACACTCCGGTGCGGGCAAGATGGCGGACGGGATCGCCGCGATCAGCTTCTCTCGGCTCTCCCAGCCGCTGTGTCGGGTCGAGGTCCCCCCAAAACTCCAGGGACCTGTAGCGGGCTATACGCTATCGATGGGGGGGGCACAGACTTTGCCCCCCGTGCCTTAAATCGCTTAAGGTACGCCCCAGGCCGCCCCCGGAAAGCGGAGCTCAGTCCTCGTGCGTCTTACGCCATCGGAGTCCAGGCCACGCCCTCTGTCCCTCTTTACTTCCATTCAACACTGTCAATGATGTCAACATAGGTGAACTCTAACCTGTGGCACTGCATACACTGGAGTGGTTGATCAGAATGTCATACGTTTTTTTTATTTTATTTTTTATATTTCTGTTTATTCATTCATGTTGCATTTATTTCCTTTTTTTTTTTTTTTTTCTTTTATTAATCCAAAGTATTATTACAGAGGTAAGGTAATGTCATAAAAACCCTCCAGATCCCCCCCACACTCCCCCTTGTGCAACAATACGAATCAAAGACATAAAAGTAAGTAGAAAAACATTATACACTGGATAAGCATAAGTAGAGAGTAAAAAAAAAGACAAGAAATCGCATAAAACCAAAGGAGGCAGGGAAAAAAAAAAAAAACATGGCAAAATCCTAAGTTACCATGATTTTAGTATACACCAATTGGAGATAGAGGCCCTTAAATTGACAAATAGACTGGTTAGCCCGATAAACCAGTCTGGTCCAGCCAGATAGTTAGGGGTTCCCAGATATCTAATCCCTTCCTTTGCGCTTTACGGCCTTTTTTGGCATAGATAGCCTTCTCAAGATGATAAGTCGCGACTAATCTAGCCAACCATTGGGAGAAAAGAGGAGGATCTGGGTCTACCCAAACTGATGCTATGCAAATTCTCCACACCGTCATTGCCACAAATATGAGTGCCCCGCCCTTTTTTCTACTGACCACCACCTGGGTCCCTAATACGATAGTCGTAGGGGTCAGCTCTATGGCCTGGGAAATAACCCTCCCAAGGAAATCCTGTATTTTAACAAGAAGTGGAGTAAGTTTCCGGCAGGTGGCAAACATGTGTACTGCGTCTGCCCCAAACTCCGAGTACCTAGGACACAGCGTCCCCTTACCAGTTCCCCATTTGGCAACTCTACTAGGTGTAATGTATAAAAAGAAAATGGTTTTAAAATATTGTGCCTGTAATTTGGTTGACAACAGATCGCTCTGGGCGAGTTTCAGTGCGTTATAAAATGTGCTGTGCGGAACTTCCAACTTTGCTTGCCATTTGTCTGCTATTCTGGGTAGGTCATCAGGAGTTTGACTGTTCAGTGCGGAGTAGATAGCGCCAATCCGAGGCATAGCTGGGGCCCTTAAGTTTTCAATAAATTCTATTTTCATAAACCCGGCGGGTCCTCCAGCTTTTCGAGACAAAAAATTGTGTATGGCAATATGCTTAAAAGCATCTTGGTCTTTCAATCCATATTTACTTTGAAGCTCGGCGAAAGGTTTAATACCTTCAGTAGAGATTAGGTCTCCCAGTTTTAAAATACCGGCTTTATACCAAGCTTGTAAATAAGACCTCCCAAAAATAGCAGGCAAATTACAATTCTTGTTGATAGGGGAGAAGTAGTTCATTCTACCTAGCCCGTAAATCCTACGAACATTGCAAAAGACCTTAAAGGTGCTCATCAGTGTCTTGAATCTAACTCGCTTGTAATATCCAAAGGACATTTGTCTGATGGACAGCCACGGGCCTCTTCTCCTAGTAGTAATTGAAATGGCGAGGGAAGCCCAGTAGGAGGAGAGAAGGAGTGTTCCTTCACTAATTCCACACTATATTGCAAAACTGAAGCCCAGTAATAGAGCACTATGTTAGGGAAAGCCCATCCACCCCTCTCCCTGGGAAGAGACAGTTGCTTTAGCGCCCGTCTGGGTTGAGAATAAGCCCATATAAATTGTGTAAAAAGTTGCTGAAATTTTTGTAGCATAATTTTGTTAAATTCTAGTGGAATAGATCGAAAAAAATAAAGTAATTTTGGGAAGTAAGTCATTTTAATTACATTGCATCTACCCACTAAGGTCAAGTGTAGGTTATTGATTCGATTAAGCGCTCTTTTTGTTTCAGTAGCCAAAGGGATTAGATTTTCTGCCACAATTTCATCCACATTTGCCTTCACAATCACCCCCAGGTATTTGGCCTTTGTGACAACCCGTCTGTCTATCCAGTTAATTTCTTTGTTAACAATAATTTGGGTTTTATTTTTGTTCAGTGCATACCCCGAAATTTTCCCAAAATCTTGGGCCTCCAGTTCCAATGCTAAAATAGCACTTTCGGGTTCTGGGGTAGTTATGGCCAGATCGTCAGCGTAAGCCATAATTTTAGTGTCCCAGCCGAATCTGCTTACTGCCTGGATAGCCGGGTTGTTCTCTATTTTTTTAATCAAGGGGTCTATATAAAGGGCAAAAAGCAAAGGGGAGCACGGGCACCCTTGCCTGGTGCCCCGAGAGATTTTGAATTGTTTAGTTAACCTCCCATTTATTGATAAACTGGCTGTCGGGTTCAGATAAAGAGCTTGAACAGCTTGTATTAACTTTGGTCCAAAGCCCATCCTTCTCATAACTCCCCAGAGAAACTGCCAGGAGACCCGGTCGAATGCTTTTTCAGCATCTAAAAGGATTAATGACATCGCGTCTCCTGTTGCTTGTGCTGCGTCAAACAAAGTAATAGCCCGCCTAATATGTTCGGTGGTGCCTTTCTTGGGGATAAATCCGTGTTGCCATTCTGAGACCAGGGTTTCAATAACTGAAGATATTTTTATTGCAAGAATTTTCAAGAAGATTTTTGAGTCACAATTTATAAGCGCGATTGGCCTATATGATCCCATTTCTAGCGGTGATTTATCTTTTTAGGAAATATAGAAATTTTAGCATTGGACCAAGATGCGGGCGGAGCGGCCCCGTTAAAAATAGAGATTACTAAAGAGGAGAAAATAGACTTTAATTGGGGAGCGAAGATTTTATAAAATTCCACAGGGATACAATCGACCCCTGCTGCCTTCCCATTCGGCAAACTGGCTAGAGCTTCGGCAATATCTTCCCAAGTTGGAGTAACATCAAGCTGATCGCGATTTTCCTGACTAAGTTGGGTTAGAGTCACTTCTTCTATATATTTAGCGATCTCGTCCTCTCTTGCATCTACTGAGCTACTGTTCTTCTCTGCATATAAATTAGAATAGAACTCTCGGAAACCTTCTTGTATTTTACTTGGGTCATTAGTCTCTTCTCCGGTTGCAAGCTGAATCGACAGTATTTCACTACCTGTAACCTGCTGCCTGGTTTTAATGGCCAAATGATGGCCAATAAGGTCACTATATTCGTAGTTTTTTTCCTGCGTCGTGGCCCATTTAGCTGCAACCTTCTCTGCAAAAACTGACCCAATTTCTGCTTTGATGAGTATCACTTTGTTTTGGGTAGACTCAGTATCCCCCCCAGCTTGCACAATTTGAATTAGTTTCTCCTCTGCCTTTTTCAGCTTTTCCTGTAGTTCATAGATCATTAGTTTTTCTTTCTTATTTTTCCTAATTGAAAACCTAAGTGTCTCCCCCCGAATACCTGCCTTTAATGTGTCCCACACAGTCATAATTGGGGCCGACCCCATGTTTATCTCAAGGAATTCTTGAACACATACTTGCATATGTGTCCGATATCCTGTATCTTGTAGTAGTGCTTTCTCAAAGCTCCATTTTGGGGTTTCTCTCCAATTCCCAAGCCCCCCAATGTCTAAAATAAGCGGGTTGTGGTCTGACATAAAGCGCGGAGCAATATCTATAGAGCATTCTCGGAGTAGAGAGGACGAGATCAAAAAATAATCCAATCTGGCAAATGACCGGTGTGGGGCAGAGAAGTAAGTGTAGCCTGGCAGTTTAGAATTTAGATTAGCCCAGGCATCACTAAGCCCATGAGTTTGAACTAAGTTAACTATCGCTTGATATACTCGAGGCTTCCTTCCCGCATAAGTCCATTTATCATCCGCTTTCCAATTACAAAGCTGGTTGATATTAAGGTCGCCACAGACAATGATTGGGGAAGGCCAATGGGCAAGCTCCCCTGTAATCCAGTTAATGATCCCTGGGTCATCTGCGTTGCTCCCATAAATTGAACATAAAGTAAAAGGGGAATTAGATGGCAGGTGGCACTCTACAATTACCCATCTGCCCAATGAGTCAGATTTCACACGGGGATATTTTAAAGGTAGTCTGCTTTCAGCCAAAACCCCTACACCTTTTATTTTCGCACCCTGTGTAGTACCCCCTATAGTTTTAAACCCCAGTGTGTTCAATAAGTGTTTTTGTGAACCCTCTATATGTGTTTCCTGGAGGCTGACAATATCGGCACCCAGCGATCTTAAGCCTTGTGCTACTTTTTGTCTCTTTGTAGCTTCATTCAGCCCACATATGTTCACTGACACAAATCTAAGAGTATTTATCTTAGTCATTTAAGCATTTTAAGGAGATTAAACCAAAAAATTCCCGTTCCCTTAAATAAGCTTGACTTTATGAACTTGTTTACTTTATCGTGTATTTTAACCAGTGATTGTATGTAAAAAAAAAATGTCCTCGATTCAACTATTTCATAGCAATTTCCCCCTCCCTCCCCATCCCAACCCTCCCCCTCTCGTTGAGCAATCAGGAATAACCTGAATGATGGTGGTCAAGAGTAAGTCTCCGCCACTAGACCACGCCTTAGAGAGTTTAAGTAGGCCTTCGGCTATGTCTATTCACACCTTATGTGAAAACAATTAGATAGATGTGCCCTAGGTTCTAGATAAAGCTAATCAGAATCAGAAAGAAGAGAAGAGGAAAAAAGAAGAAAAAGGGAGCACATAAAATTAAAGAAAAAGAAGGAAGAGATCCCCGCCTCTCCCTCCCTTACCCCCCCCCTACAAAAAAGCAGGGAGAAAATCGCCTCAAGATTAACTTGAGCCCTTCTTAGACTTGATTTCTCCCAGGTATTCACCAGCCTTAATCTCAGACAAAAAGATTTTGGAAGCTCCATTAAAGATAACTTTAAGTCTGGCAGGGTTCATTAAGTACACTTGAGCTCCTATCTGTTGGAACGGGGAGATTAGCTGACGCAGGCGCCATCTTCGTTCTACCGTCTGATGGCAAAAGTCAGACTTCGCAAAAAAAGTTACCCCGTTGGACCCTTTCTGGGAGTTAGGGCGGGCCTGGTCGTATACCAATTGCCTAAGGAGAAAGTTTCCAAAATACACCAGAAACGCCCTGGGATGTCCACCAGATGAGCTGCTACCGTCACGTTGTCGTCTCAAATTAAAAGGGAAGCGATGTGCCCTTTGTATCTCATGGTCCCAGTCCCAGCTTGACTGATCAGGAAAGGAATCTTGTAGAAGTTTCACTATATAGCTCCTAGGATCTTCTCCCTCCTTCCCTTCTGGGATTCCAAGCAGACGGAGGTTGTTTCTGCATTGTCGGTTCTCCTGTTCCTCCATTTTTGTCATTAGGTCAAACAAACAGGCGGTATTGGAGTCGCTCTGATTTTTGATTGAGGAGACCTCTGTTTCCAAACACTCGATGTGCCCTTCAACCATGGTGACACGGTCGCTTATGTCGGTACAGATTTTATTCAGTCTTCTCATGCCCCCTTGTAGTTTTTTAGCCGCCCCTTTTGCTGCGCGGTTATCTGCCCGAGCCTCTTCTTGGAATTCTTTTATAGAGGCTAGGATCGAAGCTAGTGAGGGTTCGGTAATATTTTCAGGTGCGCTCTTTATATTTTCCCACAGTGTCATGTGAGAGTCGTCTTCTTCAAGAGGGTAGGACATCTGTGAATCTGAGTAGTCCCATTTAAGCTGGCTGCGTCTTTTAGCCTTGCTTCTTGCCTTCCTAGGGTGTTGTACTGTACCTATAACCTTAGGTGACTCTTCACTATTATCTTCGCTTGAATTAAACCCACCCTCGTCCGAGGAGGTCCCGGTGCCATCTGATACCGAATAGAAGTTTTCAGTACCTGTCTCCGGTGTCCATGGGACTTGAGGGCCAGAGGGCCAGAGGCGGCTTCTAGACCCTGGATATAGTTATCAATACCGGCTTCCGAAGTTTTTGAAGTATTCTCCAGGTTGATTATCGTGGGGTCGGGATCACCTCCTATTTTTTGGGCTACGGGAGCTGAAAATATCAAGTTCTCCTGAGCAGTTGGTCCCACAGCTTCCCCTTCTAAATGAAGGCAGGGAGGGGCGGTCGAGTTGTCAGCCATTTCTTGCAGACCACTCGTTATCCCCTTGTCAGCTTGTTGTGCCCCAAGTTTTTGAGCACAGATTTCATGAGTCCCTGTGGTTAAGTTCTCGGACTCTTAATCCAAAGGTTTTGTGTTCAAATCCTGGTCTTTCAATGTGCATGGATTTTAAGGTAAAATTATAGGCAATGGTACTTTGTCTGGTAAATGTTGGAAAATATTTTTAATTTCTCCTAGTTTGACTATCTCTCTTTACAAGTATGTCTTACCCTAAAGAATACTAATCTTCTCTCTCCCTCTGTCTGGCTTTTCTTTCTCTCTCTGTCCCTCTTTCCTTCCATTCAACACTGTCAATAATGACAACATAGGTGAACTCTAACCTGTGGCACTGCATACACTGGAGTGTTTGATCTGAATGTCATATATAAGTTTTCGTGGAGCTTACTGATGAGTCACTGTGGACTAGTGGTTAAGGTCTCTGACTCTTATCCCAAAGGTTATGTGTTTAAATGCTGGTGTTTCACTGGTTGCCAGTTCTCAGTCGTAAATTAAAGCACGGGTAATTCCTTTGATAAATGTTTTTCTTTTCGCCTTGTTTGAATATTTCTCTAAATGAGTTCATCTTACCCCTTAGAATACAAATCTTCTCCCTCCCTCTGTAAGGCTTTCTTCTTCTCTCTCTGTCTCTCTTTCCTTCCATTCAACACTGTCAATGATGTCAACATAGGTGAACTCTAAGCTACGACACTGCAAACACTAGAGTGTTTGATCCGAATGTCATATATAATTTTTTGAGAACATCAGTAAGTTGTCACTGTGCCCTAGTGGTTAAGGTCTCTGACTCTTACTCCAAAGGTTAAGTGTTCAAATCCTGGTATTTCACTGGTTGTGAGTCCTCAGTTAATAATTAAGGCAATAGTTCTTTCTTTGATAAACGTTTTTCTTTTCACCTTGTTTGAATATCTCTCTAAATGAGTTCATCTAACCACAAAGAATACAAATCTTCTCTCTCCCTCTGTCTGGCTTTCTTTTTCTCTCTCACCCTCTTTCCTTCTATTCAACACTGTCAATAATGTCAGCATAGGTGAACTCTAAAATACTGCATTGCAAACACTGGAGTGTGATCCGAGTGTCATATATAAGTTTTGGAGAGCAGATATAAGGAGTCTCTGTGGCCTAGTGGTTAAGGTTTCTGACTCTTATTCCAAAGGTTTAGTGTTAGAATCCTGGTATTTCACTGGTTGTGAGTCCTCAGTTAAAAATTAAGGCAATGGTTCTTTCTTTGATAAATGTTTTTCTTTTCACCTTGTTTGAATATCTCTCTAAATGAGTTCATCTAACCACAAAGAATACAAATCTTCTCTCTCCCTCTGTCTGGCTTTCTTTTTCTCTCTCTGTCCCTCTTTCCTTCCATTCAACACTGTCAATAATGTCAACATGGGTGAAGTCTAACCTATGGCACTGCATACACTGGAGTGTTTGATCCGAATGTCATATATAAGTTTTCGTGGAGAACCCGCATGAGTCACTGTAGCCTAGTGGTTAAGGTCTCTGACTCTTACTTCAAATGTTATGTGTTCAAATACCAGTGTTTCCCTGGTTGAGAGTCCTCACTCAAAATTTAAACCCCTGCTAATTCCTTAGATAAATATATTTTAACCTTGTTTAAATATATATCTAAATGAGTTCATCCTCCCCCAAAGAATACAAATCCTCTCTCTCCCTCTGTCTGGCTTTCTTCTTCTCTCTCTGTCTCTCTTTCCTTCCATTCAACACTGTCAATGATGTCAACATAGCTGAACTCTCACCTACGGCACTGTATACACTAGAGTGTTTAATTCGGATGTCATATATAAGTTTTTGAGAAAAGCTATAAGGAGTCATTGTGGCCTAGTGGTTAAGGTCTCTGAGTCTTATTCCAAAGGTTAAGAGTTCAAATCCTGGTATTTCACTGGTTGTGAGTCCTCAGTTCAAAATTAAGGCAATGTTTCTTTCTTTGATAAATGTTTTTCTTTTCTCCTTGTTTGAATATCTCTCTAAATGAGTTCATCTAACCACAAAGAATACAAATCTTCTCTCTCCCTCTGTCTGGCTTTCTTTTTCTCTCTCTGTCCCTCTTTCCTTCCATTCAACACTGTCAATAATGTCAACATGGGTGAAGTCTAACCTATTGCACTGTATACACTGGAGTGTTTGATCCGAAAGTCATATATAAGTTTTCGTGGAGGACACCCATGAGTCACTGCGGCCTAGTGGTTAAGGTCTCTGACTCTTGCTTACAATGTTATGTGTTCAAATACTGGTTGAGAGTCCTCACTCAAAAATTAAACTCCTGCTAATTCCTTAGATAAATATATTTCTTTTAACTTGTTTAAATATATATCTAAATGAGTTCATCCTCCCCCAAAGAATACAAATCCTCTCTCTCCCTCTGTCTGGCTTTCTTTTTCTCTCTTTGTCCCTCTTTCCTTCCATTCAACACTGTCAATATCAACATAGGTGAACTCTAACCTAGGACACAACAAATACTGGAGTGTTTGATCCGAATGTCATATATACGTTTTCGTGGAGGTCCCTCATGAGTTACTGTGGCCTAGGGGTTAAGGTCTCTGACGCTTACTCCAAAGTTTATGTGTTCAAATCCTGGTGTTTCTCTGGTTGTGAGACCACAGTCAAAAATTAAAGCCATGGTATTTTCTTTGATAAATGTTTTTCTTTTCTCCTTGTTTGAATATCTCTCTAAATGAGTTCATCTTACCCCTAAGAATACAAATCTTCTCTCTCCTTCTGTCAGGCTTTCTTCTTCTCTCTCTGTCTCTCTTTCATTCCATTCAACACTGTCAATGATGTCAACATAGGTGAACTCTCACCTACGGCACTGTATACACTGGAGTTTTTAATTCAAATGTCATATATAAGTTTTTGAGAACAGCTATAACTAGTCATTGTGGCCTAGTGGTTAAGGTCTATGACTCTTGTTCCAAAGGTTAAGCGTTCAAAACCTAGTGTTTCACTGGTTGTGATTCCTCAGTTAGAAATTAAGGCAATGTTTCTTCCTTTGATAAATGTTTTCTTTTTGCTTTGTTTGAATATCTCTCTAAATCAGTTAATATAACCTCAAAGAATACAAATCTTCTCTCTCCCTCTGTCTGGCTTTCTTTTTCTCTCTCTGACCCTCTTTCCTTCTATTCAACACTGTCAATAATGTCAACATAGGTGAACTCTAACCTACGGCACTGCAAACACTGGAGTGTTTGATCCGAATGTCATATATAAGTTTTGGAAAGCAGCAATAAGGTGTCACTGTGGCCTAGTGGTTAAGGTCTCTGTCTCTTGTTCTAAGAGTTCAATTCTTCGTGTTTCACTGGTTATGAGTCCTCAGTTAAAAATTAAGGCAACGGTTCTTTCTTTGATAAATGTTTTCTTTTTGCCTTGTTTGAATATCTCTCTAAATCAGTTCATCTAACCCCAAGGAATACAAATCTTCTCTCTCCCTCTGTCTGGCTTTCTTTTTCTCTCTTTGGCCCTCTTTCCTTCCATTCAACACTGTCAATAATGTCAACATAGGTGAACTCTAACCTATGGCACTGCAAACACTGGAGTGTTTGATCCGAATGTCATAGATAAGTTTTGGAAAACAACAATAAGGTGTCACTGTGGCCTAGTGGTTAAGGTCTCTGACTCTTACACCAAAGGTTATGTGTTTTTAATGCTGGTGTTTCACTGGTTGCCAGTCCTCAGTCATAAATTAAAGCACTGGTAATTCCTTTGATAAATGTTTTTCTTTTAACCTTGTTTGAATATATATCTAAATGAGTTCATCCTACCCCAAAGAATACAAATCTTCTCTCTCACTCTGTTTGGCTTTCATTTTCTCTCTCTGTCCCTCTTTACTTCCATTAACACTGTCAATGATGTCAACATTGGTGAACTCTAACCTATGGCACTACATACACTGGAGTGGTTGATCAGAATGTCATCTATAAGTTTTTGAGCACAGCATTCATGAGTCACTGAGGCCTAGTGGTTAAGTTCTCCTACTCTTACTCCAAAGGTTTTGTGTTCAAAACATGGTCTTTCAATGTGCATGGATTTTAAGGTAAAATTATAGGCAATGGTACTTTCCCTGGTAAATGTTGGAAAATATTTTTCATTTCTCCTAGTTTGACTATCTCTCTTTACAAGTATGTCTTACCCTAAAGAATACTAATCTTCTCTCTCCCTCTGTCTGGCTTTTCTTTCTCTCTCTGTCCCTCTTTCCTTCCATTTAACAGTCAATGATGTCAACATAGGTGAACTCTAACCTACGGCACTGTATACACTGGAGTGTTTAATCCGAATGTCATATATAGGTTTTTGAGAGCAGCTGTAAGGAGTCATTGTGGCCTAGTAGTTAAGGTCTCTGACTCTTATGCCAAAGGTTAATAAGTGTACAATTCCTGTTGTTTCACTGGTTGTGAGTTCACAGCTAAAAGTTAAGACAATGGTTATTTCTTTGATATATGTTTTTCTTTTGCTTTGTTTGAATATCTCTCTAAATCAGTTCATATAACCGCAAAGAATACAAATCTTCTCTCTCCCTCTGTCTGGCTTTCTTTTTCTCTCTCTGACCCTCTTTCCTTCTAATCAACACTGTCAATAATGTCAACATAGGTGAACTCTAACGTACGGCACTGCACACACTGGAGTGTTTGATCCGAATGTCATATATAGGTTTTGGAGAACAGGAATAAGCAGTCACTGTGGCCTAGTGGTTAAGGTCTCTGACTCTTATTCCCAAGGGTAAGTGTTCAATTTATTGTGTTTCACTGGTTGCGAGTCCTCAGTTAAAAATTAAGGCAATGGTTCTTTCTTTGATAAATGTTTTTCTTTTCGCCTTGTTTGAATATCTCTCTAAATCAGTTCATCTAACCCCAAGGAATAAAAATCTTCTCTCTCCCTCTGTCTGTCTTTCTTTTTCTCTCTCTGTCCCTCTTTCCTTCCATTCAACACTGTCAATAATGTCAACATTGGTGAACTCTAACCTATGGCTCGACATACACTGGAGTGTTTGATCCGAATGTCATATATAAGTTTTCGTGGAGCTCACTGATGAGTCACTGTGGACTTTTGGTTATGGTCTCTGACTCTTACCCCAAAGGTTATGTGTTTAAATGCTGGTGTTTCACTGGTTGGCAGTTCTCAGTCGTAAATTAAAGCACTGGTAATTCCTTTGATAAATGTTTTTCTTTTCGCCGACGGCCCGCTAAAAGCACCGGCTTATAGCCGCTTAAAGCTGTTGCTGGCGCTAACACCGGCGACGTGGCCAGCGAGAAGTGCACCGGATGAGCCCACAAGCCAGACACCCGCAAGATCGGTGAAAGACGACAGCAGGGACCTCCGGCCCGCGGGGCCGAGAAGCGAGGCTCCGAGATCCTCGGCGGCGGGGCGGTCTGCCCGGCGGCCGGAGACGAGAGCACCGAGAGCCCTAGTCGGAGCAGCGGCCGAGGTGGAGGTTACCGGACTGCACCAGCGGTGAGCACGGACGACAGTGCAGAAATACCGCTATGGCTGTGACGCAGTGGTGAAAGTGAGTGGGACTGGGAGCGGCGCCGGCCATCTTGCGAGGGGGCGACCCACGGCGCCCATCCCCCTGAGGGGTGCTACGGTGGACCCCTGAGAGCGGTTCCAGCGGGAGGTGGCCGGGGGCGCTGCCCACATCCCAGCGAGGCTTGACAGCAGCAGAGCGACCGAGTGGCCACCGACCGCTGGGGCAGAGACGTCGGTGAGCGGAGGGCTGCAGGTAGGCCCGAACTGAGCGCGCTCCAGGGGTCCCGGCCTACGCGGCCCAAGAGATCAGAAGTCTCCTGGCGGTGCACGGAGGGAGGACGCAGTACCCACTCCGCAGCCATGTGAGTGAGGGGGACGGCTGCCATCCAACAGCGTCCGAGGGGGGAGCAGCGGTTTGCCTGCGGCCTGGTCCGGGCCTCGCTGTCCAGTGGGGACGGCCCCGATCGACAAGCCCGCCAGGGGGAGAGAGACTAGGAGCCCTGAGGAAGACGCAGAGGGGGCACCACCCACACTGGCAATAGAGGAGCAGGTCGGAGTGGAATGGTGGAGGCCAACGCCGAGTGGGGGGCACTCAGGACCTAAGGGAAGGTCACTGCGCCGGCGCCCACAACTGAAAGGCTCCCACTAAACAAGGTGCAGTAGCGCACACCATCACCCAGAGTTGTGGCGCCAAAGAAAGTCCCGAGCGAGAACTACATGCCAGGCGCGCCCAATTGGTGGTGAGGGACGATAAGAGTGCCTGCTGTGGCCGCAGTGGGAGTTCCCAGCAGGGACGGCCTGGACGACATGGAGACGGGGCACTGAGCTCCCTAAAGGGGCCTTGCTGGGGGAAAGGGAGAGCCACTACAGCGGGGACCCGCGCAGAGACTGACCCTGACGTAACCCTGCCCGGCCGGCCTCTAGGCCAAAAGACGCATCAGTGCCAGGAATCGAAGAAACACCGGGCATAGTGGGACCTGCGACACACAGAGGAGGTAGTTGCGAGACGCCGGCGGAGACACTGGTAGGACTCAGGGGAAAGCAGGAATCCACGTACTGCACTCAGCCGCGAGGCTTAGAGGGCAATATAGACGGAGACGGGGGAGATTCCGGCTAACCCGGGGTAGCACCCGGGCCCGCCCTTGCCACGATATGTCCACGTCTCGGGGACGCAAAGACAGGACCTTGAAAGACATGTTTGCGAAAACCCCGGCTGGTCAGCAGGCAACAGACATGGCAATGGGCACTGACCACCCGGTGTCCGAGCGAAACGAAGGGATGGAACCGATCACCAAAGCATTCCTGGAATCCATGTTTGTAGCACTCAGAGAGGATATCCACACGCTGAAGCGGGAATTCACCACGGAGATTAAAGAGGTCCGTAGAGACATGGATGGGATCGGTGAGAGAGTTGCCGAACTTGAGGACAAAAGCGACGGGAGGGACACGGAGCTCGCAACGCTGCAACAGGAGGTCCTCAGGCTTCACGATCAGCAAGTAGACCTACAGATGCACCTGGAGGACCTAGAAAACCGCTCTCGGCGGCACAATATCCGGATCCGAGGGGTGAGGATGAGCGACGACACGAAAGACCTTTTTAAATACACGAAGGAACTCTTCAATCACATCTTGGGCAGTCCCCCTGAGACAGACTTACGTCTGGACCGAGCGCACAGAGTAGGCCCTCCGCGGGCTCCAGCGGCTCCACCATCAGACATCCTGGTCTGCGTCCAAGATTACCGCACCAAGGAAGACATCCTACAGAAAGCACGCCAGATGCACCCCTTGAAGTTTCGTGATCAAGCACCGGTCCTCTACCAAGACCTGTCCGCACTCACGTTGCAAAAGCGGAGAACATTTAAACCCATCACCTCACATCTCCGGCAGCGCAACATCCCGTACAGCTGGGGCCACCCGTTTCGCCTCGTGTTCCGCATAGAAAATAAGCTGCACCAGCTGCGCTCGCTGTCAGAGGCTTGTCAACTGCTAGGGGTGGATCCACCCGCGGAAGAGAGCGGCATGGAGAGTTCTACGATGGATGCAGCTGATCCTAGACCCCGATGGCGCCAACAAGGACGACGACGCCGCATCAAGAAGCCTCCTCCTGAAGAGATAATAAAGGGGCAGCAGTCGGCCCTCGTGGCTGTCTCCACGGAGCTGTCTGAATCCCAGCCGGACTGAAAGCTGTAGCCACGAAAGGCCAGTTAACAATGTTCACTTGAGTTCTGGGCCGTGGGCGGGAGGGGAGCCTTCCGATTTTCCGCAGGACTACCCTCAACTGCCTTATTTCCATTCACCAAAAGATGAAGGACAATATGTTGCTTTTTTTCTATTTCTATTTTTATTGTAATTTTGAGGGGGATTTTTTGGTAGGGGTTCAGGGGTTCCATGTCCACTTTCTTTTTAGAGATAGCGTAGATGTCCTGATACAAATGACTGCTTCCCGACTCTGTAGTACCCACGGAGGCACTGTACTTACGCTACCGGTCCCTTGGTCACTATAAATGCCTGCCAACACGCTTAAAATACTTACCTTAAATTATACGAGGCCTGAATAACCCGGTGAAGCGCAAAGCGGTTCTATCATGTCTGGAAAACTCCCAAGCAGATATATGTTTATTGCAAGAGACCCACCTCTTAACTAAGGATTGCCACCGCCTCAGGTCCCGGAAATTCCCAACCCAACTTTTTTCCTCAGGACCAACCAAATCAGCTGGGGTGGCTATCTTGGTGGCTCGACATTTCCAAGGGGCGGTCTTACATAAGAAGGCAGAAATAAAGGGTAGGCTATTGGTTTATAGATTTACTCTGGGCACTTCCACACTCACACTTGGCTCCCTATACGCCCCGAATGAAGGCCAAGAACAATTCTTGCACGACGCCCTCACTGAAACAACGGCCACGACTGACAGACACATTCTCCTTGGGGAGACCTGAACTTAGTTTTCGACAATATTATGGATAGGTCCTGCCAACGCACACATACAACAGGCGCACTCTCCGCAGAAGGACTAACCCGGCTGCATGACCTAGGGCTCAGAGATCTGTGGCGTGGTTTCCACCCCCAACGCCGGGAGTATTCTTATTACTCCAATGCTCACAAAACTTACGCCAGACTTGATTATCTCTTAGCATCTGCACCCGTGCATACGCTCACGACTGGGGTCGAAATAGGTGTAGCCTCCCTTTCAGATCACGCACCGGTCACTGTCACCCTCACCCTACCACCCACTCAACAGCCCCTCAGGGTGTGGCATCTTAGAGACACGTTACTACACCGCAGGGAGGTGGTTCAACATATACAAAGCTCCATCACAGACTATCTTTCTCATAATGCTAACTTAGACACGACCCTTGCGACACAATGGGCTGCACTCAAAGCGGTCTTGCGGGGGGAGCTGATAGCCATTTCAGCAGCGGAGAACGTAGAACGCCGGCACAAGCGGGACGAACTCACGCAACAAACCAGAGAGCTGGAACAGATGCACCAACGGACGGAAGCCCCTCGGGGCTGGCGTCAACTGAAAAATGTGCGGCACCAGCTCGCGGCGCTTGACCAGGATAGGGCAGAGTATGCGGCACTGCGGCTGCGGCATGCCTATTATATAGGCGGGGACAGATGCGGGCGCCTTCTTGCCCACAAACTCCGTGAGTCCCGCCAGAAACAGGGGGTCCAGGAGATCAGACGGGAGGACGGCAGACGGGTGACAGAGGATAGCGATATCGCGGAGGCCTTCCGCGATTTCTATACTGACCTCTACGCTTGCGCCCCACTAGAGGACTCGGACGGATCCGCCTTCCTTGACTCAGTCACTCTACCAGCCCTGACTAAAACTCAGGCGGACTACCTCGATAGAGACATTCAAATAGAAGAGGTCATCGCTGCCATTGCCCGCCTTAAATTGGGAAAGGCCCCAGGGCCGGACGGCTTTACGGCCGTCTTCTATAAGACTTTTTGTGGCATGGTTGCCCCTCTCCTCACCCAGCTTTTTAACTCTTTCGCCGGTCCCGGGACGATCCCAAGAGATCTTTTGGAGGCCTCCATAGTGGTGATTCCCAAGCCTGGGAAAGATAAGACCAGCTGCAGAGCGTATCGTCCTATTTCCCTCCTGAATATTGATCTCAAATTGTACACGGGGATCCTGGCCGCCCGCCTAGCGCCCCACATGCACAGCCTCATTGACCCGGATCAAGCGGGCTTCATCCCGGAAAGGCAAACCTCGGATAACACGAAACGGGCTCTACACCTCATAGAGAAAGCCGCGCGTACACAGGGAGAATATATGATGCTCGCTATCGACGCTGAAAAAGCGTTCAATAGAGTCCACTGGCCCTATCTGGAGCAGATTCTAGAACGCGTGGGGATAGGGGAGAAATTTTGCACATACATTCTGAACTGCTACAAATTTCCGACAGCCTCCGTCCGAGTTAACGGACACACATCCTCCCGATTCCCTATTGAGAGAGGCACCAGACAAGGGTGCCCTCTGTCGCCTCTCCTTTTTGCCTTCTACATGGAGCCGCTAGCCCAGAGGGTGCGCCATAACCCGGAGATCACAGGGATCAGATTCGGCGGCTATACCCATACAATCAGTCTCTACGCTGATGACGTGTTGCTATCACTGTCTAACCCTGGGCGTGCGCTGCCAGCGTGCCTAGCAGACTTGGAAATCTTTGCACGGGTGGCAGGGTTTAAAGTAAATATGGACAAGTCGATAGCCTTAGATCTCTCCCTGACGCAACACACGCGTGCACATCTGCAGGGCCTGTTGCCCATTCAGTGGACGAAGGACACGATCCCATATCTGGGAATCCAATTGGCTTCCTCTCTACCGACAATAGTTGCTAACAACTATGCATGCCTCCGACAGAAAATTCGTCGAGAACTTGGCTAGTGGAAACACTACCCCCTCTCGTGGCTAGGCAAAATCGCGGCGGTCAAGATGACCATTTTACCACAAATCCTCTATCTGTTCCGAACTATCCCTCTCCATCCCCCCACGGGTTGGATACAACAGACACAATCAGAACTGGCTCAGTTCATTTGGAATGGGCGGAAACCACGACTCAAGCGAATGTTGGCTACGCTCCCTCCGGATAGGGGTGGACTTGGGATCCCGGACCTCCGGCTGTACTTCCAGGCGGCCCAGTTGCGCCACTTGGTTGAATGGAGCCGCTGGGAATCGGAGAAGCACTGGCTATTCCAGGACCAGGCAGTAGCGGCCCGACCCCTGCAGGACGTCCCTTTTCTCCGTAAGCAACACAGACCCCCCAATCTCTATGCCTCATATATCACACGAGTCCCACTAGAGGTATGGGACCACACTAATACCAAACATGGTTTCACCACCTTTCCGTCCCCGCTCACACCCCTGTTAGACAACCCCGACTTCGGCCCAGGCATGGACACGAACGCTTTTGCACAATGGAGATCCGCGGGCTGCCGCTCTCTGTATCATATGTATGATGCGGAAGGAGTTATTCCGTTCCATCAATTTAAATTGGAATTTGGGTTACCTGAAGCGGAAAGACTCCGCTACCTACAGGCACGACACTGGGCACTTCATGATCGGGTCCGTTCGACAGCCGATAGAAGTCTCTCCACTTACGAGCGGTGGCTTATAACTCGCACAGCTGATAAGAAGCTAATATCTGATCTGTACAAGATGCTTCAGGACAGTTATTCACATACTTACAACTCCGGTCAGACACGCTGGGAGAGGGAATTGGGCAGAACACTCAGCCATAAAGAATGGGACGGGATATACTACAGGGCTCGCCATTCCGCATACCACATGGGGCTGACTGAAACTCTTACGAAAGTAGCAACCTACTGGTACTATACCCCTGAACGTCTTCACTCAATGGATCCCACACGGGAGGCAACATGTTGGCGGGGCTGGGCACAGGTAGGAACTCTGGTGCACCTCTTATGGGAATGCGAACACATCCAGCCCTACTGGAAACAAGTGATAGACGAAATAGATAAACACTTCAATACGGAGATTCCCCGGTTCCCAGCATATGTCCTACTAGGCCTTCCCAATCCTTTGACCTACCCACTAAGATCCCGGAGAGGACGACAGATGGCAATTGCACTAGGGGCGGCGACACAAAATATACTCGCACATTGGCATACCTCTCACACCCCAACCTTTGTAGGATGGCTACATCGCTTGTGGTATGTTCTCGGTATGGAGAAGCTGACATTAACAATAGCGGGGGAGGGGTCTAAATACGTTGAGCTATGGCAGCCTTTTCTGTCCCTCTTGGCCTCTGAGTTTCGTGAGGTCACCTGCACCCGATACCTCCGTCTTTTGCGCCTCTCAGACACACCACAGCCAGGGAGGTGATTGCGACCAGATATAATATTGGGGGGCTAGTCAGTGGACATGGAACATGGGTGGTGGGGGGGTGTGGGAGGGCGGGGGTGGGGGTTTACACTGTTCCCCTTTTCCTTCCCCCTTTTTCCCCTTTTTTGTTTTCTTTTTCCCCTCTCCCTGATTCGCCTTATTGCATGTAAGGTCTCTCTGTTCTAAAACGAGCCTCTACTTAGGCTAGCAGACGTGCACGAGACTGTTTAAGCACCCGGCTACGTGATATTGATGACTTGATAGCCATACTTACATGTTTATAAAGGTGTCTGTTTGAAAATTCAATAAAAGATTTAAACCATAAATGAGTTAATCTTACCCCTTAGAATACAAATCTTCTCCCTCCCTCTGTAAGGCTTTCTTCTTCTCTCTCTGTCTCTCTTTCCTTCCATTCAACACTGTCAATGATGTCAACATAGGTGAACTCTAAGCTACTGCACTGCAAACACTGGAGTGTTTGATCCGAATGTCATATATAATTTTTTGAGAGCAGCAGTAAGTTGGCACTGTGCTCTAGTGGTTAAGGTCTCTGACTTTTACTCCAAAGGTTAAGTGTTCAAATCCTGGTGTTTCACTGGTTGTGAGTCCTCAGTTAAAAATTAAGGCAATGGTTCTTTCTTTGATAAATGTTTTTCTTTTCACCTTGTTTGAATATCTCTCTAAATGAGTTCATCTAACCCCAAAGAATACAAATCTTCTCTCTCCCTCTGTCTGGCTTTCTTTTTCTCTCTCTGTCCCTCTTTCCTTCCATTCAACACTGTCAATAATGTCAACATGGCTGAAGTCTAGCCTATGGCACTGCATACACTGGAGTGTTTGATTTGAATGTCTTATATAAGTTTTGGTGGAGGTCACACATGAGTCACTGTGGCCTAGTGGTTAAGGTCTCTGACTTTCATTCCAAAGGATAAGTGTTCAAATCTGGTGTCTTACTGGTTGTGATTCCTCAGTTAGAAATTAAGGCAATGGCTCTTCCTTTGATAAATGTTTTTCTTTTTGCTTTGTTTGAATATCTCTCTAAATCAGTTCATATAACCGCAAAGAATACAAATCTTCTCTCTCCCTCTGTCTGGCTTTCCTTTTCTCTCTCTGACCCTCTTTCCTTCCATTCAACACTGTCAATAATGTCAACATAGGTGAACTCTAACCTGTGGCACTCCATACACTGGAGTGGTTGATTAGAATGTCATATATAAGTGTTTGAGTACAGCATTCATGAGGCACTGTGGCCTAGTGGTTAAGTACTTGAGCTCTTACTCCAAAGGTTTTGTGTTCAAATCCTGGTCTTTCAATGTGCATAGAGTTTAAGGTAAAATTATAGGCAATGGTACTTTCTCTGGTAAATGTTGGAAAATATTTTTCATTTCTCCTAGGGAGCAAGGTTTCATAAATGAAACTTGCTTGGATTCAATCTTCCTCACAGTATTAATTTATTAAAATTTCTATTGTAAATACTAACCATTGCATACACCAATATGAAAGGGACAGATGCTTGCCTATGTGTTTTACTAATGAATAACGCTTGTCTGCAACCTAAAATGGCCGCTAAAGCGCGGGAACTCCTCTGCGCATGTCACAACCTGATCACATGGTGTGACGTCTTTCTTTGTTTGGTGGGAAATTTCTGCTTCTGCGCAGTGTGCATTAAAATGGCCGCTTAATGTTTTTACATGCTTCAGCTTGCTCTCATGTCATTACTAAATTGTCGTTTCTTAACGCTATTAATGCGGGATAGAATTTATAATTAAATGGGAATAAAGTAGGGAAAGTGGGTATACAGTGTAACCTTTTATTCTGTGATTTTAATATTTTCTTCTTGCACTTTTAGTAATTCGTAAACTTGGGCCTGGGTTGGTGACTTGAAACTCGAGAGACAGATGGTTCTGCGCATGTGTCCTGTATGCCTGCCAAAATGAAGTCAACTTGGACGTCTTACAAGGCCATGACCTATTGGCCGAAGAGGATGTTCTACAATTGTTATATTGATACATTTGATTCATTACACTGCAAAATTGTACAAAATTTGTCGTGAGACGGGTGGGAAATAAAGTGAATGTATTAATTTGAAGTGTGGGAACTTAGGAACAATAGGCTTTACAAATTATGCCAAATTTGTCATGGTGAGAGAATCCACCCCCTGTCCCTGTCCAATCAGAAGTAGTGGTCCCATATTTTAGCAACATTAAGGGGAGGTACATGGGCGTAGAAGGGTTTAATAGAATATAGCACTAGTTAATTAATCAGAGCCAGATTCCATTAGAGCAGGAGTCCACAGAGCAGGCGTTTATGAAGAAAAGAAGAGCTCCAGACCGCTAAGCTGATCGATTGCTGATCGAATCCCTGTCCTGAAGAGGTCCTGAGGAGGGGGCGGCGGAGTCCATTAGACGAGGAAATCGAGGAGAAATTGAGTACCAGAGAGGGGTACGGAGCAGGCGTCGTTATAGAGAGGTCACCAGTCCTGTTCTGATCCTGAAGGAGGTCCTTGCTCTTCATCCTTCCTGGGTCCTATTCTTTGGCTAAGGGGTTTGGTTCTCGCACTTAGGTAAATATATGCAACCTTTAGTTGCGCTGCTGTCTCTATCTTCTCTTTTCCTTAAAACCGTCATTTATTAGCAATAATTATTCTATGCTTTTACTTGGGTATCCTGATCAAATACCATGTTTTTCTGTATTTACTCTGCTAAAACTTTAGATAAACATTTTAAAACTTCCTGACTCAGTGGTTATTTCAGGATTATGAACTGTAATGAATGTCACTCATTTTAAACTTCCCAATTAGCAAAGGATTCATCGGTAAGTCATTACTCTTCAATCAAAAGGTAATTGGTAGCAGGGATTTTGATAAAGAGTATATCTAACACCCAGCGTAAGTATTAGCGTAGTGTGAATGTATGGGCCCAAATGAGTGTTATGTGTATGAATGCTGTTTGCTGATATTGCGCTGGATCAGAATTCTGGTAATCAGAGGATGGTTACTCTTTGTTAATTGGGTAATGAGAATTTTCATTGTATTTTTATGAACTAACATCCGCTTATTCTTGTTTTATGTTGTCCATAATACCCCGGGGTAAAAAGAATAGTGGGTGGCAAGTGGAAGCCATACTGCAGTGAGGTTATCTGTCAGGCAGAAATAGTACCGAAAAGTTAAGCAGGGCTATCAGTACTCGTTAGGGACTCTATGCGTGTAAGTAATAGCGGAAGAGTACGCTGGTAAAAATTTGATGTTATATCACCTAGAAAGGGTAACATTGAAGAAGTAACAGGTATTTCGGAAGCTTGTGTGAAGAGTAAACGGAAGGGTTTTACTCGTAGTGTATGCTTTTAGTAAACGGAAAGGTTTTACTAAGTGTGTGAAAGAAACTATTTTTTCGAATTTAGAGAAACTGGCACGATAGCGAATGTTTTATGTTGTTACTGAATTTTAATTAAGAATTGTAGAGAAAATAAGTTTTTGCGTAAGATTTTTGTAAAGGGAGGGGCAGCTGCCGGAGAGGGAGCTGACATCACAAGTGCCGCGCTGGGATTGGTTGACTCAGCGGGCGTGGGAAAACTCTTGTAAAGGAGGGGTCAGTAGTCAGGAGTAGTGCTGACGTCACAGGTGCCGCGCTGGGATTGGTTGAATCAGCGAGGGACAGAGAAGCGCAGATTGTAAAGGAGGGGTTGACAGGAAAACGTCACAGAAAGGCCGCGCACGGATTGGTTCAGAAATAAAAGTTAGCAGACATTGGATTGGTTGAAATTATAAAAGCGAAATTCTTAGTGGGTAAAGGATTGCATGATAAAACGCGATCCGACTTTAACAGAAAATCGTCCGGATAGGAGATATTTAGGCTTTTCAGAATATAATTTTATACATCGATACTTACCCAAGATGTACGGAGAAAAGAGAAAGATGTCATTTTTACAAAAGATTAAGAATTATTTCAAAAAGGACAAACCAATCAAAACTAGGGAGGGAATTATTATTCCCCCAGCTAAAACGCCCGCTTCATTCATGATGATGGAGAGAGGTTACCATACTTGTATATGGATAGAAAATTGGATAGAATATACCAAAAATGATGGAGTACTAGCATTTCCAGAGAATGGCACGTTCAATGGGCGAATTCTTCAAAATTTGAGATTAAGGATGAATGACTTAGAACCTAGACCTAGATTAACTCAATATGAAGCTTTAGAAGAGTGGGAAACAGGCATTTGAGCGTGACCGATCTCGAAGTAATGGGAGGTATCCAGGATTTTTCCCCAGATATTTACGTGAAACTAGAGAAGGTCAGATGAAACAATGGAGAAGGGCAATGCTTACTGAGGGACTGTATCCATTGTTGACAGAAGGGGAGAAATCAGGAGGCAAATGCACAGAAAAGACAAAACATTTAATGAGAAATGAGGAGTCAGAAGATGAGTTTATGGAAGAAATGTTGAGGAACCCCCACCATATCAGGAAGGGTCAAGTGGACTCCCTCCTAGTGCACCACCACAAACTCCAATGGTACCCCAAATACTGCATGAATTCACCCCGACTAGAATACTTCATGACAAAGAAAAGGAAGCCCTAGAAAAGACCAGAGCAGAATTAGTACGAAAAATAACTCAGATAAAAGCACATCCTGATTCATTGACTATTCCTGTAACCATTGGTCCAGTAGTGCCATTATATGGTACTCAAGGAAATTGCCCTCCACTGATACCCGCACCTACTCCTATGAATACTCCTGTGAATCCTCCAAACCCTGAAGCTCCAGTCATAATTGAGGATCAATTTAGTGATTGTGATTCCACAGTATCTCTCATGGACTTGCCTATCAGAGGTCCAGTAAAGGGTACTCCCAGAAAAGAAATACCTGAAGGTTCAAAAGATGTGAGTTTAATAACTTCATCAGGGGCAAAAAGTGCCACCATAGTAACACCTGAAGATTTAGAAAGGTGGGTACAAGGATCAGACAAGATGTGCACACCTCCAAAAATATTGGACATTCATAAATTAAAGGTTGAATTAGAAGAAATAATAGCAGGAAATGTAGGACTAGATCGTTTAAACACCTATGATGATGAAGAATTATTATTCATGTGCAGAAGTATCACCAGAAATGTAAGAATATTTCATGAAAAGCTGTCCAATCTAGCCCTACAGATGGGAATAGAAATAGGGAGATCCAAGGTATTACAGAGACCCTATAGAGCAGAATTTTCAGAAAAAGATTTAGAAAACATGGACGCTTCTGGAAGAAAGTTACAAGTAAAGGAATTAATGATAGTTTTACAAAAATGGGGAGACTTTGAAAAATGGAAAACTAGGTGGGCAAAGAAAAAGGAAGAAGCACGATCTAGTAAAACAGCATCTGAATACGTGATGAAGGAGACAGGGAAAGCTGACCAAATGTACCCCATGCGAGAAGTCGCAGGAGGAGTATATGTACATGTCCCCTGGAGCAGACAAGATATTTTATCATTTACAAATGATTTTCCAAAGCTGAGGGAAAAGCCAATTGAATGGTACAAGCAGGTTGAGAGGTTTGTGAAGGTGTCAAAGGTATTGTTGAAGGATCTGGGTGGTCTGTTTGACATAGTGGTACCTGCCGATTTATGGACAGATTGTAAGATCAAAGTGGATTGGCCAAGTGATGAGTATCCCAGAGATCCAAAGACAGGTGCCCCGTCAAGTGACGTGATGAAAAGGTACCAGCAGGTGATAACTTACCTGAAAGGGAAAATACCACCAAAAGAAACAGATTGGGTGAAAATAGATCGAACCACCCAAGAAGCTAATGAATCAGTTCATTCTTATTATGAGCGCCTCTTACAGGTGTTCAAACAGTATAGTGGATTTGAGGACATTGGAGACAAGAACATGAGTCAGTTTGTGTACCGATTTGTGTACGGTTTGAAGCCAGAGATTTGCCAGATGATTAAACAGCATATGCTTTGTTGGCAGGGGAAACCGATCGACGAAATTCTGAAATATGCGAAATATTGTGGAGACCATATTGAGGATAGGCACAAGAAATTACAGGAGAAAGTAATGTGGGCACAGGTGAAAATGGCCGAGAAGCAGGGAATTAATTTAGACGGTCCAAATGAAAATCAAGGAAAGGATTCTGGAATGAGTGGTGATTCTGAGAATGGTGGAAGAATGAAAGAACGAATGAACAGAGAAGAGGCTAAAAAGAAATTTCCTTGTCATGGATGCGGAAAATTGGGGCATTGGAAGGACGAGTGTAAAAAGATTCGAAATAATAATGGCCCAAATCAAAATTTAAATTCACAGACGCAGAATGACTCACAGCAGGGGGTAAATCTTCAGAGTCAATTGCCACCTCTACCTGTTCAGGGTAATGTAAGCAGAGTAAAGCACGGTACAGACATTGGATACCCAGGAGGAAGTGGTAAGAATGATTATATGACATCGCAATTTCTTTTGCAGGATGATTTTCTAAATTTCAACGCATGACGGTGCCTAGGAGAGGGGAAGAAGGAGTGCGTACTTGGCGCATCCTTGCAGGTAGATCAGTCAGGTCCATTTGTTGAAGGAAATGTGAAGGGTAATGATATTACTTTTCTTTTGGACACTGGTGCTAGCCGGTCTACTGTAAGAACAGCAGACATCACAAACCTTCCTCTCTCTGGTGAAGATATCCAAGTGGTAGGTGTTGCTAACCAAAGAATTAGAACACCTCTTACCGAACCAATGGAAGTTAAAATCGGAAACTTCAGAGAAATGCACCAATTTGTAGTGTGTGATTCTAGCCCAGTGAACTTATTAGGTAGGGATTTATTGTGCAAAATGAATTGTACAATTTTCTGCACACCGGATGGTGTGCCAGTTCAGACACCTGATGAGGACCATGTATATAAAATTATGGTTGCAAAACAAGGTACAGAAGTAGATGAGATGTTTTCAGTATTAACAAAAGACGAGTTGCCAGAAGAGTTAAAAGGTACAGTAAACCCCATAGTATGGGATTTCACAGGAAAAGAAGTAGGACTTATGGCTAAAATAGACCCAGTTAAAATCACTGTAAAAGAAGGTGCAATCTTCCCAAATACAAAACAGTACAAAATGAGCGCAGAAGTAAAAGCAGGTGTCATTGAAGAAATCAACCGAATGGTTGAGCAAAATATACTGAAAGAAGTAATGAGTAGTCCATGTAATTCACCAATAATGGGCTTAAAGAAACCTAGCGGAAAATACAGGATTGTTCAAGATCTGAGAAAAATTAATAAGATCGTGGAACCATGTTGTCCTATAGTGCCAAATCCTGCAGTAATTCTGTACCAGATCCCTTGGAGTGCAGGATGGTTCACAGTAATCGATTTATGTCAAGCATTCTTTTCAATTCCATTGCACCCAGACAGCCAATTATTTTCATTTAAATTTGAAAATAAAGTCTATGTGTGGAATCGCGTTCCTCAGGGGTACACAGAAAGTCCTTCCATTTTCAATCAGATATTGAAAAAGACTCTTGAAAAATTAGTGATGCCAGGAAGCTCAGTTTTAGTACAATATATCGACGACTTATTAGTGGCGTCAAACACCAGAGAGGACTGTGTTGTTGATTCCATAGCACTCTTAAATCTATTGGCAGAAGAAGGTCATAAAGTCTCACCTGTAAAATTACAGTTCTGTACAACAGCTGTTAAATACCTGGGACACCAAATTGAGAGGGGAAAAAGAAGAGTAACCTCTGAAAGAGTAGCATTAATAAAAGAATGCAAATGCCAGTAACCCAAAGACAAGTAAGAATGTTCCTAGGAATAGTAGGTTACTGCCGACAATGGATACCAGGATTTTCAATGTTAGCCAAACCCTTGATTAATATGACCAAAAAGAAAGCGAAGGACCCTGTTGAATGGGAAGATGAAAGTGTAGAAGCTTTTGTAAAATTGAGAAACGCTCTTTGTTCAGCACCTGCCTTAGGCATGCCTGACTATAAAAGAGAATTCGTATTATTCTGTCATGAGAGAGAAAATTGTGCACTTTCTGTCCTAACTCAGAGACACGGATTAGACAGACGTCCTATAGCATAATTTTCCGCTACATTGGACCCAGTAGCAGCCGCGTTGCCAGGATGCTTGAAAGCAGTGGCAGCTACTTGTTTGAGCATTGAACAAAGTGAGTCAATTGTGATGGGACATCCTGTAAAAGTTTATGTTCCACATGCGGTTGTGATTCTGTTGACAAGAACCCGAACTCAGCATCTTACTCCTAGTCGGCTGACTAAATACGAGAGAATAATAATGGGTGCTGAAAATGTGACTATGGTAAGGTGTACAATAATAAATCCAGCAACCTTACTACCAGAACCATATCATGAGACAAATAAAGATGACGAAGAAGATGAACATGATTGTGTACAGATTACAGAATTATGCACAAAACCTCGCCCAGATATAGAGGAACAGCCTCTTAAAAAGCCAGACAGGGAGCTATTTGTTGATGGTTCATGTCAGAGACATGAAGACGGTAAACTAACTGCTGCCTATGCAGTATGTGAATTAACTGGAATAGTTGAAGCATCCTATTTGCCAGGAGTAAAATCTGCACAAGTAGCTGAATTGATTGCGCTGATAAAAGCATGCAAAATTGGGAGGAATCAGAGAGTAACCATATTCACTGACAGTCAATATGGTTATGGGGTTGTGCATGATTTTGGCCAATTATGGATGCAGAGGGATTTCATGACTTCTTCAGGACAATTTGTAAGGGAATTGCTGGAAGCAATACAATCACCAAAAGAATTGGCTGTGGTGAAGTGTGCCGCACACCAGTCAGGAGATGACTGGGTGGTAGTCGGCAACAGGTACGCAGATCTGGTGGCCCAGCATTGTGCCAAAACCAGAACGTCAGTCAATAAGAGGGTGGAAAGAATGGGAATCAGCTGCCAACTTATGCTGTATATGCCACCTGAAAATTGGAATTAAGTAAAAAGATTGCAAGATGAGGTTGATGAAAGTGAAAAGAATTTGTGGATTAAAGTAGGTTGTTCCCAAAGAAGAGAGGATGAAGTGTGGATCAGTGCAGATGGCAGACCAGTCATGCCAGATTGTCTACTTTCACAAATGGCCAGAATGCATCATGGAGACACACACATAGGGAGAGATGCAATGATTAGGCTGTTCAGACAAAATTGGTACAATCCCAAATTCAGAGCTGTTGCAGAGAGTCTTTGCCAGAGATGTCTAACTTGTCAAATGCACAATCCAGGCAGGAAAACAATAATCGGGTTTGGAAAGATTGGGAAGGCAGAGGGTCCATTCATAAGACTCCAGTTTGACTTCATACAGTTACCACCATGCAGAGGGTTGAAATATGTACTAGTCATAGTGTGTCTGTTTTCAAAGTGGGTGGAGGCTTATCCAACTAGGAGAAATGACAGCATTACAGTTGCAAAACTGTTACTTCGAGAGCTCATAACTAGGTTTGGTTTCCCAGTATCTTTGGAATCAGATAGAGGAAAACCTTTTAACAGCGAAGTAATCCAGATAATCTGTGAAGCGTTTCAAATTAAACAGAAACTGCACTGTGCATATTGACCAGAGGCTTCTGGAGTGGTTGAACAACTAAATGGCACTATAAAATCGAGACTGGGAAAAATGTGTGCATCAACATCATTGGAGTGGCCAGATGCATTGCCACTTGTCTTGATGGGACTCAGAAGCATACCTGACAGAACAACAGGATTGAGCCCACACGAAATTATGATGGGAAGAGCAATGAGACAAACACATGTTCCCACAAACAAACTGGTGAATATATCTGATGATATGGTGCTGGACTATTATAAAGGATTGGCTGACCTAGTGCGTTCTGTCTCTCATCAGGTTGGAGAAGACGCAGTTTCCAGGCAGTCTGAACTAGAACATGATCTGAATCCTGGTGATTGGGTGGTAGTGAAGAATCACACCAGAGAAACGTGTCTATCACCCAGGTGGAGCAGACCTTGTCAAGTCATATTGACCACAAATACAGCAGTGAAGTGTGCAGGACTTCCTAATTGGATTCACGTAAGCCACACAAAGAGAGTACCAGACCCTGAAGAAGAGAATCCTCAGACAACACCAATCACTGAAGAAGCTGAAGGTTGCCCAGCTGAAGAATCTCAGACTCGAGGTTCGAGAGAAGCTGACGGAGAACAACCGAGCACAAGTCAGGATTGGATACCAGTGGTAGAAGTTCCTGAGGTTTATCACAGAACAAGAAGTCAAACAAAATTGAAAGAAATTGAAGAAGATCAAATATGTGAAGAAGAAGCAGTTCAGGATCAAGAAGAAAAGCCAGTAAAAGATCCTGAACAACATCAGATAGGGAAAGAAATTGGACTCAAAACAGTGAAGATCTGATAGACTTTGAACAGGGACAGACAGGTTTAGAAGAATCCGGTCAGGCTGCAGAAGTTCACAGTGCAATAAGCTCTGATCAGAACCAGTTAGGTCAAGAAGAATACACAGAAGAAAAAGAGACTGATAAAAATAAATGTGAAGAATTAAACGAAGAACAAAGTCAATTATTAGAAACTCACAGTGGAGCAGCAGAAGAGAAACCAATAAGACCTGAAAAAGAACAATTAAGAGAGCCAATAATTGCAGAAAACAAAACAGTGCCAAGCAGTGAAAATAAAGAGATATCTGAAGACGAAGATAAAGAAACAGTGCGAACAGAGAAACCAAGAAAAGGAGATCATTGGCCAAGTGTCATTAAAAGAGTGAAATACCACATAACAACGAGAAGTAAAGATCCAGATCAAGTGCCTGAAGTAACAAGTCAAACTGATCAAGCGAAAAAGTCTGAGAAAAGAAAAAGCAAAAGATTGAGACTTGTGAATAACAAATTTAAGGGTCCTGACTGGACTTATATCATTCTTGAAGATTTTGAAAGCTCAGAATCAAGTGACAGTGGTGGTGAAGGAACAAGTGCAGAACTAACGTACGAAAAAGAAACAAGACCACCCTGACTAAGCAAAAGAATCCGCTAAAGAAAAGGAATAGAGATAAGAAGAGCAATCTTCCTTGTCGAAAAATGCCTGACGATAGAGTTACTGGGAGACCAAAACAAAATTGTTGTAGAAGATGCTGTGCAATTTGCATATGTAGTCTAGTATTGGTGCTTATAGTATGGTTAGTCCTGATTGTAGCAGTTCCTTACCTGATGATAATAGATAAAAAGATTAATAATGAAACTATAGGGAGGACAGCAAACATGAAGGGCAATAGAGTAGAGCTAATGGCAGAAGATGAGGCAGGAATACATCATAAGATAGCTGATAACGACACTAGTTTAAATGTTTTCACAAAGTTATTTCAATATGTAGACACCATGGAAGTTAGTAATTGTTATGTCTGTATGAAGTTACCTGAATCAGTAGCAGAAGGATTAACATACCATCACTTACCACTGACATATGGCATTTCATGTAGTGTATTAGCAAGTTTATTTTATATTACAGGTAGACTACAGTATTATTATTCAAACATAGACGTGATATTCTCTGAAGTCCTGATTCGCAAGAGAATGAACCCAGTGCTTAGCGCTTTAGATGCACAGTTCATGGGAGAATTTTTCTTAACAATGAAGTCAATAGATATAACACATGCACATAGTAACAATCTAACATGTTCTTTACATGAAGAAGAGAAAGTATTTTTGAATTTAGTAGAAGATAGAAGGCAGGATTTTCAAAAGAAAGCTTCTGAGCATAAGGCTCATTTGCCACCTTGGGCTGAGAAAGAGGGGAGTTACACACCTGGAAAAGCTCAAGCTGCTATGGCTCTGGATTTTGTAAAGACAGGGAAATTTTGTCTTCATAGGTTAAAAACTGACTATAACAATGTTTTCATCGGTACCAGTGAGTGTGAACACAATTTCTTAATTCTTGGGGGTTGGGGACTCAAAGGAGGAACAGATTCAGTCTTTCCTGGAATCTATTATGTGTGTGGGAATAAGGCTTACTTTAGGCTTCCTGCACGGTGGTATGGAAGTTGTTATTTTGGAATAGTATTTCCAAAGATATACCACGTAAAAAGAAACACTGGGAGCAATGAAAACAATAGCGAATTAACACGTAGTAAAAGAGATAGTTTTTCTGAAATTGTAGGTGATATATTTGGTGCATTAATACCTTCAGTGGGAATAATTTTGAACTCAAAGAAAATATGTAAATTGTCTACTGTGGTTGATCGTTTATCAACGGATACTGCTGGAGGTTTCCTAATGATTAATGCGGAGATGGTTGCGATTAGATCTATGGTAATGCAAAATCGACTTGCTCTTGATATTATTTTGGCAAAAGAGGGCGGAGTCTGTAAATTATTGAAGACGAAACACTGTTGCACTTATATTCCTGATAAGAGTGCAGAAATTGGAACATATATACAGAACATAACTAAACTTGAGGAGGAACTTAAACCACTGGAAGTTAATAGTGTATGGGAAAGATTGACAAATAGTATCTCGTCAATCGGAACCTGGTTTGCTAATGTAGGTAAAGGACTTATAGGTCAAATACTAGTACCCTTAGCAGGGATAGCAATAATAGTACTGATAATAATAATATGGTGCAAATGTTGTAGAAAGAATGGAACGTATAATGTGACAGGAAAAGGAAAGAAGAGAAAGAGGGACAAAATTGAACTCGAAGAATGGAGAAGTGATCTATATAAGAAATTGAAAGGAGATAGTAAGAATAGAAAATGTAAAGATGAGAATGAGAATGAAGTAATTTGCTAGAAGTTGGCATCTGATTGAGGGTAGTTTTCGATGGCTCAGAAACGCCATCAGAGAGGGGATTGATGGAGCAAGGTTTCATAAATGAAACTTGCTTGGATTCAATCTTCCTCACAGTATTAATTTATTAAAATTTGTATTGTAAATACTAACCATTGCATACACCAATATGAAAGGGACAGATGCTTGCCTATGTGTTTTACTAATGAATAACGCTTGTCTGCAACCTAAAATGGCCGCTAAAGCGCGGGAACTCCTCTGCGCATGTCACAACCTGATCACATGGTGTGACGTCTTTCTTTGTTTGGTGGGAAATTTCTGCTTCTGCGCAGTGTGCATTAAAATGGCCGCTTAATGTTTTCACATGCTTCAGCTTGCTCTCATGTCATTACTAAATTGTCGTTTCTTAACGCTATTAATGCGGGATAGAATTTAAAATTAAATGGGAATAAAGGGAAAGTGGGTATACAGTGTAACCTTTTATTCTGTGATTTTAATATTTTCTTCTTGCACTTTTAGTAATTCGTTAACTTGGGCCTGGGTTGGTGACTTGAAACTCGAGAGACAGATGGTTCTGCGCATGTGTCCTGTATGCCTGCCAAAATGAAGTCAACTTGGACGTCTTACAAGGCCATGACCTATTGGCCGAAGAGGATGTTCTACATGTGTTATATTGATACATTTGATACATTACACTGCAAAATTGTACAAAATTTGTCGTGAGACGGGTGGGAAATAAAGTGAATGTATTAATTTGAAGGGTGGGAACTTAGGAACAATAGGCTTTACAAATTATGCCAAATTTGTCATGGTGCGAGAATCCACCCCCTGTCCCTGTCCAATCAGAAGTAGTGGTCCCATATTTTAGCAACATTAAGGGAGGTACATGGGCGTAGAAGGGTATAAAAGAATATAGCATTAGTTAATTAATCAGAGCCAGATTCCATGAGAGCAGGAGTCCACAGAGCAGGCGTTTATGAAGAAAAGAAGAGCTCCAGACCGCTAAGCTGATCGATTGCTGATCGAATCCCTGTCCTGAAGAGGTCCTGAGGAGGGGGCGGCAGAGTCCATTAGACGAGGAAATCGAAGAGAAATTGAGTACCAGAGAGGGGTACGGCGCAGGCGTCGTTATAGAGAGGTCACCAGTCCTGTTCTGATCCTGAAGGAGGTCCTTGCTCTTCATCCTTCCTGGGTCCTATTCTTTCCAACTCCTTGGCTAAGGGGTTTGGTTCTCGCACTTAGGTAAATATATGCAACCTTTAGTTGCGCTGCTGTCTCTATCTTCTCTTTTCCTTAAAACCGTCATTTATTAGCAATAATTATTCTATGCTTTTACTTGGGTATCCTGATCAAATACCGTGTTTTTTCTGTATTTACTCTGCTAAAACTTTAGATAAACATTTTAAAACTTCCTGACTCAGTGGTTATTTCAGGATTATGAACTGTAATGAATGTCACTCATTTAAACTTCCCAATTAGCAAAGGATTCATCGGTAAGTCATTACTCTTCAATCAGAAGGTAATTGGTAGCAGGGATTTTGATAAAGAGTATATCTGACACCCAGCGTAAGTATTAGCGTAGTGTGAATGTATGGGCCCAAATGAGTGTTATGTGTATGAATGCTGTTTGCTGATATTGCGCTGGATCATTACCCTAAAGAATACTAATCTTCTCTCTCCCTCTGTCTGGCTTTTTTTTCTCTCTCTGTCCCTCTTTCCTTCCATTTAACAGTCAATGATGTCAACATAGGTGAACTCTAACCTGCAGCACTGCATACACTGGAGTGTTTGATCCGAATGTCATATATAAGTTTTGGAGCACATCCATCATGAGTCACTGTGGCCTAGTTGTCAAAATCTTGGACTCTTACCCCGAAGGTTATGTGTTCAAATCGTGGTGTTTCATTGGTTATGAGTCCTCAGTCAAAAATTAAAGCAATGTGGCCAAGTGGTTAAGGTCTCTGACTCTTATTCCAAAGAGTAAGTGTTCAAAACATGGTGTTTCACTGGTTGTGAGTCCTCAGTTAGAAATTAAGGCAACGGTTCTTCCTTTGATAAATGTTTTCTTTTTGCTTTGTTTGAATATCTCTCTAAATCAGTTAATATAACCGCAAAGAATACAAATCTTCTCTCTCCCTCTGTCTGGCTTTCTTTTTCTCTCTCTGACCCTCTTTTCTTCTATTCAACACTGTCAATAATGTCAACATAGGTGAACTTTAACCTACGGCACCGCAAACACTGGAGTGTTTGATCCGAATGTCATATATAAGTTTTGGAGAGCAACAATAAGGAGTCACGTTGGCCTAGTGGTTAAGGTCTCTGTCTCTTATTCCAAAGGTTAAGTATTCAATTCCTGGTGTTTTACTGGTTGTGAGTCTTCAGTTAAAAATTAAGGCAATGGTTCTTTCTTTGATAAATGTTTTTCTTTTCGCCTTGTTTGCATATCTCTCTAAATCAGTTCATCTAACCCCAAGGAATACAAATCTTCTCTCTCCCTCTGTCTGGCTTTCTTTTTCTCTCTTTGTCCCTCTTTCCTTCCATTCAACACTGTCAACAATGTCAACATAGGTGAACTCTCACCTACGGCACTGTATACACTGGAGTGTTTAATTCGAATGTCATATATAAGTTTTTGAGATCAGCTATAAGGAGTCATTGTGGCCTAGTGTTTAAGATCTCTGACTCTTATTCCAAAGGATAAGTGTTCAAATCCTGGTTGTGATTCCTCAGTTAGAAATTAAGGCAATGGCTCTTCCTTTGATAAATGTTTTTCTTTTTGCTTTGTTTGAATATCTCTCTAAATCAGTTCATATAACCGCAAAGAATACAAATCTTCTCTCTCCCTCTGTCTGGCTTTCTTTTTCTCTCTCTGACCCTCTTTCCTTCCATTCAACACTGTCAATAATGTCAACATAGGTGAACTCTAACCTGTGGCACTGCATACACTGGAGTGGTTGATCAGAATGTCATATATAAGTGTTTGAGCATATCATACATGAGGCACTGTGGCCTAGTGGTGAAGTTCTTGAACTTTTACTCCAAAGGTTTTGTGTTCAAATCCTGGTCTTTCAATGTGCATAGATTTTAAGGTAAAATTATAGGCAATGGTACTTTCTCTGGTAAATGTTGGAAAATATTTTTCATTCTCCGAGTTTGACTATCTCTCTTTACAAGTATGTCTTACCCTAAAGAATACTAATGTTCGCTCTCCTTCTGCCTGTCTTTTTTTCTCTCTCTGTCCCTCTTTCCTTCCATTTAAAAGTCAATGATGTCAACATAGGTGAACTCTAACCTGCAGCACTGCATACACTGGAGTGTTTGATCCGAATGTCATATATAGGTTTTGGAGCACATCCATCATGACTCACTGTGGCCTAGTTGTCAATGTCTTGGACTCTTACTCTGAAGGTTATGTGTTCAAATCGTGGTGTTTCATTGGTTGTGAGTCCTCAGTCAAAAATTAAAGCAATGGTAACTTCCTTGATAAATGTTTTTCTTTTGACCTTGTTTGAATATTTCTCTAAATGAGTTCATCTTACCCCTTAGAATACAAATCTTCTCTCTCCCTCTGTAAGGCTTTCTTCTTCTCTCTCTGTCTCTCTTTCCTTCCATTCAACACTGTCAATGATGTCAACATAGGTGAACTCTAAGCTACGACACTGCACACACTGGAGTGTTTGATCCGGATGTCATATATACGTTTTTGAAAATAGCAGTGCGGAGTTACTGTGGCCTAGTGGTTAAGTACTCTGACTCTTATTCCAAAGGTTAAGTGTTCGAATCCTGGTATTTCACGGGTTGTGAGTCCTCAGTTAAAAATTAAGACAATGGTTCTTTCTTTGATAAATGTTTTTCTTTTCACCTTGTTTGAATATCTCTCTAAATCAGTTCATCTAACCCCAAGGAATACAAATCTTCTCTCTCCTTCTGTCAGGCTTTCTTCTTCTCTCTCTCTCTCTTTCCTTCCATTCAACACTGTCAATGATGTCAACATAGGTGAACTCTCACCTACTGCACTGTATAAACTGGAGTGTTTAATTCGAATGTCATATATAAGTTTTTGAGAGCAGCTATAAGGAGTCATTGTGGCCTAGTGGTTAAGGTCTCTGACTCTTATTCCAAAGAGTAAGTGTTCAAAACCTGGTGTTTCACTGGTTGTGAGTCATCAGTTAGAAATTAAGGCAATGGCTCTTCCTTTGATAAATGTTTTCTTTTTGCTTTGTTTGAATATCTCTCTAAATCAGTTAATATAACCGCAAAGAATACAAATCTTCTCTCTCCCTCTGTCTGGTTTTCTTTTTCTCTCGCTAACCCTCTTTCCTTCTATTCAACACTGTCAATAATGTCAACATAGGTGAACTTTAACCTACGGCACTGCAAACACTGGAGTGGTTGATCAGAATGTCATATATAAGTGTTTGAGCATAGCATTCATGAGGCACTGTGGCCTAGTGGTTAAGTTCTTGAACTCTTACTCCAAAGGTTTTGTGTTCAAATCCTGGTCTTTCAATGTGCATAGATTTTAAGGTAAAATTATAGGCAATGGTACTTTCACTGGTAAATGTTGGAAAATATTTTTCATTCTCCGAGTTTGACTGTCTCTCTTTACAAGTATGTCTTACCCTAAAGAATACTAATCTTCGCTCTCCTTCTGTCTGTCTTTTTTTCTCTCTCTGTCCCTCTTTCCTTCCATTTAACAGTCGATGTCAACATAGGTGAACTCTAACCTGCAGCACTGCATACACTGGAGTGTTTGATCCGAATGTCAAATATAAGTTTTGGAGCACATCCATCATGAGTCACTGTGGCCTAGTTGTCAAGGTCTTGGACTCTTACTCCGAAGGTTATGTGTTCAAATCGTGGTGTTTCATTGCTTGTGATTCCTCAGTTGGAAATAAAGGCAAATGCTTCTTCCTTTGATAAATGTTTTTCTTTTTGCTTTGTTTGAATATCTCTCTAAATCAGTTAATATAACCGCAAAGAATACAAATCTTCTCTCTCCCTCTGTCTGGCTTTCTTTTTCTCTCTCTGACCCTCTTTCCTTCTATTCAACACTGTCAATAATGTCAACATAGGTGAACTCTAAAATACTGCACTGCAAACACTGGAGTGTTTGAGCCGAATGTCATATATAAGGTTTTGTGGAGGTTACTCGTGAGGTACTGTGACCTAGTGGTTAAGGTCTCTGACGCTTACTCTAAAGGTTATGTGTTCAAATCCAGGTGTTTCTCTGGTTGCGAGACCACAGTCAAAAATTAAAGCAATGTTAATTTGTTTGATAAATGTTTTTCTTTTCGCCTTGCTTGAATATCTCTCTAAATGAGTTCATCTTACCCCTAAGAATACAAATCTTCTCTCTCCCTCTGTCTGGCTTTCTTTTTCTCTCTCTGTCCCTCTTTCCTTCCATTCAACACTGACAATAATGTCAACATGGCTGAGGTCTAACCTACGGCACTGCATACACTGGAGTGTTTGATCCGAATGTCATATATAAGTTTTCGAGGAGAACACACATGAGTTACTGTGGCCTATTGATTAAGGTCTCTGACTCTTACTTCAAAGGTTATGTGTTCAGATCCTGGTGTTTCACTGGTTGAGAGTCCTCACTCAAGAATTAAAGCCATGCTAATTCCTTAGATAAATGTTTTTCTTTTAACCTTGTTTAAATATATATCTAAATGAGTTCATCCTCCCCCAAAGAATATAAATCCTCTCTCTCCCTCTGTTTGGCTTTCATTTTCTCTCTCTGTCCCTCTTTACTTCCATTCAACACTGTCAATGATGTCAACATTGGTGAACTCTAACCTATGGCATGACATACACTGGAGTGGTTGATCAGAATGTCATATATAAGTTTTTGAGCATTGCATTCATGGGTCATTGTGGCCTAGTGGTTAAGTTCTTGGACTCTTACTCCAAAGGTTTTGTGTTCAAATCCTGGTCTTTCAATGTGCATTGATTTTAAGGTAAAATTATAGGCAAAGGTACTTTCTCTGGTAAATGTTGGAAAATATTTTTCATTTCTCCTAGTTTGACTATCTCTCTTCATATGTATGTCTTACCCTAAAGAATACTAATCTTCTCTCTCCCTCTGTCTGGCTTTCTTTTTCTCTCTTTGTCCCTTTTTCCTTCCATTCAACACTGTCAACAATGTCAACATAGGTGAACCCTCACCTACGGCACTGTATACACTGGTGTTTGATCCGAATGTCATATATAAGCTTTGGAACACATCCATCATGTGTCACTGAGGCCTAGTGGGCAAGGTCTTGGACTCTTATTCCAAAGGTTATGTGATCAAATCGTGGTGTTTCATTGGTTGTGAGTCCTCAGTCAAAAATTAAAGCAATGGTTCTTTCTTTGATAAATGTTTTTCTTTTCACCTTGTTTGAATATCTCTCTAAATCAGTTCATCTAACCCCAAGGAATACAAATCTTCTCTCTCCCTCTGTCTGCTTTCTTTTTCTCTCTTTGTCCCTCTTTCCTTCCATTCAACACTGTCAATAATGTCAACATAGGTGAACTCTGACCTGTGGCACTGCATATACTGGAGTGTTTGATCCGAATGTCATATATAAGTTTTCGTGAAGCACTCTGATGAGTTACTGTGGCCTAGTGGTTAAGGTCTCTGAAGCTTATTCCAAAGGTTATGTGTTCAAGTCCTGGTGATTCTCTGGTTGTGATTTCTCATTTGGAAATTAAGGCAAATGCTTCTTCCTTTGATAAATGTTTTTCTTTTTGCTTTGTTTGAATATCTCTCTAAATCAGTTCATATAACCGCAAAGAATACAAATCTTCTCTCTCCCTCTGTCTGGCTTTCTTTTTCTCTCTCTGACCCTCTTTCCTTCTATTCAACACTGTCAATAATGTCAACATAGGTGAACTCTAAAATACTGCACTGCAAACACTGGAGTGTTTGATCCGAGTGTCATATATAAGTTTTGGAGAGCATCCATAAGGAGTCACTGTGGCCTAGTGGTTAAGGTCTCTGACTCTTATTCCAAAGGTTAAGTGTTTGAATCCTGGTATTTCACTTGTTGTGAGTCCTCAGTTAAAAATTAAGGCAATGGTTCTTTCTTTGATAAATGTTTTTCTTTTCACCTTGTTTGAATATCTCTCTAAATGAGTTCATCTAACCCCAAAGAATACAAATCTTCTCTCTCCCTCTGTCTGGCTTTCTTTTTCTCTCTCTGTCCCTCTTTCTTTCCATTCAACACTGACAATAATGTCAACATGGCTGTAGTCTAACCTATGGCACTGCATACACTGGAGTGTTTGATCCGAATGTCATATATAAGTTTTCGTGGAGTTTACTCTTGAGTTACTGTGGCCTAGTGGTTATGGTCTCTGACACTTACTCTGAAGTTTATGTGTTCAAATCCTGGTGTTTTTCTTGTTGTGAGACTACAGTCAAAAATTAAAGCAATGGATATTTCTTTGATAAATGTTTTTCTTTTCGCCTTGTTTGAATATCTCTCTAAATGAGTTCATCTTACCCCTAAGAATACAAATCTTCTCTCTGCTTCTGTCAGGCTTTCTTCTTCTCTCTCTGTCTCTCTTTCCTTCCATTCAACACTGTCAATGATGTGAACTCTCACCTACGGCACTGTATACACTGGAGTGTTTAATTCAAATGTCATATATAATTGTTTGAGTACATCTATTTGGAGTCATTGTGGCCTAGTGGTTAAGTTCTCTGACTCTTATTCCAAAAGTTAAGTGTTCAAATCCTGGTGTTTCACTGGTTGTGATTCCTCAGTTAGAAATTAAGGCAATGGTTCTTCCTTTGATAAATGTATTTTTGTTTGAATATCTCTCTAAATCAGTTCATATAACCAGAAAGAATGCAAATCTTCTCTCTCCCTCTGTCTGCCTTTCTTTTTCTCTCTCTGACCCTCTTTCCTTCTATTCAACACTGTCAATAATGTCAACATAGGTGAACTCTAAAATACGGCACTGCAAACACTGGAGTGTTTGACCCGAATGTCATATATAAGTTTTGGAGAGCAGCAATAAGGAGTCATTGTGGCATAGTGGTTAAGTTCTCTGACTCTTTTTCCAAAGGGTAATTGTTCAATTCCTGGTGTTTCACTGGTTGGGAGACCTTAGTTAAAAATTAATGCAATGGTTCTTTCTTTGATAAATGTTTTTCTTTTCACCTTGTTTGAATATCTCTCTAAATGAGTTCATCTAACCCCAAAGAATACAAATCTTCTCTCTCCCTCTGTCTGGCTTTCTTTTTCTCTCTCTGACCCTCTTTACTTCTATTCAACACTGTCAATAATGTCAACATAGGTGAACTCTAACCTACGGCACTGCAAACACTGGAGTGTTTGATCCGAATGTCATATATGAGTTTTGGAAAGCAGCAATAAGGAGTCACTGTGGCCTAGTGGTTAAGGTCTCTGTCTTTTATTCCAAAAGTTATGTGTTCACTTCCGGGTGTTAAAAATTAAGGCAATGGTTCTTTCTTTGATAAATGTTTTTCTTTTCGCCTTGTTTGAATATCTCTCTAAATGAGTTCATCTTACCCCTAAGAAGGCGATTCTTGTGGGGCGCTAGAGGGCGCACGGCAAAATGGCCGCACTGCTGTGAGGCTCTTCCCGGCCGAGCTGAAATCCGCCCATTATCTGCTGCCTTACGGGTCAAATGTGCCCAAAAATCACCGGAGTGCTTCCTGGAACCCAGGCGACACCATATGGCGAGGTTGCTGGACCGGCGGCGCGGTTGAAAACACGCTGGCGGCGGCTCCGGGTGTGGACGCTGAGACCGAGAAAATGGCGACCGCTGCTGGAAGATAGGCCTCACTGGGCCGGTGCGCTGTGCGACCGCCCTGCAGCTGCCTCCTATGACCAACGACGCTCTGCGCTGGACACTGCTGGGGCGGCGGCCCCCCCCGGGGACGCCGGGAGCTTAGTGAAGGAGCTGTGCGTTGGTGAGGCGGAGAGATGGTCGACTGCGGGGCCCGACGCTGCGGAGGTGTAATCGACGGCGCAGACATTTACTAAGGCTCCCTGTGGTATCGGATTCCCGCCGGCGCCGGTTGCGGTGAGTGGGGTGCGCAGCTGGGCCTGGGCTACAGCTGCGTAGGTGGGTGCGGGCCCGGGCCTGGGCTGTGGCCTGCAAGCTGTGGCTGGTGCGGGGCGTATTGGATCTCGGCTGTTACTGCGGCGGAGGGGCCGCGGACGGGATCGCTGTCTGCCTGCTGCCGCCTGACATTGAGCTGCGCTGGGTGCTGACCTTCCTGGGAGTCTGCGGCGAATACCTCCCCAGCTCGGTGTGTGATCTTGGAGCACCATCACCATTCCCCCATGACTCACTTGGCAAGCTTGCGCTGGAGGGGTCCTATATTGAGGCCCAGTGAGTGACGCTGCAGCCTCCCCACCCCCCCTGCTGTGTCTGCGGCGGTGCTGCCTGCTCACCTTGGGTGCCGGGCGGTGCACTGACGGCTGGCTGCCGGGCTGTGGTGGCACACCGTTGGGAACTACGCCTGGACCGCGGGCTGGGCTACATAGGCGTTGATCCCCTCCGTGGGGGGTGTGCAGGTGTAACATGGGGAAGACGGATAAGTCCCAGCCACGTTTGACTTTCGACCTGCGCAAGCCCGCAAAAACTCCACAAAAGGCGGCCTCTGATTCAGAGACGGATGCGCAGGCGGACGGCCCTTCCACACTGGAAAGCACATTGCTAGCCATGCAACGCTCTCTACAAGCCATCGAGGGCACGATGGCCTCAGTCAACCACCGCCTCGACCATGTGTCCTCCCAGTTGGAGAAACAAAATGCACGCATGGGGGAGGTGGAGCAGAGGGTGTCGGACACTGAGGATGGTTTGAGCACCGTGGCAGAAAAGGCGCTGAACATGGAAAAAATACTGGCCGTAATTCAAGCCAAGAATGAGGAGTTAGAGGCGCGATCGAGGCGCAGTAATATCCGTATCACTGGCCTGCCGGAGTCCACAAATGTGGGGAAAATGGAGACGTATATTGAGGGCCTGGTTTCGGAGATCTTTGGGTCTGAACACCTCTCCAGAATGTTTATTGTGGAGCGAGCCCACCGCTCATTGGCTGCCCGCCCGGCCCCGGGGGCTCTGCCCCGCCCTATTATTGCCAGGATCCTTAATTACAGGGACCGGGACACTATCTTAAGGCTAGCCAGGGAGAAGGGTCCGATAGTACATCAGGGCAACGCTCTCTCCTTTTTTCCTGATTTTACGGTGGCAGTGCAGGCGGCCCGCCGTGAATTTGGCTCCGTGAAAAAGCTCTTGCAGGCCGATGGGGTCCCGTACGCCATGCTGTATCCGGCCCGTCTCCGCATTGGCGGGGATGGCGACTCCAAGATTTTTGCATCTCCCAAGGCCGCGATGGAACACGCTAAACAATTGAAGCGACGAGAGTCTGGTACTGCCCCTGAGGACGAATAGAAACAGTGTGCTTTGAACACTTGCTCGAACTGCCAAATGCATTAGGTTTCTTACATTGGCTTATATAGGATGGGTGCCCAACTATACTGGAACCTGCTGTTGCTATGTAACATGTGTCATTGGGCCTCAATGCTGGCTACGTTTTTGTTTTTTCTTGCTTTCTTTCCCTGTGCTGCTGTCTTAGAAATTCACCTCTCCCTAGGTTCTAATGATATCTTGAACTTTCCGTCACTGGTTTCGGGAGGGAGTCTCCCTGTTATTGGCAATACTTGGCTGCAACTTGTAGGGCCCTGTTTGATGTATGTCCTTATGAGGTGTTTGCTAGAGCCGGGGCCATGGCACTAGTATACATCTGTGCCCGTAGACATGGGCGAATTCCTGTATTGGCATCTTGTAGACCTGCTCGGCCACCTCCTTTTCTGTTGGAGGTTCGTAACTCTCAGTGCCCCCCACCAATGGGTGCACCCCAAAGTTGTGCTTTGTTTGTTGAGATTGGGGAGGGGGGAAGGGTTGGGCTATGGGATGGCTTTGGCGTGTTGGGGAAGCTAAAGTGGGTGGGGGGTGGAGGGGTTTGGGGCTGGGTAGGCAGAATGCGGGGGTTTATTGTTCGGACTAGCACTGTGTGGGTAGGCGCTGACTTTTGGTTATTCTTGAAGATGATTGTCCATTCTTATGTTTCCGATGTCCCACTATGGCCGGCCGGCCACAATGACTTCTACACTTAAATTCCTTACTTGGAATGTTCGAGGCTTGAACACGCCTAAAAAGATCAGATCAGTGATTGCCTATTTAGATCTTGTGGGTGTGCATATTGCCCTTTTGCAGGAGACACATCTAACCCGGGATTCAGCTGGCAAGATAGGTACACGCTGGTCGTGTGTAAAGGTTGCCTCGTCCTTCTCTAGCTATTCTAGGGGTGTGCTTATCCTGGTAAAGAGGGGTGTGCCCTTTACTGTGGTCAAATCAGAGACGGATGACTGCGGGCGAGTGGCGATGGTGCATGGGCGCTTGGGTGGAGAGAGTGTGCTAATAGTGAATGTCTATGGTCCGAATGTGGATGACCCCTCATTTTATTCTGATGTGTGGCGGAGAATATCGAAGTTCCCCCCGGCCGCCATAGTGTGGGGGGGAGATTTTAATTTGTGCCTGGATGCAGCCATGGAAAGGGTAAGTAGTGGTATGTTGCGGCCCAAACTTGCGACCGACATGCTGTTGGGTCTGATGGATACGGGTCAACTAAATGATATTTGGCGCTCCCGGAATCCGGATGGTCTGGAGAGCACTTTTGCTTCTGCGGCCCATGGTTCCTGGTCCCGCATTGATTTTTGGCTAGTCTCGGCGCAGGTCTGTAATTGGACCACGGCGGTGTCGTATGAGGCACGTACTCTGTCGGACCATTCCCCTGTACTTCTAGAACTGCAGCTTCCGGCCTACCAGAGACCGCCCTTTGCATGGAGGCTCCAACCTTCAGAGCTCAAGGACCCGGTTTTTCACCAGACCGTCGCTGAGGCAATTAAAAATTATTTTCGGGAAAATGAGGGATCTGTGGACAGCGCGGGTACGCTCTGGGAAGCTTTTAAAGTTACTATAAGGGGATCTTGTATTGGGGCCCAATCTGGTATCCTGCGAGACATTCGCCGTAGAATACGGAAGTTGACATCTGACATATCCCAGCGGGAGCGAGAATTCGAGTCAGATCCTTCCACAGCTAAACTTGCGGCCATGAGGGAGCTTATCTGGGAACATAATGATGCGGTGGATCAGGAGCTGTCACATTGCTCCAGACGTCGGATGGCGCGCTACTACGGGGAGGGTGGCCGACCGGGCCGCTCGCTCGCACAAAAGATATCGGAACCGCGCAGTCAAGATGATATTGCTGAGCTGTTGGATGACAATGGGATTGCCCGCCATTCCACGGTGGACCTTTGTGACACCGTATTACGATTCTATACAAGTCTCTATGCCACCAGAGAGTCTCCATCCGTAGCGGAGTTAGATGCCTACCTCGACGATATAGCACTAGGATGGTTATCTCCTGCACATCGGGAGCACCTCGTACAACCATTCGGAGTGGAAGATGTCAGGGAGGCAATTGCGTCTTTACCAACCTGTAAAGCTGCAGGACCTGACGGGCTGCCTGGCGAATTTTATAAAACCTACGCAGCGGACTTGGCCCCTCGGCTCCTAGCTGTGTATGCAGAGGCCTATGAAACTGGGACACTGCCGCATTCCCTCCGGGAGGCCCTCCTTGTCACCCTACTGAAACCAGATAAGCCCCCGAATCAGTGCGGCTCATACCGACCTTTATCCATCATCAATATCGATGCAAAGATTCTCGCCAAAATGATAGCCACCAGGTTGCAACCGTTAGTTCCTCTACTGGTGTTGCCTGATCAGTCTGGCTTCGTCACGGAGCGCTCTACGACACACAACTTGCGTACGCTCTTCGCCACGCTACACTATTTTGAACCTGAGTTCCAGGCGGTGGCTGTGTTGCTCGACGCAGCTAAAGCCTTTGACTCCCTGCAGTGGCCCTTTATGTTTGCCGTGCTGGGTCGCATGGGCTTCCCGCCTTTCTTTCTGCAATGGCTTAGGGTGCTCTACAGCGGACCGGTGGCTCGCGTTCGGGTCAATGGGTGGGTGTCCTCATTGTTTCGCATTGAACGGGGTACAAGACAGGGGTGCCCTCTGTCTCCTATGCTTTTTTCTTTGGCGCTGGAGCCCCTCGCCTGCAAGCTGCGTCAGAAACACGCCGCGGCGGCTCTGCGGTTCAGGCTGCGACCTTTAATTGTCTCCCTTTACGCAGATGACATGCTGCTGTATGTCCGCGAACCTGCTACGCACCTGTCTGCGCTGCTGCGAGAGTATGTAAAATTTGAAAGATTCTCTGGCCTGGGGATTAACTGGTCCAAATCCGTAGTGTTTCCACTAACTGCGCGAACAACTGAGGTGGAGGTGGACTTCCCGTTGACCTGGACATCTGACCCTGTCAAATATCTTGGAGTTTGGGTGCACAGGGATCCGGCTGTAGTTGTCTCAGAGAACTATGGTCGCACGATTTCACGTATATCTGAACAAGCTGTGCGGTGGGCACACTTACCTCTATCACTAGCGGATAGGATTGCCGTCGTGAAGATGGTCTTTTTGCCTAAGCTGTTGTATTTCTTCGTTAACATCCCTATCAAATTGAATGTTGCGCTGTTCCGTACGCTGCAGTCCCTGCTTTTAACGTTTGTGTGGGGCGGTAAGAAGCCCCGGTGCCGGTGGGATCTGCTGGTGCTGCCATTTGACCGTGGTGGTTTTGAGGCCCCGGACTTTCGTCTTTACTATCTATGTGCGCAAGCACAATTCGCACATTATTGGCACTTTCCCCAGCGCTTTCAGCCTCATGTGGCGATTGAGTCGGATGCTGTTTTTCCTCTTCCGGTGCAGGCAGTTGCTCTTACTGGGGGAACAGGTGGCCCACGAAATGAGATCAACCCCACGCAGTGCACGGCGTGGGCGTGGCGAATGCTTGCGCTACGGGCTCATCTTTCTTATTTGTATGCTCCACTAGTACCACTAGCCTCACATCCTGATATCTCAGCGGCACATGAGGCGACTGCCAGGAGAGAACTCGCAGCAGCGGGCATCACCAGACTGGGCGACTTATACATTGGCGGTCAATTTAAAGATTTACAGGAGGCGCAGGGCGGGGCAAATCGCCCTTTTATGTTTAATTTTACCTATGTCCGGGTCCGGCAGGCTATCCGTGCGGCATACCCGAATTATCCTGCCGAACCTATCACTCTGCGGGCATTGCAGGTGATGCTCTCAGGTGCGTCCCGGAGGGGTCTAATTACTAGGCTTTACAACGCCTCGTTGCGTGAGCGGGAGCAAGGAGATTCCCCCTCGTGTGTGCGGTGGCGAACGATGTTGGGCACCCCTATTACACCGGAGACTTGGAGGGAGTGCTGTCAGCGCACGGGCCGTCTCACAGCTAATTGTAACCTTAGAATTATTCATTTTAAATTCTTGCATCAGGTATATTACTCCCCCTTACAACTACACAAATATGGTTTGAGAGAGACTGCTAACTGTGTGAGATGTGGAGCTCCGGATGCAGATTTTCTTCATGTAGCTTGGGTGTGCCCCGGTGTGCTTGCGTTCTGGACTGCAGTGACGACCATGCTTACGGATGTTGTGTCGGAACTTGTGTGCTGTACTCCTGAGATGTGCTTGTTAAGCCACGTCAAACCTCTCAAGCCCTGTAACAGGCGTCTAGTTGCAATTTCTACCCTTTTTGCAAAAAGGGCGGTCGCGCAGTGCTGGGGAGCCAAGGTAGTACCCACTGTTAATAAATGGCTTCGGGACTTACTGTATTGCAGAGATCAGCTTCGGGTATATGAAGAAGAGCTACCTGAGTCTTCCCGCCCCAAGGATTTTTGGGCTCCCCTTACAATATATCTGATGTCCCACCCTGACCTGTCATGAGCGTTTGGCGCTCCTAGGAGTGGGGTCCGTTAGCTGGCATGGCAAATACTGTCTCCCTACGGGACATTACTAAAGGTGTGTTCAAGTTTGCTGGCCATAGATGTGGACTGTGTAAGAGAACCTCTATCTGTATTGCCTCCCACCTTGCATACAATGTTCTTTTGCACTATCCGAAGTGTTCTGGAATTCTGATAAGGTTCTGCCTGGGAGGGAGGGGGTATGGGTGGGAGTTACTGTAATTTTTTTGGATTTCATTGAATTGAATACTTGCTTGTGTATTCCGATTTGTAACTATGTACTAAAATCAATAAACAAATTTAAAAAAAAATAATAATCTTACCCCTAAGAATACAAATCTTCTCTCTCCTTCTGTCAGGCTTTCTTCTTCTCTCTCTGTCTCTCTTTCATTCCATTCAACACTGTCAATGATGTCAACATAGGTGAACTCTCACCTACGGCACTGTTTACACTGGAGTGTTTAATTCGGATGTCATATATAAGTTTTTGAGGATAGTTATAAGGAGTCATTGTGGCCTAGTGGTTAAGGTCTCTGACTCTTATTCCAAAGGCTAAGTGTTCAAGTCCTGGTGTTTCACTGGTTGTGATTCCTCAGTTGGAAATTATGGCGAATGCTTCTTCCTTTGATAAATGTTTTTCTTTTTGCTTTGTTTGAATATCTCTCTAAATCAGTTAATATAACCGGAAAGAATCCAAATCTTCTCTCTCCCTCTGTCTGGCTTTCTTTTTCTTTTTCTCTCTCTGACCCTCTTTCCTTCTATTCAACACTGTCAATAATGTCAACATAGGTGAACTCTAAAATACTGCATTGCAAACACTGGAGTGTTTGATCCGAGTGTCATATATAAGTTTTGGAGAGCAGCTCTAAGGAGTCACTGTGGCCTAGTTGTTAAGGTCTCTGACTCTTATTCCAAAGGCTAAGTGTTCAAGTCCTTGTGTTTCACTGGTTGTGATTCCTCAGTTAAAAATTAAGTCAATGGTTCTATCTTTGATAAATGTTTTTCTTTTCACCTTGTTTGAATATCTCTCTAAATGAGTTCATCTAACTGCAAAGAATACAAATCTTCTCTCTCCCTCTGTCTGGCTTTCTTTTTCTCTCTCTGATCCTCTTTCCTTCTATTCAACACTGTCAATAATGTCAACATAGGTGAACTTTAACCTACGGGACTGCAAACACTGGAGTGTTTGATCCGAATGTCATATATAAGTTTTGGAGTGCAGCAATAAGGAGTCATGTTGGCCTAGTGGTTAAGGTCTCTGTCTCTTATTCCAAAGGTGAAGTATTCAATTCCTGGTGTTTCACTGGTTGTGAGTCCTCAGTCAAAAATTAAGGCAATGGTTCTTTCTTTGATAAATGTTTTTCTTTTCGCCTTGTTTGCATATCTCTCTAAATCAGTTCATCTAACCCCAAGGAATACAAATCTTCTCTCTCCCTCTGTCTGGCTTTCTTTTTCTCTCTTTGTCCCTTTTTCCTTCCATTCAACACTGTCAACAATGTCAACATAGGTGAACCCTCACCTACGGCACTGTATACACTGGAGTGTTTAATTCGAATGTCATATATAAGTTTTTGAGAACAGCTATAAGGCGTAATTGTGGCCTAGTGGTTAAGGTCTCTAACTCTTATTCCAAAGAGTAAGTGTTCAAAACCTGGTGTTTCACTTGTTGTGAGTCCTCAGTTAGAAATTAAGGCAATGCCTCTTCCTTTGATAAATTTGTTTCTTTTTGCTTTATTTGAATATCTCTCTAAATCAGTTCATATAACCGCAAAGAATACAAATCTTCTCTCTCCCTCTGTCTGGCTTTCTTTTTCTCTCTCTGACCCTCTTTTCTTCCATTCAACACTGTCAATAATGTCAACATTGGTGAACTCTAACTCCTGGTGTTTCACTGGTTGTGATTCCTTAGTTGGAAATTAAGGCAAAAGCTTCTTTCTTTGATAAATGTTTTTCTTTTTGCTTTGTTTGAATATCTCTCTAAATCAGTTCATATAACCGCAAAGAATACAAATCTTCTCCCTCTGTCTGGCTTTCTTTTTCTCTCTCTGACCCTCTTTCCTTCTATTCAACACTGTCAATAATGTCAACATAGGTGAACTCTAAAATACTGCACTGCAAACACTGGAGTGTTTGATCCGAGTGTCATATATAAGTTTTGGAGAGCAGCAAAAAGGAGTCACTGTGGCCTAGTGGTTAAGGTCTCTGACTCTTATTCCAAAGATTAAGTGTTTAAATACTGGTATTTCATGGGTTGTGAGTCCTCAGTTAGAAAATAAGGCAAAGGTTCTTTCTTTGATAAATGTTTTTCTTTTCACCTTGTTTGAATATCTCTCTAAGTGAGTTCATCTAACCCCAAAGAATACAAATCTTCTCTCTCCCTCTGTCTGGCTTTCTTTTTCTCTCTCTGTCCCTCTTTCCTTCTATTCAACACTGACAATAATGTCAACATGGCTGAAGTCATACCTATGGCACTGCATACACTGGAGTGTTTGATTTGAATGTCTTATATAAGTTTTCGTGGAGGTCATACATGAGTCACTGTGGCCTAGTGGTTAAGGTCTCTGACCTTTACTGCAAAGGTTATGTGTTCAAATCCTGGTGTTTCACAGTTTGAGAGTCCTCACTCAAAAGTTAAAGCCCTGCTAATTCCTTAGATAAATGTTATTCTTTTAACCTTGTTTAAATATATATCTAAATGAGTTCATCCTCCCCCAAAGAATACAAATCCTCTCTCTCCCTCTGTCTGGCTTTCTTTTTCTCTCTTTGTCCCTCTTTCCTTCCATTCAACACTGTCAATGATATCAACATAGGTGAACTCTAACCTACGGCACTACAAACACTGGAGTGTTTGATCCGAATGTCATATATAAGTTTTGGAGGGCAGCAATAAGCAGTCACGTTGGCCTAGTGGTTAAGGTCTCTGTCTCTTATTCCAAAGGTTAAGTGTTCAATTCCTGGTGTTTCACTGGTTGTGAGTCCTCATTTAGAAATTAAGGCAATGGCTCTTCCTTTGATAAATGTTTTTCATTTTGCTTTGTTTGAATATCTCTCTAAATCAGTTAATATAACCGCAAAGAATACAAATCTTCTCTCTCCCTCTGTCTGGCTTTCTTTTTCTCTCTCTGACCCTCTTTCCTTCTATTCAACACTGTCAATAATGTCAGCATAGGTGAACTCTAAAATACTGCACTGCAAACACTGGAGTGTTTGATCCGAGAGTCATATATCAGTTTTGGAGAGCATCTAGAAGGAGTCACTGTGGCCTAGTGGTTAAGGTCTCTGACTCTTATTCCAAAGGCAAAGTGTTCAAAACCTGTTGTTTCACTGGTTGTGAGTCCTCAGTTAGAAATTAAGGCAATGGTTCTTCCTTTGATAAATGTTTTGTTTTTGCTTTGTTTGAATATCTCTCTAAATCAGTTAATATAACCGCAAAGAATACAAATCTTCTCTCTCCCTCTGTCTGGCTTTCTTTTTCTCTCTCTGACCCTCTTTCCTTCTATTCAACACTGTCAATAATGTCAACATAGGTGAACTCTAAAATACGGCACTGCAAACACTGGAGTGTTTGATCCGAATGTCATATATAAGTTTGGGAGAGCAACAATAAGGAGTCATTGTGGCATAGTGGTTAAGTTCTCTGACTCTTTTTCCAAAGGTTAATTGTTCAATTCCTGGTGTTTCACTGGTTGTGAGACCTCAGTTAAAAATTAAGGCAATGGTTCTTTCTTTGATAAATGTTTTTCTTTTCACCTTGTTTGAAAATCTCTCTAAATGAGTTCATCTAACCGCAAAGAATACAAATCCTCTCTCTCCCTCTGTCTGGCTTTCTTTTTCTCTCTTTGTCCCTCTTTCCTTCCATTCAACACTGTCAATGATATCAACATAGGTGAAGTCTAACCTAGGACACAGCAAATACTGGAGTGTTTGATCCGAATGTCATATATAAGTTTTCGTGGAGGTCACTCATGTGATACTGTGGCCTAGTGGTTAAGATGTCTGACGCAAGCTGCAAAGGTTCAAATCCTGGTGTTTCTCTGGTTGTGAGACCACAGTCAAAAATTAAAGCGATGGTATTTTCTTTGATAAATGTTTTTCTTTTCGCCTTGTTTGAATATCTCTCTAAATGAGTTCATCTTATCCCTAAGAATACAAATCTTCTCCCTCCTTCTGTCAGGCTTTCTTCTTCTCTCTCTGTCTCTCTTTCATTCCATTCAACACTGTCAATGATGTCAACATAGGTGAATTCTCATCTACGGCACTGTATACGCTGGAGTGTTTAATTCGGATGTCATATATAAGTTTTTGAGATTAGCTAGAATGAGTCATTGTGGCCTAGTGGTTAAGGTCTCTGATTCTTATTCCAAAGGTTAAGTGTTGGAGTCCTGGTATTTCACGGGCTATGAGTCCTCAGTTAAAAACTAAGGCAATGGTTCTTTCTTTGATAAATGTTTTTCTTTTCACCTTGTTTGAATATCTCTCTAAATGAGTTCATCTAACCCCAAAGAATACAAATCTTCTCTCTCCCTCTGTCTGGCTTTCTTTTTCTCTCTCTGTCCCTCTTTCTTTCCATTCAACACTGACAATAATGTCAACATGGCTGAAGTCTAACCTATGGCACTGCATACACTGGAGTGTTTGATCTGAATGTCATATATAAGTTTTCGTGGAGGACACACATGAGTCATTGTGTCCTAGTGGTTAAGGTCTCTGACTCTTATTCCAAAGATTAAGTGTTTGAATCCTGGTATTTCACTCTTTGTGAGTTCTCAGTTAAAAATTAAGTCAATGGTTCTTTCTTTGATAAATGTTTTTCTTTTCACCTTGTTTGAATATCTCTCTAAATGAGTTCATCTAACCCCAACGAATACAAATCTTCTCTCTCCCTCTGTCTGGCTTTCTTTTTCTCTCTCTGTCCCTCTTTCTTTCCATTCAACACTGACAATAATGTCAACATAGGTGAACTCTAAAATACTGCACTGCAAACACTGGAGTGTTTGATCCGAGTGTCATATATAAGTTTTGGAGAGCACCTATAAGGAGTCACTGTGGCCTAGTGGTTAAGGTCTCTGACTCTTATTCCAAAGGTTAAGTGTTCAAAAACTTGTGTTTCACTGGTTGTGAGTCCTCAGTTAGGAATTAAAGCAATGGTTCTTCCTTTGATAAATGTTTTGTTTTTGCTTTGTTTGAATATCTCTCTAAATCAGTTAATATAACCGCAAAGAATACAAATCTTCTCTCTCCCTCTGTCTGGCTTTCTTTTTCTCTCTCTGACCCTCTTTCCTTCTATTCAACACTGTCAATAATGTCAACATAGGTGAACTTTAACCTGCGGCACTGCAAACACTGGAGTGTTTGATCCGAATGTCATATATAAGTTTTGGAGAGCAGCAATAAGGAGTCACGTTGGCCTAGTGGTTAAGGTCTATGTCTCTTATTCCAAAGGTAAAGTATTCAATTCCTGGTGTTGCACTGGTTGTGAGTCCTAAGTTAAAAATTAAGGCAATGGTTCTTTCTTTGATAAATGTTTTTCTTTTTGCTTTGTTTGAATATCTCTCTAAATGAGTTCATCTAACCGCAAAGAATACAAATCTTCTCTCTCCCTCTGTCTGTCTTTCTTTTTCTCTCTCTGACCCTCTTTCCTTCTATTCAACACTGTCAATAATGTCAACATAGGTGAACTCTAACCTGTGGCACTGCATACACTGGAGTGTTTGATCCGAATGTCATATATAAGTTTTGGAGAGCAGCAGTAAGGAGTCACGTTGGCCTAGTGATTAAGGCCTCTGACTCTTATTCCAAATGTTAAGTGTTCAAATCCTGGTGTTTCACTGGTTGTGATTCCTCAGTTAGAAATTAAGGCAAATGCTTCTTCCTTTGATAAATGTTTTTCTTTTTGCTTTGTTTGATTATCTCTCTAAATCAGTTCATATAACCGCAAAGAATACAAATCTTCTCTCTCCCTCTGTCTGGCTTTCTTTTTCTCTCTCTGACCCTCTTTCCTTCTATTCAACACTGTCAATAATGTCAACATAGGTGAACTCTAAAATACTGCACTGCAAACACTGGAGTGTTTGATCCGAGTGTCATATAAAAGTTTTGGAGAGCAGCTATAAGGAGTCACTGTGGCCTAGTGATTAAGGTTTCTGACTCTTATTACAAAAGTTAGGTGTTCAAATCCTGGTGTTTCACTGGTTGTGAGTCCTCAGTTAAAAATTAAGGCAATGGTTCTATCTTTGATAAATGTTTTTCTTTTCACCTTGTTTGAATATCTCTCTAAATGAGTTCATCTAACCGCAAAGAATACAAATCTTCTCTCCCTCTATCTGGCTTTCTTTTTCTCTCTCTGACCCTCTTTCCTTCTATTCAACACTGTCAATAATGTCAACATAGGTGAACTTTAACCTACGGCACTGCAAACACTGGAGTGTTTGATCCGAATGTCATATATAAGTTTTGGAGAGCAACAATAAGGAGTCAAGTTGGCCTAGTGGTTAAGGTCTCTGTCTCTTATTCCAAAGGTTAAGTATTCAATTCCTGGTGTTTCACTGGTAGTGAGTCCTCCGTTAAAAATCAAGGCAATGGTTCTTTCTTTGATAAATGTTTTTCTTTTCGCCTTGTTTGAATATCTCTCTAAATCAGTTCATCTAACCCCAAGGAATACAAATCTTCTCTCTCCCTCTGTCTTGCTTTCTTTTTCTCTCTTTGTCCCTCTTTCCTTCTATTCAACACTGTCAATAATGTCAACATAGGTGAACTCTAACCTACGGCACTGCAAACACTGGAGTGTTTGATCCGAATGTCATATATAAGTTTTTGAGATCAGCTATAAGGAGTCATTGTGGCCTAGTGGTTAAGGTCTCTGACTCTTATTCCAAAGGTTAAGTGTTTAAATCCTGGGGTCTTACTGGTTGTGATTCCTCAGTTAGAAATTAAGGCAATGGCTCTCCCTTTGATAAATGTTTTTATTTTTGCTTTGTTTGAATATCTCTCTAAATCAGTTAATATAACCGCAAAGAATACAAATCTTCTCTCTCCCTCTGTCTGGCTTTCTTTTTCTCTCTCTGACCCTCTTTCCTTCTATTCAACACTGTCAATAATGTCAACATAGGTGAACTCTAACCTACGGCACTGCAAACACTGGAGTGTTTGATCCGAATGTCATATATAAGTTTTGGAAAGCATCAGTAAGAAGTCACTGTGGCCTAGTGGTTAAGGTCTCTGACTCTTATTCCAAAGGCTAAGTGTTGGAATCCTGGTATTTCACGGGCTGTGAGCTCTCAGTTAAAAATTAAGGCAATGGTTCTTTCTTTGATAAATGTTTTTCTTTTCACCTTGTTTGAATATCTCTCTAAATCAGTTCATCTAACCCCAAAGAATACAAATCTTCTCTCTCCCTCTGTCTGGCTTTCTTTTTCTCTCTCTGTCCCTCTTTCTTTCCATTCAACACTGACAATAATGTCAACATGGCTGAAGTCTAACCTACGGCACTGCAAACACTGGAGTGTTTGATCCGAATGTCATATATAGGTTTTGGAGAGCAGCAATAAGGAGTCACGTTGGCCTAGTGGTTAAGGTCTCTGTCTCTTGTTTCAAAGGTTAAGTATTCAATTCCTGGTGTTTCACTGGTTGTGAGTTCTCAGTTAAAAATTAAGGCAATGGTTCTTTCTTTGATAAGTGTTTTTCTTTTCACCTTGTTTGAATATCTCTCTAAATGAGTTCATCTAACCGCAAAGAATACAAATCTTCTCCCTCCCTCCCTCTGTCTGGCTTTCTTTTTCTCTCTCTGACCCTCTTTCCTTCTATTCAACACTGTCAATAATGTCAACATAGGTGAACTTTAACCTACGGCACTGCAAACACTGGTGTGTTTGATCCGAATGTCATATATAAGTTTTGGAGAGCAGCAACAAGGAGTCACGTTGGCCTAGTGGTTAAGGTCTCTGTCACTTATTTCAAAGGTTAAGAATTCAATTCCTGGTGTTTCACTGGTTGTGAGTCCTCAGTTAAAAATTAAGGCAATGGTTCTTTCTTTGATAATTGTTTTTCTTTTCGCCTTGTTTGCATATCTCTCTAAATCAGTTCATCTAACCCCAAGGAATACAAATCTTCTCTCTCCCTCTGTCTGGCTTTCTTTTTCTCTCTTTGTCCCTCTTTCCTTCCATTCAACACTGTCAACAATGTCAACATAGGTGAACTCTCACCTACGGCACTGTATACACTGGAGTGTTTAGTTCGAATGTCATATATAAGTTTTTGAGATCAGCTATAAGGAGTTGTTGTGGTCTAGTGGTTAAGGTCTCTGACTATTATTCCAAAGGTTAAGTGTTCAAATCCTGGTGTCTTACTGGTTGTGATTCCTCAGTTAGAAATTAAGGCAATGGCTCTCCCTTTGATAAATGTTTTTCTTTTTGCTTTGTTTGAATATCTCTCTAAATCAGTTCATATAACCGCAAAGAATACATATCTTCTCTCTCCCTCTATCTGGCTTTCTTTTTCTCTCTCTGACCCTCTTTCTTTCTATTCAACACTGTCAATATCAACATAGGTGAACTCTAACCTAGGACACAGCAAATACTGGAGTGTTTGATCCGAATGTCATATATAAGTTTTCGTGGTGGTCAGTCATGAGTTATTGTGGCCTAGTGGTTAAGGTCTCTGAAGCTTCCTCCAAAGTTTATGTGTTCAAATCCTGGTGATTCTCTGGATGTGAGACCACAGTCAAAAATTAAAGCAAAGGTATTTTCTTTGATAAATGTTTTTCTTTTCGCCTTGTTTGAATATCTCTCTAAATGAGTTCATCTTATCCCTAAGAATACAAATCTTCTCTCTCCCTCTGTCAGGCTTTCTTTTTCTCTCTCTGTCTCTCTTTCATTCCATTCAACACTGTCAACAATGTCAACATAGGTAAACTCTCCCCTTCGGCACTGTATACACTGGAGTGTTTAATTCGGATGTCATATATACGTTTTTGAAACCAGCTATAAGGAGTCATTGTGGCCAAGTGGTTAAGGTCTCTGACTCTTATTCCGCAGGTAAAGTGTTCAAATCCTGGTGTTTAGCTGGTTGTGATTCCTCAGTTGGAAATTAAGGCAAGTACTTCTTCCTTTGATAAATGTTTTTCTTTTTTGCTTTGTTTGAATATCTCTCTAAATCAGTTCATATAACCGCAAAGAATACAAATCTTCTCTCTCCCTCTGTCTGGCTTTCTTTTTCTCTCTCTGACCCTCTTTCCTTCTATTCAACACTGTCAATAATGTCAACATAGGTGAACTCTAAAATACTGCACTGCAAACACTGGAGTGTTTGATCCGAGTGTCATATAGAAGTTTTGGAGAGAGACTATAAGGAGTCACTGTGGCCTAGTGGTTAAGGTCTCTGACTCTTATTACACAGGTTAAGTGTTTGAATCATGGTATTTCACTTGTTGTGAGTCCTCAGTTAAAACTTAAGGCAATGGTTCTTTCTTTGATAAATGTTTTTGTTTTCACCTTGTTTGAATATCTCTCTAAATGAGTTCATCTAAACCCAAAGAATACAAATCTTCTCTCTCCCTCTGTCTGGCTTTCTTTTTCTCTCTCTGTCCCTCTTTCTTTCCATTCAACACTGACAATAATGTCAACATAGGTGAACTCTAAAATACTGCACTGCAAACACTGGAGTGTTTGATCCGAGTGTCATATATAAGTTTTGGAAAACAACTATAAGGAGTCACTGTGGCCTAGTTGTTAAGGTCTCTGACTCTTATTCCAAAGGTAAAGTGTTTGAATCCTGGTATTTCACTCATTGTGAGTTCTCAGTTAAAAATTAATGCAATGGTTCTTTATTTGATAAATGTTTTTCTTTTCACCTTGTTTGAATATCTCTCTAAATGAGTTCATCTAACCCCAAAGAATACAAATCTTCTCTCTCCCTCTGTCTGGCTTTCTTTTTCTCTCTCTGTCCCTCTTTCTTTCCATTCAACACTGACAATAATGTCAACATGGCTGAAGACTAACCTATGGCACTGCATACACTGGAGTGTTTGATTTGAATGTCTTATATAAGTTTTCGTGGAGCTTATACGTGAGTCCCTGTGGCCTAGTGGTAAAGGTCTCTGACTCTTACTTCAAAGGTTATGTGTTCAAATCCTGGTGTATGAGAGTCCTCACTTAAAAATTAAATCCCTGCTAATTCCTTAGATAAATGTTTTCCTTTTAACCTTGTTTAAATATATATCTAAATGAGTTCATCCTCCCCCAAAGAATATAAATCCTCTCTCTCCCTCTGTCTGGCTTTCTTTTTCTCTCTTTGTCCCTCTTTCCTTCCATTCAACACTGTCAATGATATCAACATAGGTGAACTCTAACCTAGGACACAGCAAATACTGGAGTGTTAGATCCGAATTTCATATATAAGTTTTCGTGGAGGTCACTCATGAGTTACTGTGGTCTAGTGGTTAAGGTGTCTGACGCATGCTGCAAAGGTTATGTGTTCAAATCCTGGTGTTTCTCTGGTTGTGAGACCACAATCAAAAATTAAAGTGATGGTATTTTCTTTGATAAATGTTTTTCTTTTCGCCGTGTTTGAATATCTCTCTAAATGAGTTCATCTTACCCCTAAGAATACAAATCTTCTCTCTCCTTCTGTCAGGCTTTCTTCTTCTCTCTCTGTCTCTCTTTCATTCCATTCAACACTGTCAATGATGTCAACATAGGTGAACTCTCACCTACGGCACTGTATACACTGGAGTGTTTAATTCGGATGTCATATTTAAGTTTTTGAGAACAGCTACAAGGAGTCATTGTGGCCTAGTGTTTAAGGTTTCTGACTCTTGTTCTAAAGGGTAAGTGTTCAAATCCTGGTGTTTCACTGAGTCCTCAGTTAGAAATTAAGGCAATGCTTCTTCCTTTGATAAATGTTTTTCTTTTTGCTTTGTTTGATTATCTCTCTAAATCAGTTAATATAACCGCAAAGATTACAAATCTTCTCTCTCCCTCTGTCTGGCTTTCTTTTTCTCTCTCTAACCCTCTTTCCTTCTATTCAACACTGTCAATAATGTCAACATAGGTGAACTTTAACCTACGGCACTGCAAACACTGGAGTGTTTGATCCGAATGTCATATATAAGTTTTGGAGAGCAGCAATAAGGAGTCACGTTGGCCTAGTGGTTAAGGTCTCTTTCTCTTATTCCAAAGGATAAGTATTCAATTCCTGGTGTCTTACTGGTTGTTATACCTCAGTTAGAAATTAAGGCAATGGCTCTCCCTTTGATAAATGTTTTTCTTTTTGCTTTGTTTGAATATCTCTCTAAATCAGTTAATATAACCGCAAAGAATACAAATCTTCTCTCTCCCTCTGTCTGGCTTTCTTTTTCTCTCTCTGACCCTCTTTCCTTCTATTCAACACTGTCAATAATGTCAACATAGGTGAACTCTAACCTACGGCACTGCAAACACTGGAGTGTTTGATCCGAATGTCACTGTGGCCTAGTGGTTAAGGTCTCTGACTCTTATTCCAAAGGTTAAGTGTTGGAATCCTGGTATTTCACTGGTTGTGATTCCTCAGTTGGAGATTAAGGCAAATGCTTCTTCCTTTGATAAATGTTTTGTTTTTGCTTTGTTTGAATATCTCTCTAAATCAGTTAATATAACCGCAAAGAATACAAATCTTCTTTCTCCCTCTGTCTGGCTTTCTTTTTCTCTCTCTGACCCTCTTTCCTTCTATTCAACACTGTCAATAATGTCAACATAGGTGAACTTTAACCTACGGCACCGCAAACACTGGAGTGTTTGATCCGAATGTCATATATAAGTTTTGGAGAGCAGCAACAAGGAGTCACGTTGGCCTAGTGGTTAAGGTCTCTGTCACTTATTCCAAAGGTTAAGTATTCAATTCCTGGTGTTTCACTGGTTGTGAGTCCTCTGTTAAAAATTAAGGCAATGGTTCTTTCTTTGATAAATGTTTTTCTTTTTGCTTTGTTTGAATATCATTCTAAATCAGTTCATATAACTGCAAAGAATACAAATCTTCTCTTTCCCTCTGTCTGGCTTTCTTTTTCTCTCTCTGACCCTCTTTCCTTCCATTCAACACTGTCAATAATGTCAACATAGGTGAACTCTAACCTGTGGCACTGCATACACTGGAGTGGTTGATCATAATGTCATATATAAGTGTTTGAGCATAGCATTCATGAGGCACTGTGGTCTAGGGTTCAAGTTCTTGAACTCTTACTCCAAAGGTTTTGTGTTCAAATCCTGGTCTTTCAATGTGCATAAATTTTAAGGTAAAATTATAGGCAATGGTACTTTCTCTGGTAAATGTTGTAAAATATTTTTCATTCTCCTAGTTTGACTATCTCTCTTTACAAGTATGTCTTACCCTAAAGAATACTAATCTTCGCTCTCCTTCTGTCTGGCTTTTTTTCTCTCTCTGTCCCTCTTTCCTTCCATTTAACAGTCAATGATGTCAACATAGGTGAACTCTGACCTGCAGCACTGCATACACTGGAGTGTTTGATCCGAATGTCATATATAAGTTTTGGAGCATTATGAGTCACTGTGGCCTAGTTGTCAAGGTCTTGGACTCTTACTCCGAAGGTTATGTGTTCCAATCGTGGTGTTTCATTGGTTGTGAGTCCTCAGTCAAAAATTAAAGCAATGGTATTTTCTTTAATAAATGTTTTTCTTTTCACCTTGTTTGAATATCTCTCTAAATGAGTTCATCTTACCCCTAAGAATACAAATCTTCTCTCTCCCTCTGTCAGGCTTTCTTCTTCTCTCTCTGTCCCTCTTTCATTCCATTCAACACTGTCAATGATGTCAACATAGGTGAACTCTCACCTACGGTACTGTATACACTGGAGTGTTTCATTCGGATGTCATATATAAGTTTTTGAGAACAGCTATAAGGAGTCATTGTGGCCTAGTGGTTAAGGTCTCTGACTCTTATTACAAAGGTTAAGTTTTCAAATTCTGGTGTTTCACTGGTTGTCATTCCTCAGTTGGAAATTAAGGCAAATGCTTCTTCCTTTGATAAATGTTTTTCTTTTTGCTTTGTTTGAATATCTCTCTAAATCAGTTCATATAACCGCAAAGAATACAAATCTTCTCTCTCCCTCTGTCTGGCTTTCTTTTTCTCTCTCTGACTCTCTTTCCTTCTATTCAACACTGTCAATATCAACATAGGTGAACTCTAACCTAGGACACAGCAAATACTGGAGTGTTTGATTTGAATGTCATATATAAGTTTTCGTGGAAGTCAGTTATGAGTTACTGTGGCCTAGTGGTTAAGGTCTCTGAAGCTTACTCCAAAGTTTATGTGTTCAGATCCTGGTGTTTCTCTGGATGTTAGACCACATTCAAAAAGTAATGGTATTTTCTTTGATAATTGTTTTTCTTTTTGACTTGTTTGAACATCTCTCTAAATGAGTTCATCTTATCCCTAAGAATACAAATCTTCTCTCTCCCTCTGTCAGGCTTTCTTTTTCTCTCTTTCATTCCATTCAACACTGTCAACAATGTCAACATAGGTGAACTCTAAAATACGGCACTGTATACACTGGAGTGTTTAATTCGGATGTCATATATAAGTTTTTGAAAACAGGTACTAGGAGTCATTGTGGCCTAGTGTTTAAGGTCTCTGACTCTTGTTCTAAAGGGTAAGTGTTCAAATCCTGGTGTTTCACTGGTTGTGATTCCTCAGTTGGAAATTAAGGCTAATGCTTCTTCCTTTGATAAATGTTTTTCTTTTTGCTTTGTTTGATTATCTCTCTAAATCAGTTAATATAACCGCAAAGAATACAAATCTTCTCTCTCCCTCTGTCTGGCTTTCTTTTTCTCTCTCTGACCCTCTTTCCTTCTATTCAACACTGTCAATATCAACATAGGTGAACTCTAACCTAGGACACAGCAAATACTGGAGTGTTTGATCCGAATGTCATATATAAGTTTTCGTGGCAGACAGTCATGAGTTACTGTGGCCTAGTGGTTAAGGTCTCTGAAGCCTACTCCAAAGTTTATGTGTTCAGAGCCTGGTGTTTCTCTGGATGTGAGACCACAGTCAAAAATTAAAGCAATGGTATTTTCTTTGATAAATGTTTTTCTTTTCGCCTTGTTTGAATATCTCTCTAAATGAGTTCATCTTATCCCTAAGAATACAAAGCTTCTCGCTCCCTCAGTCAGGCTTTCTTTTCTCTCTCTGTCTCTCTTTCATTCCATTCAACACTGTCAACTTTGTCAACATAGGTGAACTCTCACCTACGGCACTGTATACACTGGAGTGTTTAATTCGGATGTCATATATAAGTTTTTGAAAATAGCTATAAGGAGTCATTGTGGCCTAGTGGTTAAGGTCTCTGACTCTTATTCCACAGGTAAAGTGTTCAAATCCTGGTGTTTCACTGGTTGTGAATCCTCAGTTGGAAATTAAGGCAAATGCTTCTTCCTTTGATAAATGTTTTTCTTTTTGCTTTGTTTGACTATCTCTCTAAATCAGTTCATATAACCGCAAAGAATACAAATCTTCTCTCTCCCTCTGTCTGGCTTTCTTTTTCTCTCTCTGACCCTCTTTCCTTCTATTCAACACTGTCAATAATGTCAACATAGGTGAACTCTAAAATATTGCACTGCAAACACTGGAGTGTTTGATCCGAGTGTCATATAGAAGTTTTGGAGAGAATCTATAAGGAGTCACTGTGGCCTAGTGGTTAAGGTCTCTGACTCTTATTCCAAAGGTTAAGTGTTTAAATCCTGGTATTTCACTCGTTGTGAGTCCTCAGTTAAAAATTAAGGCAATGGTTCTTTATTTGATAAATGTTTTTCTTTTCACCTTGTTTGAATATCTCTCTAAATGAGTTCATCTAACCCCAAAGAATACAAATCTTCTCTCTCCCTCTGTCTGGCTTTCTTTTTCTCTCTCTGTCCCTCTTTCTTTCCATTCAACACTGACAATAATGTCAACATGGCTGTAGTCTAACCTATGGCACTGCATACACTGGAGTGTTTGATCCGAATGTCATATATAAGTTTTCGTGGAGGACACACATGAGTCACTGTGGCCTAGTGGTTAAGGTCTCTGACTCTTACTTCAAAGGTTATGTGTTCAGATCCTGGTGTTTCTCTTGTTAAGAGTCCTCACTCAAAAATTAAAGCCCTGCTAATTCCTTAGATAAATGTTTTTCTTTTAACCTTGTTTAAATATATATCTAAATGAGTTCATCCTCCCCAAAGAATACAAATCCTCTCTCTCCCTCTGTCTGGCTTTCTTTTTCTCTCTTTGTCCCTCTTTCCTTCCATTCAACACTGTCAATGATATCAACATAGGTGAACTCTAACCTAGGACACAGCAAATACTGGAGTGTTTGATCCGAATTTCATATATAAGTTTTCGTGGAGGTCACTCATGAATTACTGTGGTCTAGTGGTTAAGGTGTCTGACGCATGCTGCAAAGGTTATGTGTTCAAATCCTGGTGTTTCTCTGGTGTTGAGACCACAGTCAAAAATTAAAGCGATGGTATTTTCATTGATAAATGTTTTTCCGTTTCGCCTTGCATGAATATCTCTCTAAATGAGTTCATCTTACCCCTAAGAATACAAATCTTCTCTCTCCTTCTGTCAGGCTTTCTTCTTCTCTCTCTGTCTCTCTTTCCTTCCATTCAACACTGTCAATAATGTCAACATAGGTGAACTCTCACCTACGGCACTGTAAACACTGGAGTATTTAATTCGAATGTCATATATAAGTTTTTGAGAACAGCTATAAGGAGTCATTGTGGCCTAGTGCTTAAGGTCTCTGACTCTTGTTCGAAAGGGTAAGTGTTCAGAACCTGGTGTTTCACTGGTTGTGATTCCTCAGTTAGAAATTAAGGCAATGGTTCTTCCTTTGATAAATGTTTTCTTTTTGCTTTGTTTGAATATCTCTCTAAATCAGTTAATATAACCGCAAAGAATACAAATCCTCTCTCTCCCTCTGTCTGGCTTTCTTTTTCTCTCTCTGACCCTCTTTCCTTCTATTCAACACTGTCAATATCAACATAGGTGAACTCTAACCTAGGACACAGCAACTACTGGAGTGTTTGATCCGAATGTCATATATAAGTTTTCGTGGTAGTCAGTCATGAGTTACTGTGGCCTAGTGGTTAAGTTCTCTGAAGCTTACTCCAAAGTTTATGTGTTCAAATCCTGGTGTTTCTCTGGATGTGAGACCACAGTCAAAAATTAAAGTAATTGTATTTTCTTTGATAAATGTTTTTCTTTTCGACTTGTTTGAATATCTCTCTAAATGAGTTCATCTTATCCCTAAGAATACAAATCTTCTCTCTCCCTCTGTCAGGCTTTCTTTTTCTCTCTCTGTCTCTCTTTCATTCCATTCAACACTGTCAACAATGTCAACATGGCTGTAGCCTAACCTATGGCACTGTATACACTGGACTGTTTGATCCGAATGTCATATATACGTTTTCGTGGCAGACAAACATGAGTCACTGTGGCCTAGTGGTTAAGGTCTCTGACTCTTATTCCCAAGGTTAAGTATTTAAATCCTGGTGTTTCCTTGGTTGTGATTCCTCAGTTGGAGATTAAGGCAAATGCTTCTTCCTTTGATAAATGTTTTTCTTTTTGCTTTGTTTGAATATCTCTCTAAATCAGTTCATATAACCGCAAAGAATACAAATCTTCTCTCTCCCTCTGTCTGGCTTTCTTTTTCTCTCTCTGACCCTCTTTCCTTCTATTCAACACTGTAAATAATGTCAACATAGGTGAACTCTAAAATACTGCACTGCAAACACTGGAGTGTTTGAGCCGAGTGTCATATATAAGTTTTGGAGAGCATCTATAAGGAGTCACTGTGGCCTAGTGATTAAGGTTTCTGACTCTTATTCCAAAAGTTAAGTGTTCAAATCCTGGTTTTTCACTGGTTGTGAGTCCTCAGTTAAAAATTAAGGCAATGGTTCTTTCTTTGATAAATGTTTTTCTTTTCACCTTGTTTTAATATCTCTCTAAATGAGTTCATCTAACCGCAAAGAATACAAATCTTCTCTCCCTCTGTCTGGCTTTCTTTTTCTCTCTCTGACCCTCTTTCCTTCTATTCAACACTGTCAATAATGTCAACATAGGTGAACTTTAACCTACGGCACTGCAAACACTGGAGTGTTTGATCCGAATGTCATATATAAGTTTTGGAGAGCAGCAATAAGGAGTCACGTTGGCCTAGTGGTTAAGGTCTCTGTCTCTTATTCCAAAGGTTAAGTATTCAATTCCTGGTGTTTCACTGGTTGTGAGTCCTCAGTTAAAAATTAAGGCAATGGTTCTTTCTTTGATATATGTTTTTCTTTTCGCCTTGTTTGAATATCTCTCTAAATCAGTTCATCTAACCCCAAGGAATACAAATCTTCTCTCTCCCTCTGTCTGGCTTTCTTTTTCTCTCTTTGTCCCTCTTTCCTTCCATTCAACACTGTCAACAATGCCAACATAGGTGAACTCTCACCTACGTCACTGTATACACTGGAGTGTTTAGTTCGAATGTCATATATAAGTTTTTGAGCTCAGCTATAAGGAGTCATTGTGGCCTAATGGTTAAGGTCTCTGACTCTTATTCCAAAGGGTAAGAGTTCAAATCCTGCTGTTTTACTGGTTGTGATTCCTCAGTTAGAAATTAAGGCAATTTCTCTCCCTTTGATAAATGTTTTTCTTTTTGCTTTGTTTGAATATCTCTCTAAATCAGTTAATATAACCACAAAGAATACAAATCTTCTGTCTCCCTCTGTCTGGCTTTCTTTTTCTCTTTCTGACCCTCTTTCCTTCTATTCAACACTGTCAATAATGTCAACATAGGTGAACTCTAACCTACGGCACTACAAACACTGGAGTGTTTGAGCCGAATGTCATATATAAGTTTTGGAAAGTAGCAATAAGGAGTCACTGTGGCCTAGTGGTTATGGTCTCTGACTCTTATTCCAAAAGTTAAGTGTTGGAATCCTGGTATTTCACAGGCTATGAGTCCTCAATTAAAAATTAAGGCAAAGGTTCTTTCTTTGATAAATGTTTTTCTTTTCACCTTGTTTGAATATCTCTCTAAATCAGTTCATCTAACCCCAAAGAATACAAATCTTCTCTCTCCCTCTGTCTGGCTTTCTTTTTCTCTCTCTGTCCCTCTTTCTTTCCATTCAACACTGACAATAATGTCAACATGGCTGAAGTCTAACCTATGGCACTGCATACACTGGAGTGTTTGATCTGAATGTCATATATAAGTTTTCGTTGAGGACACACATGAGTCATTGTGGCCTAGTGGTTAAGGTCTCTGACTCTTGTTCCAAAGATTAAGTGTTCAAATACTGGTGTTTCACTGGTTGTGATTCCTCTGTTGGAAATTAAGGCAAATGCTTCTTCCTTTGATAAATGTTTTTCTTTTCGCCTTGTTTGAATATCTCTCTAAATGAGTTCATCTAACCGCAAAGAATACAAATCTTCTCTCTCCCTCTGTCTGGCTTTCTTTTTCTCTCTCTGACCCTCTTTCCTTCTATTCAACACTGTCAATAATGTCAACATAGGTGAACTTTAACCTACGGCACTGCAAACACTGGAGTGTTTGATCCGAATGTCATATATAAGTTTTGCAGAGGAGCAATAAGGAGTCACGTTAGCCTAGTGGTTAAGGTCTCTGACTCTTGTTCCAAAGATTAAGTGTTCAAATACTGGTGTTTCACTGGTTGTGATTCCTCTGTTGGAAATTAAGGCAAATGGTTCTTTCTTTGATAAATGTTTTTCTTTTCGCCTTGTTTGAATATCTCTCTAAATCAGTTCATCTAACCCCAAGGAATACAAATCTTCTCTCTCCCTCTGTCTGGCTTTCTTTTTCTCTCTTTGTCCCTCTTTCCTTCCATTCAACACTGACAATAATGTCAACATGGCTGAAGTGAACTCTCACCTACGGCACTGTATACACTGGAGTGTTTAGTTCGAATGTCATATATAAGTTTTTGAGATCAGCTATAAGGAGTCATTGTGGCCTAGTGGTTAAGGTCTCTGACTCTTATTCCAAAGGGTAAGTGTTCAAATCCTGGTGTTTTACTGGTTGTGATTCCTCAGTTAGAAATTAAGGCAATTTCTCTCCCTTTGATAAATGTTTTTCTTTTTGCTTTGTTTGAATATCTCTCTAAATCAGTTAATATAACCACAAAGAATACAAATCTTCTCTCTCCCTCTGTCTGGCTTTCTTTTTCTCTCTCTGACCCTCTTTCCTTCTATTTAACACTGTCAATAATGTCAACATAGGTGAACTCTAACCTACGGCACTGCAAACACTGGAGTGTTTGATCCGAATGTCATATATAAGTTTTGCAGAGGAGCAATAAGGAGTCACGTTAGCCTAGTGGTTAAGGTCTCTGACTCTTGTTCCAAAGATTAAGTGTTCAAATACTGGTGTTTCACTGGTTGTGATTCCTCTGTTGGAAATTAAGGCAAATGGTTCTTTCTTTGATAAATGTTTTTCTTTTCGCCTTGTTTGAATATCTCTCTAAATCAGTTCATCTAACCCCAAGGAATACAAATCTTCTCTCTCCCTCTGTCTGGCTTTCTTTTTCTCTCTTTGTCCCTCTTTCCTTCCATTCAACACTGACAATAATGTCAACATGGCTGAAGTGAACTCTCACCTACGGCACTGTATACACTGGAGTGTTTAGTTCGAATGTCATATATAAGTTTTTGAGATCAGCTATAAGGAGTCATTGTGGCCTAGTGGTTAAGTTCTCTGACTCTTATTCCAAAGGGTAAGTGTTCAAATCCTGGTGTTTTACTGGTTGTGATTCCTCAGTTAGAAATTAAGGCAATTTCTCTCCCTTTGATAAATGTTTTTCTTTTTGCTTTGTTTGAATATCTCTCTAAATCAGTTAATATAACCACAAAGAATACAAATCTTCTCTCTCCCTCTGTCTGGCTTTCTTTTTCTCTCTCTGACCCTCTTTCCTTCTATTTAACACTGTCAATAATGTCAACATAGGTGAACTCTAACCTACGGCACTGCAAACACTGGAGTGTTTGATCCGAATGTCATATATAAGTTTTGGAAAGCATCAGTAAGGAGTCACTGTGGCCTAGTGATTAAGGTTTCTGACTCTTATTCCAAAAATTAAGTGTTCAAATCCTGGTGTTTCACTGGTTGTGAGTCCTCAGTTAAAAATTAAGGCAATGGTTCTTTCTTTGATAAATGTTTTTATTTTCACCTTGTTTGAATATCTCTCTAAATGAGTTCATCTAACTGCAAAGAATACAAATCTTCTCTCCCTCTGTCTGGCTTTCTTTTTCTATCTCTGACCCTCTTTCCTTCTATTCAACACTGTCAATAATGTCAACATAGGTGAACTTAAACCTACGGCACTGCAAACACTGGAGTGTTTGATCCGAATGTCATATATAGGTTTTGGAGAGCAGCAATAAGGAGTCACGTTGGCCTAGTGGTTAAGGTCTCTGTCTCTTATTCCAAAGGTTAAGTATTCATTTCCTGGTGTTTCACTGGTTGTGAGTCCTCAGTTAAAAATTAAGGCAATGGTTTTCTCTTTGATAAATGTTTTTCTTTTTGCTTTGTTTGAATATCTCTCTAAATCAGTTCATATAACCGCAAAGAATACAAATCTTCTCTCTCCCTCTGTCTGGCTTTCTTTTTCTCTCTCTGACCCTCTTTCCTTCCATTCAACACTGTCAATAATGTCAACATAGGTGAACTCTAACCTGTGGCACTGCATACACTGGAGTGGTTGATCAGAATGTCATATATAAGTGTTTGAGCTTAGCATTCATGAGGCACTGTGGCCAAGTGGTTAAGTTCTTGAACTCTTACTCCAAAGGTTTTGTGTTCAAATCCTGGTCTTTCAATGTGCATATATTTTAAGGTAAAATTATAGGCAATGGTACTTTCTCTGGTAAATGTTGGAAAATATTTTTCATTCTCCCAGTTTGACTATCTCTCTTTACAAGTATGTCTTACCCTAAAGAATACTAATCTTCGCTCTCCTTCTGTCTGGCTTTTTTTTCTCTCTCTGTCCCTCTTTCCTTCCATTTAACAGTCAATGATGTTAACATAGGTGAACTCTGACCTGCAGCACTGCATACACTGGAGTGTTTGATCCGAATGTCATATATAAGTTTTGGAGCATTGTGAGTCACTGTGGCCTAGTTGTCAGCGTCTTGGACTCTTACTCCAAAGGTTTTGTGTTCAAATCGTGGTGTTTCATTGGTTGTGAGTCCTCAGTCAAAAATTAAAGCAATGGTATTTTCTTTAATAAATGTTTTTCTTTTCACCTTGTTTGAATATCTCTCTAAATGAGTTCATCTTACCCCTAAGAATACAAATCTTCTCTCTCCCTCTGTCAGGCTTTCTTCTTCTCTCTCTGTCCCTCTTTCATTCCATTTAACACTGTCAATGATGTCAACATAGGTGAACTCTCACCTACGGCACTGTATACACTGGAGTGTTTAATTCGGATGTCATATATAAGTTTTTGAGCACACCTATAAGGATTTATTGTGGCCTAGTGGTTAAGGTCTCTGACTCTTATTCCAAAGGTTAAGTTTTCAAGTCCTGGTGTTTCACTTGTTGAGATTCCTCAGTTGGAAATTAAGGCAAATGCTTCTTCCTTTGATAAATGTTTTCTTTTTGCTTTGTTTGAATATCTCTCTAAATCAGTTAATATAACCGCAAAGAATACAAATCTTCTCTCTCCCTCTGTCTGGCTTTCTTTTTCTCTCTCTGACCCTCTTTCCTTCTATTCCCCACTGTCAATATCAACATAGGTGAACTCTAACCTAGGACACAGCAAATACTGGAGTGTTTGATCCGCATGTCATATATAAGTTTTCGTGATAGTCAGTCATGAGTTACTGTGGCCTAGTGGTTAAGGTCTCTGAAGCTTACTCCAAAGTTTATGTGTTCAAATCCTGGTGTTTCTCTGGATGTGAGACCACAGTCAAAAATTAAAGCAATGGTATTTTCTTTAATAAATGTTTTTCTTTTCACCTTGTTTGAATATCTCTCTAAATGAGTTCATCTTACCCCTAAGAATACAAATCTTCTCTCTCCCTCTGTCAGGCTTTCTTCTTCTCTCTCTGTCCCTCTTTCATTCCATTCAACACTGTCAATGATGTCAACATAGGTGAACTCTCACCTACGGCACTGTATCCACTGGAGTGTTTAATTCGGATGTCATATATATGTTTTTGAGAACAGTTGTAAGGAGTGATTGTGGCCTAGTGGTTAAGGTCTCTGACTCTTATTCCAAAGGTTAAGTGTTTGAATCCTGGTATTTCACTGGTTGTGAGTCCTCAGTTAAAAATTAAGGCAATGGTTCTTTCTTTGATAAATGTTTTTCTTTTCACCTTGTTTGAATATCTCTCTAAATCAGTTCATCTAACCCCAAAGAATACAAATCTTCTCTCTCCCTCTGTCTGGCTTTCTTTTTCTCTCTCTGTCCCTCTTTCCTTCCATTCAACACTGACAATAATGTCAACATGGCTGAAGACTAACCTATGGCACTGCATACACTGGAGTGTTTGATTTGAATGTCTTATATAAGTTTTCGTGAAGGTCATACATGAGTCCCTGTGGCCTAGTGGTTAAGGTCTCTGACTCTTATTCCAAAAGTTAAGTGTTCAAATCCTGGTATTTCACTGGTTTTGAGTCCTCAGTTAAAAGTTAAGGCAATGGTTCTATCTTTGATAAATGTTTTTCTTTTCACCGTGTTTGAATATCTCTCTAAATGAGTTCATCTAACCGCAAAGAATACAAATCTTCTCTCTCCCTCTGTCTGGCTTTCTTTTTCTCTCTCTGACCCTCTTTCCTTATATTCAACACTGTCAATAATGTCAACATAGGTGAACTTTAACCTACGGCACTGCAAACACTGGAGTGTTTGATCCGAATGTCATATATAAGTTTTGGAGAGTAGCAATAAGGAGTCACGTTGGCCTAGTGGTTAAGGTCTCTGTCTCTTATTCCAAAGGTTAAGTATTCAAGTCCTTAAAAATTAAGGCAATTGTTCTTTCTTTGATAAATGTTTTTCTTTTCACCTTGTTTGAATATCTCTCTAAATGAGTTCATCTAACCCCAAAGAATACAAATCTTCTCTCTCCCTCTGTCTGGCTTTCTTTTTCTCTCTCTGTCCCTCTTTCGTTTCCATTCAAGACTGACAATAATGTCATCATGGCTGAAGACTAACCTATGGCACTGCATACACTGGAGTGTTTGATTTTAATGTCTTATATACGTTTTCGTGGCGGTCATACATGAGTCCCTGTGGCCCAGTGGTTAAGTTCTCTGACTCTTACTTCAACGGTTATGTGTTCAAATCCTGGTGTTTGAGAGTCCTCACTTAAATGTTAAACTCCTGCTAATTCCTTAGATAAATGTTTTTCTTTTAACCTTGTTTAAATATATATCTAAATGAGTTCATCCTCCCCCAAAGAATACAAATCTTCTCTCTCCCTCTGTCTGGCTTTCTTTTTCTCTCTTTGTCCCTCTTTCCTTCCATTCAACACTGTCAATGATATCAACATAGGTGAACTCTAACCTAGGACACCGCAAATACTGGAGTGTTTGATCCGAATGTCATATATAAGTTTTCGTGGAGGTCACTCATGAGTTACTGTGGCCTAGTGGTTAAGGTGTCTGACGCATGCTGCAAAGGTTATGTGTTCAAATCCTGGTGTTTCTCTGGTTGTGAGACCACAGTCTAAAATTAACCCAATGGTATTTTCTTTGATAAATGTTTTTCTTTTCGCCTTGTTTGAATATCTCTCTAAATGAGTTCATCTAACCCCAAAGAATACAAATCTTCTCTCTCCCTCTGTCTGGCTTTCTTTTTCTCTCTCTGACCCTCTTTCCTTCTATTCAACACTGTCAATAATGTCAACATAGGTGAACTCTAAAATACTGCACTGCAAACACTGGAGTGTTTGATCCGAGTGTCATATATAAGTTTTGGAGAGCAGCTATAAGAAGTCATTGTGGACTAGTGGTTAAGGTCACAGACTCTTACTCCAAAAGTTAAGTGTTCAAATCCTGGTATCTCACTGGTTGTGAGTCATCAGTTAAAAATTAAGGCAATGGTTCTTTCTTTGATAAATGTTTTTCTTTTCGCCTTGTTTGCATATCTCTCTAAATCAGTTCATCTAACCCCAAGGAAAACAAATCTTCTCTCTCCCTCTGTCTGGCTTTCTTTTTCTCTCTCTGACCCTCTTTCCTTCCATTCAACACTGTCAACAATGTCAACATAGGTGAACTCTCACCTACGGCACTGTATACACTGGAGTGTTTAGTTCGAATGTCATATATAAGTTTTTGAAATCAGCTATAAGGAGTCATTGTGGCCTAGTGGTTAAGGTCTCTGACTCTTATTCCAAAGGATAAGTTTTTAAATCCTGGTGTCTTACTGGTTGTGATTCCTCAGATAGAAATTAAGGCAATGGCTCTCCCTTTGATAAATGTTTTTCTTTTTGCTTTGTTTGAATATCTCTCTAAATCAGTTAATATAACCGCAAAGAATACAAATCTTCTCTCTCCCTCTGTCTGGCTTTCTTTTTCTCTCTCTGACCCTCTTTCCTTCTATTCAACACTGTCAATAATTTCAACATAGGTGAACTCTAACCTATGGCACTGCAAACACTGGAGTGTTTGATCCGAATGTCATATATAAGTTTTGGAAAGCAGCAATAAGGAGGCACTGTGGCCTAGTGGTTAAGGTCTCTGACTCTTCTTCCAAAGGTTAAGTGTTGGAATCCTGGTATTTCACGGGCTATGAGTCCTCAGTTAAAAATTAAGACAATGGTTCTTGCTTTGATAAATGTTTTTCTTTTCACCTTGTTTGAATATCTCTCTAAATGAGTTCATCTAACCCCAAAGAATACAAATCTTCTCTCTCCCTCTGTCTGGCTTTCTTTTTCTCTCTCTGTCCCTCTTTCTTTCCATTCAACACTGACAATAATGTCAACATAGGTGAACTCTAAAATACTGCACTGCAAACACTGGAGTGTTTGATCCGAGTGTCATATATAAGTTTTGGAGAACAACTATAAGGAGTCACTGTGGCCTAGTGGTTAAGGTCTCTGACTCTTATTCCAAAGATTAAGTGTTTGAATCCTGGTATTTCACTCGTTGTGAGTTCTCAGTTAAAAATTAATGCAATGGTTCTTTATTTGAAAAATGTTTTTCTTTTCACCTTGTTTGAATATCTCTCTAAATGAGTTCATCTAACCCCAAAGAATACAAATCTTCTCTCTCCCTCTGTCTGGCTTTCTTTTTCTCTCTCTGTCCCTCTTTCTTTCCATTCAACACTGACAATAATGTCAACATGGCTGAAGACTAACCTATGGCACTGCATACACTGGAGTGTTTGATTTGGATGTCTTATATAAGTTTTCGTGGAGGTCATACGTGAGTCCCTGTGGCCTAGTGGTTAAGGTCTCTGACTTTTACTTCAAAGGTTATGTGTTCAAATCCTGGTGATTCACAGTTTGAGAGTCTTCACTTAGAAGTTAAAGCCCTGCTAGTTCCTTAGATACATGTTTTTCTTTTAACCTTGTTTAAATATATATCTAAATGAGTTCATCCTCCCCCAAAGAATACAAATCCTCTCTCTCCCTCTGTCTGGCTTTCTTTTTCTCTCTTTGTCCCTCTTTCCTTCCATTCAACACTGTCAATGATATCAACATAGGTGAACTCTAACCTAGGACACAGCAAATACTGGAGTGTTTGATCCGAATTTCATATATAAGTTTTCGTGGAGGTCACTCATGAGTTACTGTGGTCTAGTGGTTAAGATGTCTGACGCATGCTGCAAAGGTTACGTGTTCAAATCCTGGTGTTTCTCTGGTTGTGAGACCACAGTCAAAAATTAAAGCGATGGTATTTTCTTTGATAAATGTTTTTCTTTTCGCCTTGTTTGAATATCTCTCTAAATGAGTTCATCTTACCCCTAAGAATACAAATCTTCTCTCTCCCTCTGTCAGGCTTTCTTCTTCTCTCTCTGTCCCTCTTTCATTCCATTCAACACTGTCAATGATGTCAACATAGGTGAACTCTCACCTACGGCACTGTATACACTGGAGTGTTTAATTCGGATGTCATATATATGTTTTTGAGAACAGTTGCAAGGAGTGATTGTGGCCTAGTGGTTAAGGTCTCTGACTCTTATTCCACAGTTAAAGTGTTCAAATCCTGGTGTTTCACTGGTTGTGATTCCTCAGTTGGAAATTATGGCAAATGGTTCTTCCTTTGATAAATGTTTTTCTTTTTGCTTTGTTTGAATATCTCTCTAAATCAGTTCATATAACCGCAAAGAAAACAAATCTTCTCTCTCCCTCTGTCTGGCTTTCTTTTTCTCTCTCTGACCCTCTTTCCTTCTATTCAACACTGTCAATAATGTCAACATAGGTGAACTCTAAAATACTGCACTGCAAACACTGGAGTGTTTGATCCGAGTGTCATATATAAGTTTTGGAAAACAGCAATAAGGAATCACTGTGGCCTAGTGGTTAAGGTCTCTGACTCTTATTCCAAAGGTTAAGTGTTTGAATCCTGGTATTTCACTGGTTGTGAGTCCTCAGTTAAAAATTAAGGCAATGGTTCTTTCTTTGATAAATGTTTTTCTTTTCACCTTGTTTGAATATCTCTCTAAATCAGTTCATCTAACCCCAAAGAATACAAATCTTCTCTCTCCCTCTGTCTGGCTTTCTTTTTCTCTCTCTGTCCCTCTTTCCTTCCATTCAACACTGACAATAATGTCAACATGGCTGAAGACTAACCTATGGCACTGCATACACTGGAGTGTTTGATTTGAATGTCTTATATAAGTTTTCGTGAAGGTCATACATGAGTCCCTGTGGCCTAGTGGTTAAGGTCTCTGACTCTTATTCCAAAAGTTAAGTGTTCAAATCCTGGTATTTCACTGGTTTTGAGTCCTCAGTTAAAAGTTAAGGCAATGGTTCTATCTTTGATAAATGTTTTTCTTTTCACCGTGTTTGAATATCTCTCTAAATGAGTTCATCTAACCGCAAAGAATACAAATCTTCTCTCTCCCTCTGTCTGGCTTTCTTTTTCTCTCTCTGTCCCTCTTTCGTTTCCATTCAAGACTGACAATAATGTCATCATGGCTGAAGACTAACCTATGGCACTGCATACACTGAAGTGTTTGATTTTAATGTCTTATATACGTTTTCGTGGGTCATACATGAGTCCCTGTGGCCCAGTGGTTAAGTTCTCTGACTCTTACTTCAACGGTTATGTGTTCAAATCCTGGTGTTTGAGAGTCCTCACTTAAATGTTAAACTCCTGCTAATTCCTTAGATAAATGTTTTTCTTTTAACCTTGTTTAAATATATATCTAAATGAGTTCATCCTCCCCCAAAGAATACAAATCTTCTCTCTCCCTCTGTCTGGCTTTCTTTTTCTCTCTTTGTCCCTCTTTCCTTCCATTCAACACTGTCAATGATATCAACATAGGTGAACTCTAACCTAGGACACAGCAAATACTGGAGTGTTTGATCCGAATGTCATATATAAGTTTTCGTGGAGGTCACTCATGAGTTACTGTGGCCTAGTGGTTAAGGTGTCTGACGCATGCTGCAAAGGTTATGTGTTCTAAATCCTGGTGTTTCTCTGGTTGTGAGACCACAGTCTAAAATTAACCCAATGGTATTTTCTTTGATAAATGTTTTTCTTTTCGCCTTGTTTGAATATCTCTCTAAATGAGTTCATCTAACCCCAAAGAATACAAATCTTATCTCTCCCTCTGTCTGACTTTCTTTTTCTCTCTCTGACCCTCTTTCCTTCTATTCAACACTGTCAATAATGTCAACATAGGTGAACTCTAAAATACTGCACTGCAAACACTGGAGTGTTTGATCCGAGTGTCATATATAAGTTTTGGAGAGCAGCTATAAGAAGTCATTGTGGACTAGTGGTTAAGGTCACAGACTCTTACTCCAAAAGTTAAGTGTTCAAATCCTGGTATTTCACTGGTTGTGAGTCATCAGTTAAAAATTAAGGCAATGGTTCTTTCTTTGATAAATGTTTTTCTTTTCGCCTTGTTTGCATATCTCTCTAAATCAGTTCATCTAACCCCACGGAATACAAATCTTCTCTCTCCCTCTGTCTGGCTTTCTTTTTCTCTCTTTGTCCCTCTTTCCTTCCATTCAACACTGTCAACAATGTCAACATAGGTGAACTCTCACCTACGGCACTGTATACACTGGAGTGTTTAGTTCGAATGTCATATATAAGTTTTTGAGATCAGCTTAAAGGAGTCATTGTGGCCTAGTGGTTAAGGTCTCTGACTCTTATTCCAAAGGATAAGTGTTTAAATCCTGGTGTCTTACTGGTTGTGATTCCTCAGATAGAAATTAAGGCAATGGCTCTCCCTTTGATAAATGTTTTTCTTTTTGCTTTGTTTGAATATCTCTCTAAATCAGTTAATATAACCGCAAAGAATACAAATCTTCTCTCTCCCTCTGTCTGGCTTTCTTTTTCTCTCTCTGACCCTCTTTCCTTCTATTCAACACTGTCAATAATTTCAACATAGGTGAACTCTAACCTATGGCACTGCAAACACTGGAGTGTTTGATCCGAATGTCATATATAAGTTTTGGAAAGCAGCAATAAGGAGGCACTGTGGCCTAGTGGTTAAGGTCTCTGACTCTTAGCCCAAAGGTTAAGTGTTGGAATCCTGGTATTTCACAGGCTATGAGTCCTCAGTTAAAAATTAAGACAATGGTTCTTGCTTTGATAAATGTTTTTCTTTTCACCTTGTTTGAATATCTCTCTAAATGAGTTCATCTAACCCCAAAGAATACAAATCTTCTCTCTCCCTCTGTCTGGCTTTCTTTTTCTCTCTCTGTCCCTCTTTCTTTCCATTCAACACTGACAATAATGTCAACATAGGTGAACTCTAAAATACTGCACTGCAAACACTGGAGTGTTTGATCCGAGTGTCATATATAAGTTTTGGAGAACAACTATAAGGAGTCACTGTGGCCTAGTGGTTAAGGTCTCTGACTCTTATTCCAAAGATTAAGTGTTTGAATCCTGGTATTTCACTCGTTGTGAGTTCTCAGTTAAAAATTAATGCAATGGTTCTTTATTTGAAAAATGTTTTTCTTTTCACCTTGTTTGAATATCTCTCTAAATGAGTTCATCTAACCCCAAAGAATACAAATCTTCTCTCTCCCTCTGTCTGGCTTTCTTTTTCTCTCTCTGTCCCTCTTTCTTTCCATTCAACACTGACAATAATGTCAACATGGCTGAAGACTAACCTATGGCACTGCATACACTGGAGTGTTTGATTTGGATGTCTTATATAAGTTTTCGTGGAGGTCATACGTGAGTCCCTGTGGCCAAGTGGTTAAGGTCTCTGACTCTTACTTCAAAGGTTATGTGTTCAAATCCTGGTGATTCACAGTTTGAGAGTCTTCACTTAGAAGTTAAAGCCCTGCTAGTTCCTTAGATACATGTTTTTCTTTTAACCTTGTTTAAATATATATCTAAATGAGTTCATCCTCCCCCAAAGAATACAAATCCTCTCTCTCCCTCTGTCTGGCTTTCTTTTTCTCTCTTTGTCCCTCTTTCCTTCCATTCAACACTGTCAATGATATCAACATAGGTGAACTCTAACCTAGGACACAGCAACTGGAGTGTTTGATCCGAATTTCATATATAAGTTTGCGTGGAGGTCACTCATGAGTTACTGTGGTCTAGTGGTTAAGATGTCTGACGCATGCTGCAAAGGTTACGTGTTCAAATCCTGGTGTTTCTCTGGTTGTGAGACCACAGTCAAAAATTAAAGCGATGGTATTTTCTTTGATAAATGTTTTTCTTTTCGCCTTGTTTGAATATCTCTCTAAATGAGTTCATCTTACCCCTAAGAATACAAATCTTCTCTCTCCTTCTGTCAGGCATTCTTCTTCTCTCTCTGTCTCTCTTTCATTCCATTCAACACTGTCAATGATGTCAACATAGGTGAACTCTCACCTACGGCACTGTATACACTGGAGTGTTTAATTCGGATGTCATATTTAAGTTTTTGAGAACAGCTACAAGGAGTCATTGTGGCCTATTGTTTAAGGTCTCTGATTCTTGTTCTAAAGGGTAAGTGTTCAAATCCTGGTGTTTCACTGGTTGTGATTCCTCAGTTGGAAATTAAGGCAAATGCTTCTTCCTTTGATAAATGTTTTTCTTTTTGCTTTGTTTGATTATCTCTCTAAATCAGTTAATATAACCGCAAAGAATACACATCTTCTCTCTCCCTCTGTCTGGCTTTCTTTTCTCTCTCTGACCCTCTTTCCTTCTATTCAACACTGTCAATAATGTCAACATAGGTGAACTCCAACCTACGGCACTGCAAACACTGGAGTGTTTGATCCGAATGTCATATATAAGTTTTGGAAAACAACAATAAGGAGTCACTGTGGCCTAGTGGTTAAGGTTTCTGACTCTTTTTCCAAAGGTTAAGTGTTCAAATCCTGGTGTTTCACTGAGTCCTCAGTTAGAAATTAAGTCAATGCTTCTTCCTTTGATAAATGTTTTTCTTTTTGCTTTGTTTGAATATCTCTCTAAATCAGTTCATATAACCGCAAAGAATACAAATCTTCTCTCTCCCTCTGTCTGGCTTTCTTTTTCTCTCTCTAACCCTCTTTCCTTCTATTCAACACTGTCAATAATGTCAACATAGGTGAACTCTAAAATACTGCACTGCAAACACTGGGGTGTTTGATCCGAGTGTCATATATAAGTTTTGGAGAGCAGCTATAAGGAGTCACTGTGGCCTAGTGGATAAGGTCTCTGACTCTTAATCCAAAATTTAAGTGTTCAAATACTGCTATTTTACTGGTTGTGAGTCCTCAGTTAAAAATTAAGGCAATGGTTCTATCTTTGATAAATGTTTTTCTTTTCACCTTGTTTGAATATCTCTCTAAATGAGTTCATCTAACCGCAAAGAATACAAATCTTCTCTCTCCCTCTGTCTGGCTTTCTTTTTCTCTCTCTGACCCTCTTTCCTTCTATTCAACACTGTCAATAATGTCAACATAGGTGAACTTTAACCTTCGGCACTGCAAACACTGGAGTGTTTGATCCGAATGTCATATATAAGTTTTGGAGAGCAGCAGTAAGGAGTCACGTTGGCCTAGTGGTTAAGGTCTCTTTCTCTTATTCCAAAAGATAAGTATTCAATTCCTGGTGTTTCACTTGTTGTGAGTTCTCAGTTAAAAATTAAGGCAATGGTTCTTTCTTTGATAAATGTTTTTCTTTTCGCCTTGTTTGCATATCTCTCTAAATCAGTTCATCTAACCCCAAGGAATACAAATCTTCTCTCTCCCTCTGTCTGGCTTTCTTTTTCTCTCTTTGTCCCTCTTTCCTTCCATTCAACACTGTCAACATAGGTGAACTCTCACCTACAGCACTGTATACACTGGAGTGTTTAGTTCGAATGTCATATATAAGTTTTTGAGATGAGCTATAAGGAGTCATTGTGGCCTAGAGGTTAAGGTCTCTGACTCTTATTCCAAAGGTTAAGTTTTCAAATCCTGGTGTTTCACTTGTTGTGATTCCTCAGATGGAAATTAAGGCAAATGCTTCTTCCTTTGATAAATGTTTTTCTTTTTGCTTTGTTTGAATATCTCTCTAAATCAGTTCATATAACCGCAAAGAATACAAATCTTCTCTCTCCCTCTGTCTGGCTTTCTTTTTCTCTCTCTGACCCTCTTTCTTTCTATTCAACACTGTCAATATCAACATAGGTGAACTCTAACCTAGGACACAGCAAATACTGGAATGTTTGATCCGAATGTCATATATAAGTTTTCGTGGTGGTCAGTCATGAGTTACTGTGGCCTAGTGGTTAAGGTCTCTGAAGCTTCCTCCAAAGTTTATGTGTTCAAATCCTGGTGTTTCTCTGGATGTGAGACCACAGTCAAAAATTAAAGCAATTGTATTTTCTTTGATAAATGTTTTTCTTTTCGCCTTGTTTGAATATCTCTCTAAATGAGTTCATCTTATCCCTAAGAATACAAATCTTCTCTCTCCTCTGTCAGGCTTTCTTTTTCTCTCTCTGTCTCTCTTTCATTCCATTCAACACTGTCAACAATGTCAACATAGGTGAACTCTCCCCTTCGGCACTGTATACACTGGAGTGTTTAATTCGGATGTCATATATACGTTTTTGAAAACTGCTATAAGGAGTCATTGTGGCCAAGTGGTTAAGGTCTCTGACTCTTATTCCGCAGGTAAAGTGTTCAAATCCTGGTGTTTAGCTGGTTGTGATTCCTCAGTTGGAAATTAAGGCAAGTGCTTCTTCCTTTGATAAATGTTTTTCTTTTTGCTTTGTTTGAATATCTCTCTAAATCAGTTCATATAACCGCAAAGAATACAAATCTTCTCTCTCCCTCTGTCTGGCTTTCTTTTTCTCTCTCTGACTCTCTTTCCTTCTATTCAACACTGTCAATATCAACATAGGTGAACTCTAACCTAGGACACAGCAAATACTGGAGTGTTTGATTTGAATGTCATATATAAGTTTTCGTGGAAGTCAGTCATGAGTTACTGTGGCCTAGTGGTTAAGGTCTCTGAAGCTTACTCCAAAGTTTATGTGTTCAGATCCTGGTGTTTCTCTGGATGTTAGACCACATTCAAAAAGTAATGGTATTTTCTTTGATAATTGTTTTTCTTTTTGACTTGTTTGAACATCTCTCTAAATGAGTTCATCTTATCCCTAAGAATACAAATCTTCTCTCTCCTCTGTCAGGCTTTCTTTTTCTCTCTTTCATTCCATTCAACACTGTCAACAATGTCAACATAGGTGAACTCTCACCTACGGCACTGTATACACTGGACTGTTTAATTCGGATGTCATATATAAGTTTTTGAAAACAGCTACAAGGAGTCATTGTTGCCTAGTGTTTAAGGTCTCTGACTCTTGTTCTAAAGGGTAAGTGTTCAAATCCTGGTGTTTCACTGGTTGTGGTTCTTCATTTGGAAATTAAGGCTAATGCTTCTTCCTTTGATAAATGTTTTTCTTTTTGCTTTGTTTGATTATCTCTCTAAATCAGTTAATATAACCGCAAAGAATACAAATCTTCTCTCTCCCTCTGTCTGGCTTTCTTTTTCTCTCTCTGACCCTCTTTCCTTCTATTCAACACTGTCAATATCAACATAGGTGAACTCTAACCTAGGACACAGCAAATACTGGAGTGTTTGATCCGAATGTCATATATAAGTTTTCGTGGCAGACAGTCATGAGTTACTGTGGCCTAGTGGTTAAGGTCTCTGAAGCTTACTCCAAAGTTTATGTGTTCAGAGCCTGGTGTTTCTCTGGATGTGAGACCACAGTCAAAAATTAAAGCAATGGTATTTTCTTTGATAAATGTTTTTCTTTTCGCCTTGTTTGAATATCTCTCTAAATGAGTTCATCTTATCCCTAAGAATACAAAGCTTCTCGCTCCCTCTGTCAGGCTTTCTTTTTCTCTCTCTGTCTCTCTTTCATTCCATTCAACACTGTCAACTTTGTCAACATAGGTGAACTCTCACCTACGGCACTGTATACACTGGAGTGTTTAATTCGGATGTCATATATAAGTTTTTGAAAATAGCTATAAGGAGTCATTGTGGCCTAGTGGTTAAGGTCTCTGACTCTTATTCCACGGGTAAAGTGTTCAAATCCTGGTGTTTCACTGGTTGTGATTCCTCAGTTGGAAATTAAGGCAAATGCTTCTTCCTTTGATAAATGTTTTTCTTTTTGCTTTGTTTGACTATCTCTCTAAATCAGTTCATATAACCGCAAAGAATACAAATCTTCTCTCTCCCTCTGTCTGGCTTTCTTTTTCTCTCTCTGACCCTCTTTCCTTCTATTCAACACTGTCAATAATGTCAACATAGGTGAACTCTAAAATACTGCACTGCAAACACTGGAGTGTTTGATCCGAGTGTCATATAGAAGTTTTGGAGAGAATCTATAAGGAGTCACTGTGGCCTAGTGGTTAAGGTCTCTGACTCTTATTCCAAAGGTTAAGTGTTTAAATCCTGGTATTTCACTCGTTGTGAGTCCTCAGTTAAAAATTAAGGCAATGGTTCTTTATTTGATAAATGTTTTTCTTTTCACCTTGTTTGAATATCTCTCTAAATGAGTTCATCTAACCCCAAAGAATACAAATCTTCTCTCTCCCTCTGTCTGGCTTTCTTTTTCTCTCTCTGTCCCTCTTTCTTTCCATTCAACACTGACAATAATGTCAACATGGCTGTAGTCTAACCTATGGCACTGCATACACTGGAGTGTTTGATCCGAATGTCATATATAAGTTTTCGTGGAGGACACACATGAGTCACTGTGGCCTAGTGGTTAAGGTCTCTGACTCTTACTTCAAAGGTTATGTGTTCAGATCCTGGTGTTTCTCTTGTTAAGAGTCCTCACTCAAAAATTAAATCCCTGCTAATTCCTTAGATAAATGTTTTTCTTTTAACCTTGTTTAAATATATATCTAAATGAGTTCATCCTCCCCCAAAGAATACAAATCCTCTCTCTCCCTCTGTCTGGCTTTCTTTTTCTCTCTTTGTCCCTCTTTCCTTCCATTCAACACTGTCAATGATATCAACATAGGTGAACTCTAACCTAGGACACAGCAAATACTGGAGTGTTTGATCCGAATTTCATATATAAGTTTTCGTGGAGGTCACTCATGAATTACTGTGGTCTAGTGGTTAAGGTGTCTGACGCATGCTGCAAAGGTTATGTGTTCAAATCCTGGTGTTTCTCTGGTGTTGAGACCACAGTCAAAAATTAAAGCGATGGTATTTTCATTGATAAATGTTTTTCCGTTTCGCCTTGCATGAATATCTCTCTAAATGAGTTCATCTTACCCCTAAGAATACAAATCTTCTCTCTCCTTCTGTCAGGCTTTCTTCTTCTCTCTCTGTCTCTCTTTCCTTCCATTCAACACTGTCAATAATGTCAACATAGGTGAACTCTCACCTACGGCACTGTAAACACTGGAGTATTTAATTCGAATGTCATATATAAGTTTTTGAGAACAGCTATAAGGAGTCATTGTGGCCTAGTGCTTAAGGTCTCTGACTCTTGTTCGAAAGGGTAAGTGTTCAGAACCTGGTGTTTCACTGGTTGTGATTCCTCAGTTAGAAATTAAGGCAATGGTTCTTCCTTTGATAAATGTTTTCTTTTTGCTTTGTTTGAATATCTCTCTAAATCAGTTAATATAACCGCAAAGAATACAAATCCTCTCTCTCCCTCTGTCTGGCTTTCTTTTTCTCTCTCTGACCCTCTTTCCTTCTATTCAACACTGTCAATATCAACATAGGTGAACTCTAACCTAGGACACAGCAACTACTGGAGTGTTTGATCCGAATGTCATATATAAGTTTTCGTGGTAGTCAGTCATGAGTTACTGTGGCCTAGTGGTTAAGTTCTCTGAAGCTTACTCCAAAGTTTATGTGTTCAAATCCTGGTGTTTCTCTGGATGTGAGACCACAGTCAAAAATTAAAGTAATTGTATTTTCTTTGATAAATGTTTTTCTTTTCGACTTGTTTGAATATCTCTCTAAATGAGTTCATCTTATCCCTAAGAATACAAATCTTCTCTCTCCCTCTGTCAGGCTTTCTTTTTCTCTCTCTGTCTCTCTTTCATTCCATTCAACATTGTCAACAATGTCAACATGGCTGTAGCCTAACCTATGGCACTGTATACACTGGACTGTTTGATCCGAATGTCATATATACGTTTTCGTGGCAGACAAACATGAGTCACTGTGGCCTAGTGGTTAAGGTCTCTGACTCTTATTCCCAAGGTTAAGTATTTAAATCCTGGTGTTTCCTTGGTTGTGATTCCTCAGTTGGAGATTAAGGCAAATGCTTCTTCCTTTGATAAATGTTTTTCTTTTTGCTTTGTTTGAATATCTCTCTAAATCAGTTCATATAACCGCAAAGAATACAAATCTTCTCTCTCCCTCTGTCTGGCTTTCTTTTTCTCTCTCTGACCCTCTTTCCTTCTATTCAACACTGTAAATAATGTCAACATAGGTGAACTCTAAAATACTGCACTGCAAACACTGGAGTGTTTGAGCCGAGTGTCATATATAAGTTTTGGAGAGCATCTATAAGGAGTCACTGTGGCCTAGTGATTAAGGTTTCTGACTCTTATTCCAAAAGTTAAGTGTTCAAATCCTGGTTTTTCACTGGTTGTGAGTCCTCAGTTAAAAATTAAGGCAATGGTTCTTTCTTTGATAAATGTTTTTCTTTTCACCTTGTTTTAATATCTCTCTAAATGAGTTCATCTAACCGCAAAGAATACAAATCTTCTCTCCCTCTGTCTGGCTTTCTTTTTCTCTCTCTGACCCTCTTTCCTTCTATTCAACACTGTCAATAATGTCAACATAGGTGAACTTTAACCTACGGCACTGCAAACACTGGAGTGTTTGATCCGAATGTCATATATAAGTTTTGGAGAGCAGCAATAAGGAGTCACGTTGGCCTAGTGGTTAAGGTCTCTGTCGCTCATTCCAAAGGTTAAGTATTCAATTCCTGGTATTTCACTCGTTGTGAGTACCCAGTTAAAAAATAAGGCAATGGTTTTTTCTTTGATATATGTTTTTCTTTTCGCCTTGTTTGAATATCTCTCTAAATCAGTTCATCTAACCCCAAGGAATACAAATCTTCTCTCTCCCTCTGTCTGGCTTTCTTTTTCTCTCTTTGTCCCTCTTTCCTTCCATTCAACACTGTCAACAATGTCAACATAGGTGAACTCTCACCTACGTCACTGTATACACTGGAGTGTTTAGTTCGAATGTCATATATAAGTTTTTGAGCTCAGCTATAAGGAGTCATTGTGGCCTAATGGTTAAGGTCTCTGACTCTTATTCCAAAGGGTAAGAGTTCAAATCCTGCTGTTTTACTGGTTGTGATTCCTCAGTTAGAAATTAAGGCAATTTCTCTCCCTTTGATAAATGTTTTTCTTTTTGCTTTGTTTGAATATCTCTCTAAATCAGTTAATATAACCACAAAGAATACAAATCTTCTGTCTCCCTCTGTCTGGCTTTCTTTTTCTCTTTCTGACCCTCTTTCCTTCTATTCAACACTGTCAATAATGTCAACATAGGTGAACTCTAACCTACGGCACTACAAACACTGGAGTGTTTGAGCCGAATGTCATATATAAGTTTTGGAAAGTAGCAATAAGGAGTCACTGTGGCCTAGTGGTTATGGTCTCTGACTCTTATTCCAAAAGTTAAGTGTTGGAATCCTGGTATTTCACAGGCTATGAGTCCTCAATTAAAAATTAAGGCAAAGGTTCTTTCTTTGATAAATGTTTTTCTTTTCACCTTGTTTGAATATCTCTCTAAATCAGTTCATCTAACCCCAAAGAATACAAATCTTCTCTCTCCCTCTGTCTGGCTTTCTTTTTCTCTCTCTGTCCCTCTTTCTTTCCATTCAACACTGACAATAATGTCAACATGGCTGAAGTCTAACCTATGGCACTGCATACACTGGAGTGTTTGATCTGAATGTCATATATAAGTTTTCGTTGAGGACACACATGAGTCATTGTGGCCTAGTGGTTAAGGTCTCTGACTCTTGTTCCAAAGATTAAGTGTTCAAATACTGGTGTTTCACTGGTTGTGATTCCTCTGTTGGAAATTAAGGCAAATGCTTCTTCCTTTGATAAATGTTTTTCTTTTCGCCTTGTTTGAATATCTCTCTAAATGAGTTCATCTAACCGCAAAGAATACAAATCTTCTCTCTCCCTCTGTCTGGCTTTCTTTTTCTCTCTCTGACCCTCTTTCCTTCTATTCAACACTGTCAATAATGTCAACATAGGTGAACTTTAACCTACGGCACTGCAAACACTGGAGTGTTTGATCCGAATGTCATATATAAGTTTTGCAGAGGAGCAATAAGGAGTCACGTTAGCCTAGTGGTTAAGGTCTCTGACTCTTGTTCCAAAGATTAAGTGTTCAAATACTGGTGTTTCACTGGTTGTGATTCCTCTGTTGGAAATTAAGGCAAATGGTTCTTTCTTTGATAAATGTTTTTCTTTTCGCCTTGTTTGAATATCTCTCTAAATCAGTTCATCTAACCCCAAGGAATACAAATCTTCTCTCTCCCTCTGTCTGGCTTTCTTTTTCTCTCTTTGTCCCTCTTTCCTTCCATTCAACACTGACAATAATGTCAACATGGCTGAAGTGAACTCTCACCTACGGCACTGTATACACTGGAGTGTTTAGTTCGAATGTCATATATAAGTTTTTGAGATCAGCTATAAGGAGTCATTGTGGCCTAGTGGTTAAGGTCTCTGACTCTTATTCCAAAGGGTAAGTGTTCAAATCCTGGTGTTTTACTGGTTGTGATTCCTCAGTTAGAAATTAAGGCAATTTCTCTCCCTTTGATAAATGTTTTTCTTTTTGCTTTGTTTGAATATCTCTCTAAATCAGTTAATATAACCACAAAGAATACAAATCTTCTCTCTCCCTCTGTCTGGCTTTCTTTTTCTCTCTCTGACCCTCTTTCCTTCTATTTAACACTGTCAATAATGTCAACATAGGTGAACTCTAACCTACGGCACTGCAAACACTGGAGTGTTTGATCCGAATGTCATATATAAGTTTTGCAGAGGAGCAATAAGGAGTCACGTTAGCCTAGTGGTTAAGGTCTCTGACTCTTGTTCCAAAGATTAAGTGTTCAAATACTGGTGTTTCACTGGTTGTGATTCCTCTGTTGGAAATTAAGGCAAATGGTTCTTTCTTTGATAAATGTTTTTCTTTTCGCCTTGTTTGAATATCTCTCTAAATCAGTTCATCTAACCCCAAGGAATACAAATCTTCTCTCTCCCTCTGTCTGGCTTTCTTTTTCTCTCTTTGTCCCTCTTTCCTTCCATTCAACACTGACAATAATGTCAACATGGCTGAAGTGAACTCTCACCTACGGCACTGTATACACTGGAGTGTTTAGTTCGAATGTCATATATAAGTTTTTGAGATCAGCTATAAGGAGTCATTGTGGCCTAGTGGTTAAGTTCTCTGACTCTTATTCCAAAGGGTAAGTGTTCAAATCCTGGTGTTTTACTGGTTGTGATTCCTCAGTTAGAAATTAAGGCAATTTCTCTCCCTTTGATAAATGTTTTTCTTTTTGCTTTGTTTGAATATCTCTCTAAATCAGTTAATATAACCACAAAGAATACAAATCTTCTCTCTCCCTCTGTCTGGCTTTCTTTTTCTCTCTCTGACCCTCTTTCCTTCTATTTAACACTGTCAATAATGTCAACATAGGTGAACTCTAACCTACGGCACTGCAAACACTGGAGTGTTTGATCCGAATGTCATATATAAGTTTTGGAAAGCATCAGTAAGGAGTCACTGTGGCCTAGTGATTAAGGTTTCTGACTCTTATTCCAAAAATTAAGTGTTCAAATCCTGGTGTTTCACTGGTTGTGAGTCCTCAGTTAAAAATTAAGGCAATGGTTCTTTCTTTGATAAATGTTTTTATTTTCACCTTGTTTGAATATCTCTCTAAATGAGTTCATCTAACTGCAAAGAATACAAATCTTCTCTCCTCTGTCTGGCTTTCTTTTTCTATCTCTGACCCTCTTTCCTTCTATTCAACACTGTCAATAATGTCAACATAGGTGAACTTAAACCTACGGCACTGCAAACACTGGAGTGTTTGATCCGAATGTCATATATAGGTTTTGGAGAGCAGCAATAAGGAGTCACGTTGGCCTAGTGGTTAAGGTCTCTGTCTCTTATTCCAAAGGTTAAGTATTCATTTCCTGGTGTTTCACTGGTTGTGAGTCCTCAGTTAAAAATTAAGGCAATGGTTTTCTCTTTGATAAATGTTTTTCTTTTTGCTTTGTTTGAATATCTCTCTAAATCAGTTCATATAACCGCAAAGAATACAAATCTTCTCTCTCCCTCTGTCTGGCTTTCTTTTTCTCTCTCTGACCCTCTTTCCTTCCATTCAACACTGTCAATAATGTCAACATAGGTGAACTCTAACCTGTGGCACTGCATACACTGGAGTGGTTGATCAGAATGTCATATATAAGTGTTTGAGCTTAGCATTCATGAGGCACTGTGGCCAAGTGGTTAAGTTCTTGAACTCTTACTCCAAAGGTTTTGTGTTCAAATCCTGGTCTTTCAATGTGCATATATTTTAAGGTAAAATTATAGGCAATGGTACTTTCTCTGGTAAATGTTGGAAAATATTTTTCATTCTCCCAGTTTGACTATCTCTCTTTACAAGTATGTCTTACCCTAAAGAATACTAATCTTCGCTCTCCTTCTGTCTGGCTTTATTTTCTCTCTCTGTCCCTCTTTCCTTCCATTTAACAGTCAATGATGTCAACATAGGTGAACTCTGACCTGCAGCACTGCATACACTGGAGTGTTTGATCCGAATGTCATATATAAGTTTTGGAGCATTGTGAGTCACTGTGGCCTAGTTGTCAGGGTCTTGGACTCTTACTCCAAAGGTTTTGTGTTCAAATCGTGGTGTTTCATTGGTTGTGAGTCCTCTGTCAAAAATTAAAGCAATGGTATTTTCTTTAATAAATGTTTTTCTTTTCACCTTGTTTGAATATCTCTCTAAATGAGTTCATCTTACCCCTAAGAATACAAATCTTCTCTCTCCCTCTGTCAGGCTTTCTTCTTCTCTCTCTGTCCCTCTTTCATTCCATTTAACACTGTCAATGATGTCAACATAGGTGAACTCTCACCTACGGCACTGTATACACTGGAGTGTTTAATTCGGATGTCATATATAAGTTTTTGAGCACACCTATAAGGATTTATTGTGGCCTAGTGGTTAAGGTCTCTGACTCTTATTCCAAAGGTTAAGTTTTCAAGTCCTGGTGTTTCACTTGTTGAGATTCCTCAGTTGGAAATTAAGGCAAATGCTTCTTCCTTTGATAAATGTTTTCTTTTTGCTTTGTTTGAATATCTCTCTAAATCAGTTAATATAACCGCAAAGAATACAAATCTTCTCTCTCCCTCTGTCTGGCTTTCTTTTTCTCTCTCTGACCCTCTTTCCTTCTATTCAACACTGTCAATATCAACATAGGTGAACTCTAACCTAGGACACAGCAAATACTGGAGTGTTTGATCCAAATGTCATATATAAGTTTTCGTGACAGTCAGTCATGAGTTACTGTGGCCTAGTGGTTAAGGTCTCTGAAGCTTACTCCAAAGTTTATGTGTTCATATCCTGGTGTTTCTCTGGATGTAAGACCACAGTCAAAAATTAAAGCAATGGTATTTTCTTGTGATAAATGTTTTTCTTTTCGCCTTGTTTGAATATCTCTCTAAATGAGTTCATCTTATCCCTAAGAATACAAATCTTCTCTCTCCCTCTGTCAGGCTTTCTTCTTCTCTCTCTGTCCCTCTTTCATTCCATTCAACACTGTCAATGATGTCAACATAGGTGAACTCTCACCTACGGCACTGTATCCACTGGAGTGTTTAATTCGGATGTCATATATATGTTTTTGAGAACAGTTGTAAGGAGTGATTGTGGCCTAGTGGTTAAGGTCTCTGACTCTTATTCCAAAGGTTAAGTGTTTGAATCCTGGTATTTCACTGGTTGTGAGTCCTCAGTTAAAAATTAAGGCAATGGTTCTTTCTTTGATAAATGTTTTTCTTTTCACCTTGTTTGAATATCTCTCTAAATCAGTTCATCTAACCCCAAAGAATACAAATCTTCTCTCTCCCTCTGTCTGGCTTTCTTTTTCTCTCTCTGTCCCTCTTTCCTTCCATTCAACACTGACAATAATGTCAACATGGCTGAAGACTAACCTATGGCACTGCATACACTGGAGTGTTTGATTTGAATGTCTTATATAAGTTTTCGTGAAGGTCATACATGAGTCCCTGTGGCCTAGTGGTTAAGGTCTCTGACTCTTATTCCAAAAGTTAAGTGTTCAAATCCTGGTATTTCACTGGTTTTGAGTCCTCAGTTAAAAGTTAAGGCAATGGTTCTATCTTTGATAAATGTTTTTCTTTTCACCGTGTTTGAATATCTCTCTAAATGAGTTCATCTAACCGCAAAGAATACAAATCTTCTCTCTCCCTCTGTCTGGCTTTCTTTTTCTCTCTCTGACCCTCTTTCCTTATATTCAACACTGTCAATAATGTCAACATAGGTGAACTTTAACCTACGGCACTGCAAACACTGGAGTGTTTGATCCGAATGTCATATATAAGTTTTGGAGAGTAGCAATAAGGAGTCACGTTGGCCTAGTGGTTAAGGTCTCTGTCTCTTATTCCAAAGATTAAGTATTCAAGTCCTTAAAAATTAAGGCAATTGTTCTTTCTTTGATAAATGTTTTTCTTTTCACCTTGTTTGAATATCTCTCTAAATGAGTTCATCTAACCCCAAAGAATACAAATCTTCTCTCTCCCTCTGTCTGGCTTTCTTTTTCTCTCTCTGTCCCTCTTTCGTTTCCATTCAAGACTGACAATAATGTCATCATGGCTGAAGACTAACCTATGGCACTGCATACACTGGAGTGTTTGATTTTAATGTCTTATATACGTTTTCGTGGCAGTCATACATGAGTCCCTGTGGCCCAGTGGTTAAGTTCTCTGACTCTTACTTCAACGGTTATGTGTTCAAATCCTGGTGTTTGAGAGTCCTCACTTAAATGTTAAACTCCTGCTAATTCCTTAGATAAATGTTTTTCTTTTAACCTTGTTTAAATATATATCTAAATGAGTTCATCCTCCCCCAAAGAATACAAATCTTCTCTCTCCCTCTGTCTGGCTTTCTTTTTCTCTCTTTGTCCCTCTTTCCTTCCATTCAACACTGTCAATGATATCAACATAGGTGAACTCTAACCTAGGACACCGCAAATACTGGAGTGTTTGATCCGAATGTCATATATAAGTTTTCGTGGAGGTCACTCATGAGTTACTGTGGCCTAGTGGTTAAGGTGTCTGACGCATGCTGCAAAGGTTATGTGTTCAAATCCTGGTGTTTCTCTGGTTGTGAGACCACAGTCTAAAATTAACCCAATGGTATTTTCTTTGATAAATGTTTTTCTTTTCGCCTTGTTTGAATATCTCTCTAAATGAGTTCATCTAACCCCAAAGAATACAAATCTTCTCTCTCCCTCTGTCTGGCTTTCTTTTTCTCTCTCTGACCCTCTTTCCTTCTATTCAACACTGTCAATAATGTCAACATAGGTGAACTCTAAAATACTGCACTGCAAACACTGGAGTGTTTGATCCGAGTGTCATATATAAGTTTTGGAGAGCAGCTATAAGAAGTCATTGTGGACTAGTGGTTAAGGTCACAGACTCTTACTCCAAAAGTTAAGTGTTCAAATCCTGGTATTTCACTGGTTGTGAGTCATCAGTTAAAAATTAAGGCAATGGTTCTTTCTTTGATAAATGTTTTTCTTTTCGCCTTGTTTGCATATCTCTCTAAATCAGTTCATCTAACCCCAAGGAATACAAATCTTCTCTCTCCCTCTGTCTGGCTTTCTTTTTCTCTCTTTGTCCCTCTTTCCTTCCATTCAACACTGTCAACAATGTCAACATAGGTGAACTCTCACCTACGGCACTGTATACACTGGAGTGTTTAGTTCGAATGTCATATATAAGTTTTTGAAATCAGCTATAAGGAGTCATTGTGGCCTAGTGGTTAAGGTCTCTGACTCTTATTCCAAAGGATAAGTTTTTAAATCCTGGTGTCTTACTGGTTGTGATTCCTCAGATAGAAATTAAGGCAATGGCTCTCCCTTTGATAAATGTTTTTCTTTTTGCTTTGTTTGAATATCTCTCTAAATCAGTTAATATAACCGCAAAGAATACAAATCTTCTCTCTCCCTCTGTCTGGCTTTCTTTTTCTCTCTCTGACCCTCTTTCCTTCTATTCAACACTGTCAATAATTTCAACATAGGTGAACTCTAACCTATGGCACTGCAAACACTGGAGTGTTTGATCCGAATGTCATATATAAGTTTTGGAAAGCAGCAATAAGGAGGCACTGTGGCCTAGTGGTTAAGGTCTCTGACTCTTCTTCCAAAGGTTAAGTGTTGGAATCCTGGTATTTCACGGGCTATGAGTCCTCAGTTAAAAATTAAGACAATGGTTCTTGCTTTGATAAATGTTTTTCTTTTCACCTTGTTTGAATATCTCTCTAAATGAGTTCATCTAACCCCAAAGAATACAAATCTTCTCTCTCCCTCTGTCTGGCTTTCTTTTTCTCTCTCTGTCCCTCTTTCTTTCCATTCAACACTGACAATAATGTCAACATAGGTGAACTCTAAAATACTGCACTGCAAACACTGGAGTGTTTGATCCGAGTGTCATATATAAGTTTTGGAGAACAACTATAAGGAGTCACTGTGGCCTAGTGGTTAAGGTCTCTGACTCTTATTCCAAAGATTAAGTGTTTGAATCCTGGTATTTCAATCGTTGTGAGTTCTCAGTTAAAAATTAATGCAATGGTTCTTTATTTGAAAAATGTTTTTCTTTTCACCTTGTTTGAATATCTCTCTAAATGAGTTCATCTAACCCCAAAGAATACAAATCTTCTCTCTCCCTCTGTCTGGCTTTCTTTTTTCTCTCTCTGTCCCTCTTTCTTTCCATTCAACACTGACAATAATGTCAACATGGCTGAAGACTAACCTATGGCACTGCATACACTGGAGTGTTTGATTTGAATGTCTTATATAAGTTTTCGTGGAGGTCATACGTGAGTCCCTGTGGCCTAGTGGTTAAGGTCTCTGACTTTTACTTCAAAGGTTATGTGTTCAAATCCTGGTGATTCACAGTTTGAGAGTCTTCACTTAGAAGTTAAAGCCCTGCTAGTTCCTTAGATACATGTTTTTCTTTTAACCTTGTTTAAATATATATCTAAATGAGTTCATCCTCCCCAAAGAATACAAATCCTCTCTCTCTCCTCTGTCTGGCTTTCTTTTTCTCTCTTTGTCCCTCTTTCCTTCCATTCAACACTGTCAATGATATCAACATAGGTGAACTCTAACCTAGGACACAGCAAATACTGGAGTGTTTGATCCGAATTTCATATATAAGTTTTCGTGGAGGTCACTCATGAGTTACTGTGGTCTAGTGGTTAAGATGTCTGACGCATGCTGCAAAGGTTACGTGTTCAAATCCTGGTGTTTCTCTGGTTGTGAGACCACAGTCAAAAATTAAAGCGATGGTATTTTCTTTGATAAATGTTTTTCTTTTCGCCTTGTTTGAATATCTCTCTAAATGAGTTCATCTTACCCCTAAGAATACAAATCTTCTCTCTCCCTCTGTCAGGCTTTCTTCTTCTCTCTCTGTCCCTCTTTCATTCCATTCAACACTGTCAATGATGTCAACATAGGTGAACTCTCACCTACGGCACTGTATACACTGGAGTGTTTAATTCGGATGTCATATATATGTTTTTGAGAACAGTTGCAAGGAGTGATTGTGGCCTAGTGGTTAAGGTCTCTGACTCTTATTCCACAGTTAAAGTGTTCAAATCCTGGTGTTTCACTGGTTGTGATTCCTCAGTTGGAAATTATGGCAAATGGTTCTTCCTTTGATAAATGTTTTTCTTTTTGCTTTGTTTGAATATCTCTCTAAATCAGTTCATATAACCGCAAAGAAAACAAATCTTCTCTCTCCCTCTGTCTGGCTTTCTTTTTTCTCTCTCTGACCCTCTTTCCTTCTATTCAACACTGTCAATAATGTCAACATAGGTGAACTCTAAAATACTGCACTGCAAACACTGGAGTGTTTGATCCGAGTGTCATATATAAGTTTTGGAAAACAGCAATAAGGAATCACTGTGGCCTAGTGTTTAAGGTCTCTGACTCTTATTCCAAAGGTTAAGTGTTTGAATCCTGGTATTTCACTGGTTGTGAGTCCTCAGTTAAAAATTAAGGCAATGGTTCTTTCTTTGATAAATGTTTTTCTTTTCACCTTGTTTGAATATCTCTCTAAATCAGTTCATCTAACCCCAAAGAATACAAATCTTCTCTCTCCCTCTGTCTGGCTTTCTTTTTCTCTCTCTGTCCCTCTTTCCTTCCATTCAACACTGACAATAATGTCAACATGGCTGAAGACTAACCTATGGCACTGCATACACTGGAGTGTTTGATTTGAATGTCTTATATAAGTTTTCGTGAAGGTCATACATGAGTCCCTGTGGCCTAGTGGTTAAGGTCTCTGACTCTTATTCCAAAAGTTAAGTGTTCAAATCCTGGTATTTCACTGGTTTTGAGTCCTCAGTTAAAAGTTAAGGCAATGGTTCTATCTTTGATAAATGTTTTTCTTTTCACCGTGTTTGAATATCTCTCTAAATGAGTTCATCTAACCGCAAAGAATACAAATCTTCTCTCTCCCTCTGTCTGGCTTTCTTTTTCTCTCTCTGTCCCTCTTTCGTTTCCATTCAAGACTGACAATAATGTCATCATGGCTGAAGACTAACCTATGGCACTGCATACACTGAAGTGTTTGATTTTAATGTCTTATATACGTTTTCGTGGGTCATACATGAGTCCCTGTGGCCCAGTGGTTAAGTTCTCTGACTCTTACTTCAACGGTTATGTGTTCAAATCCTGGTGTTTGAGAGTCCTCACTTAAATGTTAAACTCCTGCTAATTCCTTAGATAAATGTTTTTCTTTTAACCTTGTTTAAATATATATCTAAATGAGTTCATCCTCCCCCAAAGAATACAAATCTTCTCTCTCCCTCTGTCTGGCTTTCTTTTTCTCTCTTTGTCCCTCTTTCCTTCCATTCAACACTGTCAATGATATCAACATAGGTGAACTCTAACCTAGGACACAGCAAATACTGGAGTGTTTGATCCGAATGTCATATATAAGTTTTCGTGGAGGTCACTCATGAGTTACTGTGGCCTAGTGGTTAAGGTGTCTGACGCATGCTGCAAAGGTTATGTGTTCTAAATCCTGGTGTTTCTCTGGTTGTGAGACCACAGTCTAAAATTAACCCAATGGTATTTTCTTTGATAAATGTTTTTCTTTTCGCCTTGTTTGAATATCTCTCTAAATGAGTTCATCTAACCCCAAAGAATACAAATCTTATCTCTCCCTCTGTCTGGCTTTCTTTTTCTCTCTCTGACCCTCTTTCCTTCTATTCAACACTGTCAATAATGTCAACATAGGTGAACTCTAAAATACTGCACTGCAAACACTGGAGTGTTTGATCCGAGTGTCATATATAAGTTTTGGAGAGCAGCTATAAGAAGTCATTGTGGACTAGTGGTTAAGGTCACAGACTCTTACTCCAAAAGTTAAGTGTTCAAATCCTGGTATTTCACTGGTTGTGAGTCATCAGTTAAATATTAAGGCAATGGTTCTTTCTTTGATAAATGTTTTTCTTTTCGCCTTGTTTGCATATCTCTCTAAATCAGTTCATCTAACCCCACGGAATACAAATCTTCTCTCTCCCTCTGTCTGGCTTTCTTTTTCTCTCTTTGTCCCTCTTTCCTTCCATTCAACACTGTCAACAATGTCAACATAGGTGAACTCTCACCTACGGCACTGTATACACTGGAGTGTTTAGTTCGAATGTCATATATAAGTTTTTGAGATCAGCTATAAGGAGTCATTGTGGCCTAGTGGTTAAGGTCTCTGACTCTTATTCCAAAGGATAAGTGTTTAAGTCCTGGTGTCTTACTGGTTGTGATTCCTCAGATAGAAATTAAGGCAATGGCTCTCCCTTTGATAAATGTTTTTCTTTTTGCTTTGTTTGAATATCTCTCTAAATCAGTTAATATAACCGCAAAGAATACAAATCTTCTCTCTCCCTCTGTCTGGCTTTCTTTTTCTCTCTCTGACCCTCTTTCCTTCTATTCAACACTGTCAATAATTTCAACATAGGTGAACTCTAACCTATGGCACTGCAAACACTGGAGTGTTTGATCCGAATGTCATATATAAGTTTTGGAAAGCAGCAATAAGGAGGCACTGTGGCCTAGTGGTTAAGGTCTCTGACTCTTAGCCCAAAGGTTAAGTGTTGGAATCCTGGTATTTCACAGGCTATGAGTCCTCAGTTAAAAATTAAGACAATGGTTCTTGCTTTGATAAATGTTTTTCTTTTCACCTTGTTTGAATATCTCTCTAAATGAGTTCATCTAACCCCAAAGAATACAAATCTTCTCTCTCCCTCTGTCTGGCTTTCTTTTTCTCTCTCTGTCCCTCTTTCTTTCCATTCAACACTGACAATAATGTCAACATAGGTGAACTCTAAAATACTGCACTGCAAACACTGGAGTGTTTGATCCGAGTGTCATATATAAGTTTTGGAGAACAACTATAAGGAGTCACTGTGGCCTAGTGGTTAAGGTCTCTGACTCTTATTCCAAAGATTAAGTGTTTGAATCCTGGTATTTCACTCGTTGTGAGTTCTCAGTTAAAAATTAATGCAATGGTTCTTTATTTGAAAAATGTTTTTCTTTTCACCTTGTTTGAATATCTCTCTAAATGAGTTCATCTAACCCCAAAGAATACAAATCTTCTCTCTCCCTCTGTCTGGCTTTCTTTTTCTCTCTCTGTCCCTCTTTCTTTCCATTCAACACTGACAATAATGTCAACATGGCTGAAGACTAACCTATGGCACTGCATACACTGGAGTGTTTGATTTGGATGTCTTATATAAGTTTTCGTGGAGGTCATACATGAGTCCCTGTGGCCAAGTGGTTAAGGTCTCTGACTCTTACTTCAAAGGTTATGTGTTCAAATCCTGGTGATTCACAGTTTGAGAGTCTTCACTTAGAAGTTAAAGCCCTGCTAGTTCCTTAGATACATGTTTTTCTTTTAACCTTGTTTAAATATATATCTAAATGAGTTCATCCTCCCCCAAAGAATACAAATCCTCTCTCTCCCTCTGTCTGGCTTTCTTTTTCTCTCTTTGTCCCTCTTTCCTTCCATTCAACACTGTCAATGATATCAACATAGGTGAACTCTAACCTAGGACACAGCAAATACTGGAGTGTTTGATCCGAATTTCATATATAAGTTTGCGTGGAGGTCACTCATGAGTTACTGTGGTCTAGTGGTTAAGATGTCTGACGCATGCTGCAAAGGTTACGTGTTCAAATCCTGGTGTTTCTCTGGTTGTGAGACCACAGTCAAAAATTAAAGCGATGGTATTTTCTTTGATAAATGTTTTTCTTTTCGCCTTGTTTGAATATCTCTCTAAATGAGTTCATCTTACCCCTAAGAATACAAATCTTCTCTCTCCTTCTGTCAGGCATTCTTCTTCTCTCTCTGTCTCTCTTTCATTCCATTCAACACTGTCAATGATGTCAACATAGGTGAACTCTCACCTACGGCACTGTATACACTGGAGTGTTTAATTCGGATGTCATATTTAAGTTTTTGAGAACAGCTACAAGGAGTCATTGTGGCCTATTGTTTAAGGTCTCTGATTCTTGTTCTAAAGGGTAAGTGTTCAAATCCTGGTGTTTCACTGGTTGTGATTCCTCAGTTGGAAATTAAGGCAAATGCTTCTTCCTTTGATAAATGTTTTTCTTTTTGCTTTGTTTGATTATCTCTCTAAATCAGTTAATATAACCGCAAAGAATACACATCTTCTCTCTCCCTCTGTCTGGCTTTCTTTTCTCTCTCTGACCCTCTTTCCTTCTATTCAACACTGTCAATAATGTCAACATAGGTGAACTCCAACCTACGGCACTGCAAACACTGGAGTGTTTGATCCGAATGTCATATATAAGTTTTGGAAAACAACAATAAGGAGTCACTGTGGCCTAGTGGTTAAGGTTTCTGACTCTTTTTCCAAAGGTTAAGTGTTCAAATCCTGGTGTTTCACTGAGTCCTCAGTTAGAAATTAAGTCAATGCTTCTTCCTTTGATAAATGTTTTTCTTTTTGCTTTGTTTGAATATCTCCTAAATCAGTTCATATAACCGCAAAGAATACAAATCTTCTCTCTCCTCTGTCTGGCTTTCTTTTTCTCTCTCTAACCCTCTTTCCTTCTATTCAACACTGTCAATAATGTCAACATAGGTGAACTCTAAAATACTGCACTGCAAACACTGGGGTGTTTGATCCGAGTGTCATATATAAGTTTTGGAGAGCAGCTATAAGGAGTCACTGTGGCCTAGTGGATAAGGTCTCTGACTCTTAATCCAAAATTTAAGTGTTCAAATACTGCTATTTTACTGGTTGTGAGTCCTCAGTTAAAAATTAAGGCAATGGTTCTATCTTTGATAAATGTTTTTCTTTTCACCTTGTTTGAATATCTCTCTAAATGAGTTCATCTAACCGCAAAGAATACAAATCTTCTCTCTCCCTCTGTCTGGCTTTCTTTTTCTCTCTCTGACCCTCTTTCCTTCTATTCAACACTGTCAATAATGTCAACATAGGTGAACTTTAACCTTCGGCACTGCAAACACTGGAGTGTTTGATCCGAATGTCATATATAAGTTTTGGAGAGCAGCAGTAAGGAGTCACGTTGGCCTAGTGGTTAAGGTCTCTTTCTCTTATTCCAAAAGATAAGTATTCAATTCCTGGTGTTTCACTTGTTGTGAGTTCTCAGTTAAAAATTAAGGCAATGGTTCTTTCTTTGATAAATGTTTTTCTTTTCGCCTTGTTTGCATATCTCTCTAAATCAGTTCATCTAACCCCAAGGAATACAAATCTTCTCTCTCCCTCTGTCTGGCTTTCTTTTTCTCTCTTTGTCCCTCTTTCCTTCCATTCAACACTGTCAACATAGGTGAACTCTCACCTACAGCACTGTATACACTGGAGTGTTTAGTTCGAATGTCATATATAAGTTTTTGAGATGAGCTATAAGGAGTCATTGTGGCCTAGAGGTTAAGGTCTCTGACTCTTATTCCAAAGGTTAAGTTTTCAAATCCTGGTGTTTCACTGGTTGTGATTCCTCAGATGGAAATTAAGGCAAATGCTTCTTCCTTTGATAAATGTTTTTCTTTTTGCTTTGTTTGAATATCTCTCTAAATCAGTTCATATAACCGCAAAGAATACAAATCTTCTCTCTCCCTCTGTCTGGCTTTCTTTTTCTCTCTCTGACCCTCTTTCTTTCTATTCAACACTGTCAATATCAACATAGGTGAACTCTAACCTAGGACACAGCAAATACTGGAATGTTTGATCCGAATGTCATATATAAGTTTTCGTGGTGGTCAGTCATGAGTTACTGTGGCCTAGTGGTTAAGGTCTCTGAAGCTTCCTCCAAAGTTTATGTGTTCAAATCCTGGTGTTTCTCTGGATGTGAGACCACAGTCAAAAATTAAAGCAATGGTATTTTCTTTGATAAATGTTTTTCTTTTCGCCTTGTTTGAATATCTCTCTAAATGAGTTCATCTTATCCCTAAGAATACAAATCTTCTCTCTCCCTCTGTCAGGCTTTCTTTTTCTCTCTCTGTCTCTCTTTCATTCCATTCAACACTGTCAACAATGTCAACATAGGTGAACTCTCCCCTTCGGCACTGTATACACTGGAGTGTTTAATTCGGATGTCATATATACGTTTTTGAAAACTGCTATAAGGAGTCATTGTGGCCAAGTGGTTAAGGTCTCTGACTCTTATTCCGCAGGTAAAGTGTTCAAATCCTGGTGTTTAGCTGGTTGTGATTCCTCAGTTGGAAATTAAGGCAAGTGCTTCTTCCTTTGATAAATGTTTTTCTTTTTGCTTTGTTTGAATATCTCTCTAAATCAGTTCATATAACCGCAAAGAATACAAATCTTCTCTCTCCCTCTGTCTGGCTTTCTTTTTCTCTCTCTGACCCTCTTTCCTTCTATTCAACACTGTCAATAATGTCAACATAGGTGAACTCTAAAATACTGCACTGCAAACACTGGAGTGTTTGATCCGAGTGTCATATAGAAGTTTTGGAGAGAATCTATAAGGAGGTACTGTGGCCTAGTGGTTAAGGTCTCTGACTCTTATTCCACAGGTTAAGTGTTTGAATCATGGTATTTCACTTGTTGTGAGTCCTGAGTTAAAACTTAAGGCAATGGTTCTTTCTTTGATAAATGTTTTTGTTTTCACCTTGTTTGAATATCTCTCTAAATGAGTTCATCTAAACCCAAAGAATACAAATCTTCTCTCTCCCTCTTTCTGGCTTTCTTTTTCTCTCTCTGTCCCTCTTTCTTTCCATTCAACACTGACAATAATGTCAACATAGGTGAACTCTAAAATACTGCACTGCAAACACTGGAGTGTTTGATCCGAGTGTCATATATAAGTTTTGGAGAACAACTATAAGGAGTCACTGTGGCCTAGTTGTTAACGTCTCTGACTCTTATTCCAAAAGTTAAGTGTTTGAATCTTGGTATTTCACTCATTGTGAGTTCTCAGTTAAAAATTAATGCAATTGTTCTTTATTTGATAAATGTTTTTCTTTTCACCTTGTTTGAATATCTCTCTAATGAGTTCATCTAACCCCAAAGAATACAAATCTTCTCTCTCCCTCTTTCTGGCTTTCTTTTTCTCTCTCTGTCCCTCTTTCTTTCCATTCAACACTGACAATAATGTCAACATGGCTGAAGACTAACCTATGGCACTGCATACACTGGAGTGTTTGATTTGAATGTCTTATATAAATTTTCGTGAAAGTCATACATGAGTCCCTGTGGCCTAGTGGTTAAGGTCTCTGACTCTTACTTCAAAGGTTATGTGTTCAAATCCTGGTGTTTCACAGTTTGAGAGTCCTCACTTAAAAGTTAAAGCCCTGCTAATTCCTTAGATAAATGTTTTTCTTTTAACCTTGTTTAAATATATATCTAAATGAGTTCATCCTCCCCCAAAGAATACAAATCCTCTCTCTCCCTCTGTCTGGCTTTCTTTTTCTCTCTTTGTCCCTCTTTCCTTCCATTCAACACTGTCAATGATATCAACATAGGTGAACTCTAACCTAGGACACAGCAAATACTGGAGTGTTTGATCCGAATTTCATATATAAGTTTTCGTGGATGTCACTCATGAGTTCCTGTGGTCAAGTGGTTAAGGTGTCTGATGCATGCTGCAAAGGTTATGTGTTTAAATCCTGGTGTTTCTCTGGTTGTGCGACCACAATCAAAAATTAAAGTGATGGTATTTTCTTTGATAAATGTTTTTCTTTTCGCCGTGTTTGAATATCTCTCTAAATGAGTTCATCTTACCCCTAAGAATACAAATCTTCTCTCTCCCTATGTCTGGCTTTCTTTTCTCTCTTTGTCCCTCTTTCCTTCCATTCAACACTGTCAACATAGGTGAACTCTCACCTACGGCACTGTATACACTGGAGTGTTTAGTTCGAATGTCATATATAAGTTTTTGAGATGAGCTATAAGGAGTCATTGTGGCCTAGAGGTTAAGATCTCTGACTCTTATTCCAAAGGTTAAGTTTTCAAATCCTGGTGTTTCACTGGTTGTGATTCCTCAGTTAGAAATTAAGGCAATGGCTCTCCCTTTGATAAATGTTTTTCTTTTTGCTTTGTTTGAATATCTCTCTAAATCAGTTAATATAACCGCAAAGAATACAAATCTTCTCTCTCCCTCTGTCTGGCTTTCTTTTTCTCTCTCTGACCCTCTTTCCTTCTATTCAACACTGTCAATAATGTCAACATAGGTGAACTCTAACCTACGGCACTGCAAACACTGGAGTGTTTGATCCGAATGTCATATATAAGTTTTGGAAAGCAGCAATACGGAGTCACTGTGGCCTAGTGGTTAAGGTCTCTGACTCTTATTCCAAAGGTTAAGTGTTGGAATCCTGGTATTTCACTGGTTGTGATTCCTCAGTTGGAGATTAAGGCAAATGCTTCTTCCTTTGATAAATGTTTTGTTTTTGCTTTGTTTGAATATCTCTCTAAATCAGTTAATATAACCGCAAAGAATACAAATCTTCTTTCTCCCTCTGTCTGGCTTTCTTTTTCTCTCTCTGACCCTCTTTCCTTCTATTCAACACTGTCAATAATGTCAACATAGGTGAACTGTAACCTACGGCACCGCAAACACTGGAGTGTTTGATCCGAATGTCATATATAAGTTTTGGAGAGCAGCAACAAGGAGTCGTGTTGGCCTAGTGGTTAAGGTCTCTGTCTCTTATTCCAAAGGTTAAGTATTCAATTCCTGGTGTTTCACTGGTTGTGAGTCCTCTGTTAAAAATTAAGGCAATGGTTCTTTCTTTGATAAATGTTTTTCTTTTTGCTTTGTTTGAATATCTCTCTAAATCAGTTCATATAACCGCAAAGAATACAAAGCTTCTCTCTCCCTCTGTCTGGCTTTCTTTTTCACTCTCTGACCCTCTTTCCTTCCATTCAACACTGTCAATAATGTCAACATAGGTGAACTCTAACCTGTGGCACTGCATACACTGGAGTGGTTGATCATAATGTCATATATAAGTGTTTGAGCATAGCATTCATGAGGCACTGTGGCCTAGGGGTCAAGTTCTTGAACTCTTACTGCAAAGGTTTTGTTTTCAAATCCTGGTCTTTCAATGTGCATAAATTTTAAGGTAAAATTATAGGCAATGGTACTTTCTCTGGTAAATGTTGTAAAATATTTTTCATTCTCCTAGTTTGACTATCTCTCTTTACAAGTATGTCTTACCCTAAAGAATACTAATCTTCGCTCTCCTGTCTGGCTTTTTTTCTCTCTCTGTCCCTCTTTCCTTCCATTTAACAGTCAATGATGTCAACATAGGTGAACTCTGACCTGCAGCACTGCATACACTGGAGTGTTTGATCCGAATGTCATATATAAGTTTTGGAGCATTATGAGTCACTGTGGCCTAGTTGTCAAGGTCTTGGACTCTTACTCTGAAGTTTATGTGTTCAAATCGTGGTGTTTCATTGGTTGTGAGTCCTCAGTCAAAAATTAAAGCAATGGTATATTCTTTAATAAATGTTTTTCTTTTCACCTTGTTTGAATATCTCTCTAAATGAGTTCATCTTACCCCTAAGAATACAAATCTTCTCTCTCCCTCTGTCAGGCTTTCTTCTTCTCTCTCTGTCCCTCTTTCATTCCATTCAACACTGTCAATGATGTCAACATAGGTGAACTCTCACCTACGGCACTGTATACACTGGAGTGTTTAATTTGGATGTCATATATAAGTTTTTGAGAACAGCTATAAGGAGTCATTGTGGCCTAGTGGTTAAGGTCTCTGACTCTTATTACAAAGGTTAAGTTTTCAAATTCTGGTGTTTCACTGGTTGTCATTCCTCAGTTGGAAATTAAGGCAAATGCTTCTTCCTTTGATAAATGTTTTTCTTTTTGCTTTGTTTGAATATCTCTCTAAATCAGTTCATATAACCGCAAAGAATACAAATCTTCTCTCTCCTCTGTCTGGCTTTCTTTTTCTCTCTCTGACCCTCTTTCCTTCTATTCAACACTGTCAATATCAACATAGGTGAACTCTAACCTAGGACACAGCAAATACTGGAGTGTTTGATTTGAATGTCATATATAAGTTTTCGTGGAAGTCAGTCATGAGTTACTGTGGCCTAGTGGTTAAGGTCTCTGAAGCTTACTCCAAAGTTTATGTGTTCAGATCCTGGTGTTTCTCTGGATGTGAGACCACATTCAAAAAGTAATGGTATTTTCTTTGATAATTGTTTTTCTTTTTGACTTGTTTGAACATCTCTCTAAATGAGTTCATCTTATCCCTAAGAATACAAATCTTCTCTCTCCCTCTGTCAGGCTTTCTTTTTCTCTCTTTCATTCCATTCAACACTGTCAACAATGTCAACATATGTGAACTCTCACCTACGGCACTGTATACACTGGAGTGTTTGATCCGAGTGTCATATATAAGTTTTGGAAAGCAGCAATAAGGAGTCACTATGGCCTAGTGGTTAAGATCTCTGACTCTTATTCCAAAGGTTAAGTGTTCGAATCCTGGTATTTCACTGGGTGTGAGTCCTCAGTTAAAAAAATAAGGCAATGGTTCTTTCTTTGATAAATGTTTTTCTTTTCACCTTGTTTGAATATCTCTCTAAATGAGTTCATCTAACCCCAAAGAATACAAATCTTCTCTCTCCCTCTGTCTGGCTTTCTTTTTCTCTCTCTGTCCCTCTTTCCTTCCATTCAACACTGACAATAATGTCAACATGGCTGAAGACTAACCTATGGCACTGCATACACTGGAGTGTTTGATTTGAATGTCTTATATAAGTTTTCGTGGAGGTCATACATGAGTTCCTGTGGCCTAGTGGTTAAGGTCTCTGACTCTTACTTCAAAGGTTAAGTGTTCAAATCCTGGTCTTTCACTGGTTGTGATTCCTCAGTTGGAGATTAAGGCAAATGCTTCTTCCTTTGATAAATGTTTTTCTTTTTGCTTTGTTTGAATATCTCTCTAAATCAGTTCATATAACCGCAAAGAATACAAATCTTCTCTCTCCTTCTGTCTGGCTTTCTTTTTCTCTCTCTGACCCTCTTTCCTTCTATTCAACACTGTCAATAATGTCAACATTTGTGAACTCTAAAATACTGCACTGCAAACACTGGATTGTTTGATGCGAGTGTCATATATAAGTTTTGGAGAGCAGCTATCAGAAGTCACTGTGGCCGAGTGGTTTAGGTCTCTGACTCTTATTCCAAAAGTTAATTGTTCAAATCCTGGTATTTCATTGGTTGTGAGTCCTCAGTTAAAAATTAAGG